>VZTH01015469.1:68984-90395 GCA_013397815.1 Aleadryas rufinucha | reverse complement strand
GGGCGCGCGCGCGCCGCACCTGTCACACACACACAGCGCCCGCCCCGCCTCTCTGCGGGGTCCCTCGCCCGGCGCTCCAGGGGCCGCCCCGCCCGGCCCCCCGCGGGCCGCCCCCTCACGCTCGGTCCCCGTCCCAGCCCCGCCGTGTTCCCCCACTACCTCCCGGTACCCGCGGCTGGGGCATCGCGCCGCCGCCTCCCCTCGGCCCGCGCAGCCCCCGATGGCTGGGGAGACCCGCGGCGCTGAGGGGAGTGTGCAGG
The DNA here is from genome assembly GCA_013397815.1 of Aleadryas rufinucha. Lineage (NCBI taxonomy): Eukaryota > Metazoa > Chordata > Aves > Passeriformes > Aleadryas > Aleadryas rufinucha. Next base: position 90,135 of record VZTH01015469.1, on the reverse strand, counting down.
AGCTGTGCGCTGGCCCCGGGGAGCCGAGCGAAGCCTCTCAACTGCTCACCCGGTGACATAATCGCCCCCGTTCCTGGTCTCCAGAGGTTTCACTTAAGCACTAAATCCCCAGCCCCCCACGTGCGATCCTTTCCCAGATCAGATGATAGCTATCTCCCACAGGCAATGCCTGGATCTGGGCATCACGCACCGACAGGGCACCTCAGTGTACCTGGATCAAGGCAGGATGGCAACAAATTAATTGTAGCAAAACTGAAAATACATAAACCCTGCAATATTTCCTACCACTCAGATTAAAAAAAAAAGTATGTGAAAGGAGGGATCACAGAATCCATTAACCTGGAAAGTCTCTCCGAGATCATAGAGTCCAACCTATGGCCCAAAACCACCTTGTCAACCAAACTGTGGCACCGAGTGCTGTGTCCAGTCTTTCCTTAACACCTCCAGGGATGGTGACTCCATCACCTCCATGGGCAGCCCATTCCAGGGTCTAATCACCATTTCTGAAGGAATTCCTCCTGACGGCCAACCTAAACCTCCCCTGGTACAGCTCAAGGCCATGTCCCCTTGTCCTGCCACTGGTTGCCTGTGAGAAGAGCCCAACTGGCACCTGGCTACAACCTCCTCTGAGGTAATTTTAGAGAGAAATAAGGTCCTCCCTGAGCCTCCTCTTCAAGGTGTCCTGCTCCAGTGGGCCTGGCAGCCACCATCGACAGCAACCAGATAAGGGGAAGGAGACTGAGGAAGTATTTAGCACTATGTCCGCTCATGAATGCTTGTTTGCTTCTAGGAGTAAATCCAAAACACACAAAAGCAGCACTGTCAACATAAATCTTACTTTAAAGTAATAAGGAAACTGATAATATTTTCCAGGCTTTTTCCACATATTTTTTTGCCATTCATTTCAACAGCAGGCAGAATCATTGACAGTTCTCATTCTGTTTTTGTGAAGCACTTGGACGATACTGTTGTTGCACAACATCACAGGTGAATTCTAATGCCCCATTACAAAGCATTACGAAATATGAACGTTGGTAAAGATGCCATTGCCCATTTTGATCAGAATGATCAGAGATGTAAACTCATTTAATTCAGGCATGTACTCATCCCTTTTGTCACCAGAAAAAGCCCAACACCTGCAGAAAGGACCTGCAAAGTCTCTATATTGGCTTTAGAAAGAAATTTGTCTTTTAAAAAAACTTCTGCAGATATTTTTCAAATAACATCTCATTGTTTAATTCTACTGAACCAAAAGTGGGTAAATTAATCGTTGAAAAGCAGCTCATTCTGAAAAAGAATCCTGTCAAACTTGGAGACTACATTCCATGATCCAGGCCCTCCATACGTTGTGCATGTGTGAGTGCATGTGCCATCAAGGTTTCTGAATTTTAACAATCATAGCAGAAATGCCAAGAGGGATAAACAGATAAATATTTTTACGCAAGTGATTAGTACACATGAATGGAGCCAGACTGAAACAAATGGGATTTGAATCTCTATAGATAAGATAAAAATGCAGATACTGTATTTTTGTACTGCTGCATGTTAGTCTGGAACGGTAACTCCTGGACAGGAATGGATTTGCAAAGGCCTGAATGGAAACTGAACTATTGGTAGAAGATGCCACCTAACACCGCCAGGTCCTGGCACCGGGAACTCGATGAGGCCACCTATGCATTGCTCTCATGTCAACCAGATGAGGTCAGAGACTCCCTTCTGCCTCCAGCTGACCTCAGCCAATTCCAGCTGGCAGCCCAGCGGCCCAGTGTCCTTGACTGGCTGTATGAAATGCTAAACAGTTACAAGTTCATATCCTCACCTTCTTTTTTCTTTTTTTTTAATTCCAGACCACCAGATACCTAAAAGCCACTTCTTTCCCATCCAAACACAGTATTTAAAGGTCAAGAGGAAACTCTTGTTTCCCATTTCACAGGTTGACCTTTCCAAGGGCAGCAGCAGGCAAGGTTCACATACTCTCCCTCTTTCTCTCTTGAGGATCTTGTTTTTTGGATCCTGCTCCAGCTGGACACCACAAGAGCTAAAGTCTAGCAATCTTCTAGGCACAATGCAAGACATTTATTTAGTTTAATGAGACACTTTTTATTCCTGAAATTACAGACACCATGGTTGCTAACATGCATGAATGCAACTGGAGTGGCTTTTACTGCTCCTCTGTGCAATTTGTGTTTGCGGTGCTGACTACCTGGCAGCTGTGGCGGCAGACATTCATCACCTCTATAAAGTTTAAACTTTTCTTGGTTTTTAATTGAAAATACACTCGTCTACATTTCTTCAACTGCAATAGTTAAAGAAATTGTCTTTATGGGGAAATTAATCACAACAGCTACAGCAGGTTGAGCTCTCCTGTAATTAAGTATTTTGAAATAATTTCTGTGTAGATATTCCATCCCACAGTAAAAAGGAACAGAATTCTGAATTAATCATTTTTGAACCAAACAGATCAGTGGTATTTTCTCCTGTTGTGCTGTTAAAGTATTATTTTTCTGTTTCTTGTCCTAACACAGCTTAACATCTAAGCTGTTGCCTCTAACAGGATTTTAGCACTAACAGTTCATTTCTTAACACTTTTGTATTGCTTCATCTTACTTTTTTCTCGCCTAGCTGCTTTCTGCCCTGTACAAGTAATACATTTGTGAGACAGAAGCCATGCTGCTTTAGGCACCAAAGGTACTCAGCTTTGGCAGCGATGAGCCACCTGAATTTGGGGCACACTAGATACATTAGTCAGAAATTATCTACTTAAAATCTGGATCAACAGCTAAACCCTTCAAACCTCCCTCTGCTGCTGTGGCTCCCTATCTTGGTCATGTAATATAGCTGCCCAGATGACTTTCCTGCTTAATTTATAACGCTTCCAGCCAGAGCAGAAATGGTCACTGCTAAATCTCTACAAAAATACGGATTAATCCATGCCGCGAGCTGGGAGGTATGATCCCTATCACACCAAAAAAGGGGCTGTGACCAGAGCTAAGGGACTTGCTTGGCACCACACAAGGTGCATTTCTCAGTACTACAGCGAGAATTCAGAAGGGTTTAACTCTTAGCCAGCCATAGATCCGTGCCATCCCTTTCAGAAAGGTGAAATCCCCTGTTAACTTCAAAAATTTGTGTGCAGCTGGACCTGGGTGTGGAAGGTAAGAAATTGTGCTGAACAACAGCTCCTTCACAGTTATATTCAAGATGGCAGAAGCTGAGCAAATCCAAGTCCTTTGATATTGCGTGCTGTATCAGGGCAAAATATTCTCCCCTGTCAGCAGTTAGCTGCTCTTAAGCCAGACACTAGAAAAGGCCAGGCTGCTTCTGCCAGTGTGTCACACAGCCCCTTCTGGAAAAACAAAACAGAAAAATAACCCAAACCAAAAAACACAAAACCCTCAAATCAGTATTTTCCAGGATATTGCTCAGCAGGACCTTTTTTCTATTTTGTAACTACACTACAAACTTCCACAAAATTGTAACTCACCCTTAAAGATTTCTGCCCCTTTCACTTGTTCCATCTCCTTTCTGCAATGATGCCACTCAAGAGTTTGGGAACCTGATCCAAAAATTGCCTTTTTGCTGCTTTTCAGGAGTCTGAGTTTGCAGATGGGAGGACAATAATGGAAGCTGAGGAGCAAACCCTGGTTAGTGTGAGCCATCAGACTTGGTGTAAGTCTCTGGTGGAGATGTGCACCTAAATTTCTTTTCACAGGCTTCAGCAAATTCAGGAATTCCATTTTCAGCTAAAATATAAGAAACAGACTATGGATACATGCCCTGACTGCAGCACATTTTCTGCTGATTTATTGACTGTGCATAAATACTGCACGATAACTGTCATATTTAACTACAAAAAAAGAGAGCTGTATGCTCAGGAAGATAATTCAGGGCAACTCTGAGGTTTTTCATCCGTCTTTCATGTACTTCAGAAAAAGCAGCCACTTAGCAAAGGGGCAGAGTCCAACCATCCTGATTTTTTCCCCTTCTCCCTCAGACGTGTTAACCCTTTGCTGTGCACAGTTCGGGAAGGTTTCCTCTTCCTGCAAGGTTTTTATGCGAGCACAGCTAATATTGCCCACAGTCCAAAGGTGAAAGCCAGATCCCCGGCCTGCGTAACAGCAGATACAGTTTCATTTCCATTTTGCTTTAAAGACCAATGAGAAAGGGATGAGGAAGTGATTGGTTGCCTAAGATGGGGGATCATTTTGCAATACTGGTAGATAAGCAAAATTCTGACAAAATGTCGCCGAGGAGACATAAAATGAACCCACGAAGCAGCACTTTGAACAGCAAAGCAAGCCAGAACAGATTTCCAGACAGGCAAGGCTTTCCATATGAGAACAGGTTTCAAAGTCCAAGAGTCTCCAAAGAAGAAACAACATTCACAATAAAAGTTTGAAAAATATTCTGGCTGCTGAAAAAGAAACTGAAATCTTCTCCAGTTTAGCAGACTGGAGAATTGAGTTACTCTAAACCTGAAGATGAGAGAAAGAAATTTAAATTGTGCATATACCTATGCAGGGAGATACAAAACCGAAAGTGTGTGCTTCAGCCTAGTGCATGTTTGTGATCCCACAGCAAATAACATCAGATTAAGAGCCCCAGCCCCAAGCCCCTATATGTCCTGCCACGTTCTCCCCACAGAAGGATTTATCATCTCTCGCTCATAAACACTGGGAGACAACAGAGCTTGTTCTGGGGGGTAAGAGAAAGGGAGAGGGATTTGTGGCTGAGACAGGAGCCTTGCACCAGGCAGTCACAGCCACGGGAAGCAAGGGCTCACGGGCCGGGGATGCTCCAACTGTAGGTGCATTTGAATTGACATCCAGCCAAGAACAGCGTGAAATTCCCCATTACTTCCTTTTACTGGTCTTATGCTAAGTGTTGCTAAGCTGTACCTGGGAATCAGGCCAAATCAGCTTGGGATCTTTGGATGAAAGGCATTAAAAAAAAAAAAAAAAACAACCCAGAGTATTACTGATGTGGAAAGCAACAATATGAATTAAATGAATGCGCAAAGTGGCAGGATTTGGATTTTATATATTCTATAACATAAAATATGAAGACAGACTAAAAAATCGCCACTTCTGAGGAAAACTACATCCTTCTGCCTGGGTTCCTGTGAGGAAGAGTCATAAAAGCAGCATATCGTTACCAGAACTGAAACCTGAAAATACATATGTTTAAATAGACTAGAGCCAACAGGGACTGGTTAGGGGAATCATTTTCCCAGGCTGTGCTATACAGATTTGTGCCACCAAGTGAGAAGTTCACACTGCTTCATCTATTAGCTATCAGCATTTATTTTATGGCAAAGAATACTCATGGGCTGAGGACCTGCTCTGAACTGACAGGATTTATCACAAAGCAAAAGCCACATTTGGCTGTTTCATTTCTGGACACAGTTATGATTTTTTACTATACACATGGCTTGCCTGCAACAGAAATTCTCCCTTGCAGAGTTCAAAGTATCTCCCACAGAGAAAGTTTAGCTAACCTGACTGAACTCCACGTGCTGCTTGTGCCTGATCCAAAGCAGACCAGACCCTGCTGGAAGCATCAAGAAGCCTCAGCCCTCTGATTTCAGCTCAGCAAGTCACCTCTCACCCCTCACCATCATTTCACTGCACTGGGAACACGCACTGTCCCTCACTGACATGGCACCTTGTGTCTTAAAAAAAAAGTTTGGGATGGTCTCCAAAATATTGATGGACACCATTCCATGGGATGTTAACTCTGTGCTGAGGACACCTAAAGTAACTAACTAGTCCCAAACAGGAAATACTAGTAACATTTCGGGATGAATATTAACATTTCCAACATTTCCTTAACAATCATCCTCATCTTACTGAAACCAAACACTTCCACAACATGAATATATTTATCATGATTCAGTTCCCCCCAAACACCCAAAAATTATACAGAAAACACTGTTCCATAAAAGCATTACATTTTACCATAAGCAATTTTCAGAAAATATTGTCCCCCAAAGGAATCCAACATTTAATCCTAAAGACTATTTGTCATTAAAGACAGTTACAAAAGTGGACAGAATGATCTACTTGGAACACAAGGCTTTGGTGGCACATGAGCTCTCGCTGGCTCTGTTATAGACCGTCACCAGCACTTTCCACAGGTACCTGGCCTTCCCACCTTGGTTTCCCCAGTTACAGAAGTGCTTATTTTTTTGTTTTCACTATTTTTTTTAAATCACTTAAAACCATATCAAGCCCTCACTACAGAGGCAAGAGGAATCAACCCTGCTGTGTAGTTCTTAACAGCTAATTTCAGCCATGATCGAATGAGTGGGTGGTAAAAGACAATGAGGCGGGACAGGGGGGAAAGGCCCAAGTAGCACTGGGAGCTTAGCAGGGAACTCAGCAAAAAGCAAGTGCATGGGAAAATAAAACAAAGATCTTTTCATTCTTCAGTATTTATTTTTTTTAGATAGCTAATGAAGAAGAGGAAGTGAAAACTCATCTCCTGAGGTATCTGGTAGGTGTTTGGAAAAAACAGGTTTCCGGGAAGACCTTAGGCAGGGACACAACCTCATCTTGTGAGAGCAGCTCTCTGTGTAGGGGCATGGAAAGAGGAGATGGCAGGAGGAGACAGTGCAGGGCAGCAGCACTGCCAGCAGCACACAGCAGATGGGAAATTCAAAGAATTGAGACACAGCAGGAAGCAAGAAGTAGGTGTGCAGAGTCTTGAAGAGTCAGCTCAAATGTGACAAGGTAGGAAAAAAGGGCATAAGGTGGAAGAGCTTTGTGACTTTGCCAGACTGAAAGGACAGCAAGGTGTTCCCTGCGTATGGTTGTGCTCAGATCTGGACACATTTGCATTTGCCTCTCTCAGATGGAGTATTTGTGCCAGATAGGAACATAGAAACTTAAAATAAAAATGTACTCTCTTTTACTCCACTGTCACTTCAGATTTAGACACAATAGAAGATACTGTGCTTATTCTGGACTAAGTAGAATAAAACAGTCCCACTCTCTGTGGAGCTGCTCTCTGTGTCCTGTTAGTGCTGCTGACCTTGCTCACTACAGACTGAATTACTGAACTTCCTGAACTCTCAGGTCATAGTTTTGTCACTTCCTTGCACTCACTCGATTTTTGTGTATTAAGTTGGAAGGTTTGTTGGCAACAAAGGAGAACTTCAAACCCAGACACTTCTGTTTACTTGCTGCATTCTCTTACCTTGTTTTGGATATGAACACAAATCTCAGACTGGAGGGGGTTACAAGAGCAATGTTTTATCTTCCTTTCAGAACCTTTGGTAATTTCCAAGAGCCAAAAGCTCATTATTTTGGCACAAAGAAGCACCAAAGAGTCTTTTAACCACGGCATTCCTGTATAGGGTTTACTCGACACTTTTGTCTGAGAGGAGAAAAAAAGAGAGGAGTAATAAAAAGCCCACATTTATCTTTTTTGAGATACAGAACAGTTTCACTGCAAGAAGAAATGAAATCGACAAAGGCTCTTCAGGTTGGGAAAAAAAGATGACTGCAGAGGGAAATGATGGCAGTCTGCAAAATGCTGAATGGAGAAGGTAAATGCAGAGTAATTGTTCACTTTCTCTTGCAGTGCAAAAGCTGAGGGGGCATCCAACAAAGGCATTTAGGAGCAGGTTTAAAACAAACACACCCGAAAGGAAGTACTCTTTCCTACCATCCATAATTGCCTTGTGGCAGTCAGTGCCTCAGGAGGTTGTGGAGACTTGAAAATGGATTTTAAAAGGCATTAAACAAATTCATGTGGGACAGTGGGCTCAACAGCAAATAAACACTGTAGCTTTGGTGAAATTTTTGTGTTTTCAAACCCTTACCCGGAGCTGGGAGGAGGCACCAAGATGATTCGTTGTGTGGCCTTTTCCTCCCTCCCTGAGTGCTGCTGGCTGTTCCTGGAAACAGCGTGGCAGTTCCTGTTGTTCCGTGCTGAGCCGTGAGCCCGGGTGTTGCACATCACTAAGGAGCAGTAAATGTTCTCTGCATTCTCCTGCCCGACTCCATCTTCCAGCAGACTTCCTCAGAGGGCAGGAGATGCTTCTGGCAGAGCTTTGCAATCTAACCCCCCCCCCCCATTTTCCCTAGAGCAGCCCCACTTATAATTGTGCAGAGAGAGAATATTGCATTAGCTCAGGTTAAACCAAGCAAAATTTCAATCCTATGTTTTGGCATTTAATTGCAGCATTTAGCTCATATTTAAAGGGTAGAAAATGTAGCTGCCCTCATTATTGGTCAAAATGTTCATCAGTCCCCAATAATAATTCAGTACTTTCTACAAAAAAAAGAAAGACAAAGCAACCAAACAACTGGTCTCCATAGCCAAGTGAAAGTAACAATTTACCTCAGACAGCAAGGAAAACCAAACAAACAAAAAGAAAAACCAGAAACTCCACCCTGAAGTCACTCCGTTTAATTTTTAAAAAATAGTATCTGCAATAAAAGATTTTATATTCGACATTCATATAAAGGACAAAAAATTCCAATTATGATTATGCTCACCCTTTTATTAAAAATAAAAGGCTGTAATAATGTCAATTCTCATCCAAACATTTTCAAACTTCAACTATTCCCTATTCAGCTAAACCCATTGTGTTTGAAAGGAAAATCCAACTGAACTGGGAGTTTGTGCCAGTCCTTTCCCATGTCCCAACACGCTCATTCGTCACCCCAACACTTCTGCAGCCTTGCACAACACACATTCTACATCACCACCGAGCCGGGGACAGGCAGCTTGTCCCTTATCCCCAGCAGCCCCACCCTCCTGCCATCTCCCTGTGCAAGCTCCCCTTTCCTCCCAGCACACACATCCTGCTCCCTCATTTTACCATCCAGCAGAAAAGCAGAAGGGAGGAGAAAGAAGCAGACGAGGGGGAAGGGGAAAGGACGTGGTGGGTGATCAGTGCTGGGTATAGGCCTTATATATATATGTATTTACAAGAAATGAAATTAAAAATTCAAGGGGGAAGACCACAGAAGCCTAGTGACAGTCTGGCACAGTGGAAATCTGTGAGGAAAACTGGTGAATCAAGGTTTCCACAGCACTCGTATTGTCAGCTTAGGAGCACGTTAAAATGAAAAATAAAGGCAAATGGTACACTTGCACTAAGGCAGGGGTGTCCTGAGTTGTTCAACAACACTGCTGCTGTGGATCTTCTGGGAATGGAGTCACTGAGACTGGACCGTGCCCCTCAGGGGTTGGTATCTCAGTTCAATGCCTTGGGGTTTCCAGCTAAGTGCTCACAAAGCCTTGTCCCTTCTCTAGTTGCTCAGGTCTTCTGAGTGCTCACACAGAAGGAACACAGACAGCAGGGAAAATAAAATGCAGGAAAATTGAGGTATAGAGGCAAAATAAAGGCATAAACCTTTGAAAAGCAGTAATGAGAAAACAAGTGTAGATCAGAAGGAAAACAAGCAAAGAGAGAAGCACAGTTCTACAAGGTTCCTGTTGTTCTTTAGGAGGAGCCACCATGATGCTAAATACATAACTTAATGCATTGAAATCATAAATTACCCCTTAATACACATAACAGGAGCTTACCTGAATCATGTCCCAGGCAAACAATCACCTGATAAAGCTAAAATCACCATAAAACTAGAAGCTAACTTTTTTTAAAAATTCAGAAATTAGCACTAAAGAGAGTATTTAGCCATCGAACTGCTTAAAAAACCAGAACAGTATATTACGTCTTAGTGTATCAAGGCAGAATACTTCAGAATGGTGGCAACAAAGGAAAAATTAGCCTCAGCTTTCTAAAGAGACTTTCAGTGAAACACAGACATTTCAATTAATGGGCTTTGACTGTGGGTATTTTAGCTCTAGGCAGTCTTGCCTGGTGCACTTTGAGCTTAATTCTCTGAGGTATCAATCACTTGAAACTCCAGATGAACTCAGGAAGATCAGCAGCTGATGCTAGTCAGAGTCATGCCCAGCTGTCCCTAAATGGTTAATCAAAGAGGCATTAAAAAATGTGAATCCAGCAAGGTTATGACAACCTGGGGTTCATGTACTAAGAGGGCAGCAGGACCCTAAATCTGAGGATATTGCCCGTTATTGTGGTAGAGCAAAAAAATCAGAAAATAGACTTTTTTCTGATAGTGATATCCAAATATATTTTTTTCCAAATGCAGCACAAGCTGCAACATGCAGCACTCCTGCCTGAGGAAGGGTAGTCCCTGGGCCTGAGGAGCAAGCAGGACAGCACCTGTAGCCATGTGGGTTGTGGCTCCTACAGGGATTGCAGTGAGGGCCAGTGCATTCCTTGCTAATTAAATACAGTCCTAGGCTGCCAGCCAATTACCCCTGCAACCCTCACAGGGCCACGTTTGCAAACCTCTGCTCAAATAAGGGATATGTAGAGCACTTGAAAGGTAAGTGAACTTAAATTTAAAGCCTTACTGCATACCAGATACAACCATAATATTTTTCTTACTTGTTTACTATTTTCAAGCAAAAGCAGCAAAGGCTGTCTGGACTCTTAACTTCCCATTGCTTGCAGAGACTCAGAAAGCTCTGCCATGAACCCTTTGCCTCCAGGCTCTAGGACTGGCACATCCACAGCACCCCCAGTTCCCTGGGGCTGGTGATGTGGCAAACAGGAAGGGTGCTAAAATGAGGTAGGCTGCTGCTGCAGCAATGCCATGGAAAACTGCTGTACTTGCTGTGAGTGTAACGTGGAGACTCCTGCAGTCAGTGCAGCTCTTTGTCAAGGTACAAAACACGAATCTTATCTTTTCCAAAGCTTTCCTTGAAACACTATACAGAGCTTGCCTGTGTGCAAGCTTTATCCTCAGCTGCTCCTTTCCCAGTAGATAGGCAAAAGAGTGTGATCTGATTTCAGAGGCCAGGGCTACACTCTGCCTTCTGCCTCCAAATAGAGCTTTTCCTTAACACCATTCAAACAAAGCCAGCTCATTTAAAAAATGGGACTCTGCAGACAGTGGATTATGGGGGTTTGGTGACAGTTCTTTCTCACTGAGGTTTGTTTTCTGGTCAGAGCCTAATCATGAGTTTTCCAGAGGTACAGAACATACACATAACTCAGCAAGGCAGCTGGCAGTGGCCACATCCTTCCAAAATCCAGTGATGAGGATTTAAACAAACTTGGTAAAAATCCTCATTTTGTGATTACTCTGCAACCAAAAAAGCAGCTGGGAATGATTCTGTCACTACCAGGTCTTCCCACACATCCTGCTTCATCTTAATTTTTATTCATTGGAACATGCAAATTTCCTGTGACATGGGTTGGAAATTGCTTCTATTGCATTTCCAAAAAACATCAGAGGATTTCAGCATCAGTCACTGTTACACACAGGCCATAAAACAAATTTTAATGGACAATAGTGGAAAGAAGTCTTGAACCAAGAACTAGCACAACAAACATAGAGAAAAACTCAGTTCTCCCTCTGGAAACACTATTGTTTATTGCTGTCAAGGTCAATGAAATTATAAGCAAACTGTTTCAGCAAGCCCCACAGATTTATATGTGCTAATATTCTGCATTGTTAGTGCAGATATATTTTAAGAACAGTTAAAATCAGAAGTAGTGAGACCTCAAATACAGCAGCTGAACAAAAACTCTGTTGGCTTGAATGGCATTGAGGCCAATATGCTGCCTCTCCAAAAGAATCCATTCCTTTTTGAATCTTGGGAGAGAGGCACAAACAGGTCAATTTTTGCAAACACAGTGAAGAAAGTATGAATTTCTGGCCTCAAAGGCTAGGCAATCTTTGCTTCTCCCTCAAGGGGACCCAAACTTTATCCAGTTCCTTAAACCATCCCAGATGCCTTCCCCAGAATCCCAGAGAGAAAGGAAAGAAAGTCTTGTAAAACCCAAGTATCACCATGCTGGAAGAAGCTCTCCAGATGAGCCCAGATCTGGTCTAGGATCATAACAAATTGAAACACTTCTACCAGCCATGGTTATGGGCATGTCATATATCTCTTGTAATAATTATTAGTTTGTGTGAAAATGGAGCCTTTTGTATCTCAGCAAAAACTAAAGCAGGGAACATAACCAACCAGCAAGACTGAGCAAGAGACACTCTCCTGTTACTGGTGTAGTTGCCAATATTTTAGTTTAGTGACAAATATTAGTCCCAACTGTTAACAGTCATATAAACCAACTCACATCCAACATGCTTCACATGGTGTCAGTGTTTTATTCTCATTCACTGAGGAAGAAATCAGCGTCTAATCAGTAGGAGTCAAAGGCACTTTTGTCGTTAAAAATCACCTTGACAGCTGCATGCCCCCTTTTCTTTGCCACCAGCAGAATTTTGACTATTGTTAACAAGTTTGGTTTGGTTTGGTTTTTGGGTTTTTTTTTTTAATTGTGCACTTTCTGCCTTTTTAATCTAAGGTAACATTTGCAGCCTAGTCTTAAATGACTTAGGGCAATACAGGGAATAAAAGGCAGAAATGAGAGCAGAACCTCCATTTCTTTACTTAAAGTAACGAGCTTCAGCACTCTCCAGTGCTGCCTCCCTCACTGAAATAGTAAAGTATAAATGCAGGCAGTTCTGGTGTTCAGATTACACGATCCCAGCCTTTTCTCTTTTGTTGTTGCTCATTCATCCTTTCTATGTAACTGTTGCCTTAGCTGTGAAACCCATAAAGGTCAACTTGACTCTAAATTGTATCATTGGATAGAGTTATCAAAACTGTGGACAAAGCATACAAGGTTGCCACGCATCTTCTTGATTTTTTTTTTTTTGAGAGAAAGTATGTTGGTAACTTTATTCTAAACACAACTGCTTCAGTGAAAGTACTTCTGCAATCGAACTTACTGCCTAAGATTGGGCCTGCAATAGGAGGAAGCTGTAAATAAATGGCACAGTCTTGCTAATGACTGTGTAGAGGGCAGAAATAAGGTCAGACAGCAAGTGCTGTTGTTTTCAATAAATTCCATTGATCAAATTTTTATCTCCCATTGCTATAATTTCAGTGGTATTACTTTACCAACTTTTATCCTAATATAATCCAAAGTATTCCAACTGTACATTGTTTCTCTTAGTAAACTATTTCTTATGAGTGTAATAAGACTTTGAATTTATCAATATTACTACAAAAAGTAAAGAGAAACTAAAAATAAGAATACACCAACTGCAATATGTATGTGGTCTATACTGAACTGTGCTATTAGTTTTGTATTGGAGAAAGACTGCATTAGGCCAGGAGTTTTATGAGGATCTGTGCTTCACTTATGCTGGGAACATCTTTCCCAGCTAAAGCCCACTTTTACTGTAATGAAATGCTTCAAGCAATCAATAATTTTCTCAAAATTTCATATTAGAGGAAAACTTCTGAGATCATCTGGTGTCTTGTTTCAATATTTTCTCTTCAAAATAATTTTCCTGTGACAAGTAGCGCAGTGCCGATAAGCAGGGGGCACACCAAGCTGCAGTTCAGGGGATTCTAAATTAAAGCCCACGTTTCAGTCTAACCATCACACCTTTATTTTCTGAGCTCTGCAATTTTACCCAAACGAACAAATTAAACTTCACAAAACTGGTGAAAGAAATCTCTCCCTCCAGCATTCATGGTGCTGTTTCCTGCTTTCTTCCACTTCTCCCTGGAGTGAGGTGGGTGCAGTCATGCGAGGAGAACGTGGCAGGAGGGCTGTTTTGGGGCTTGCCCTCCCAGCCGGTTTGTAGCTCCGGCTGGTGTCACTCGCTGTCCCCGCTCTCGCTCCCAAGCTGGCACTGGCGTCTGGCTGGGCTGTGCTGGGCACAGCTGAGGGGAGGTGGGGAGCAGCACGTGGAACTGCAGTGGGAAGGCGAAGGGGGCCCTGTGGAAGGTAGCAGGAGAGCTGGTGGTGGCACAGCGAGCAGTGCCCACGGAAACCTCCCCGAGGCTCCGCAGCACCCGCTGAGCAGAGCCTGGCTCTGAGCGCGCCAGAACATTTTGAAAGAAAGGTTATAAACTTCGAACAGACAAAGATTATGTCCCCACCAAGTTGTGGCCAGGTGTAATTTAGATCTCTTACAACAAGCCATCACCCCTGAGCAGACCCATGGTCTGCACTCAGACCACATAGGCGCTGCAGGTCTGCTGCAAAACACCAGGTTATGCAGCAATTCTCCTGCCGGTGCCAAAGGAAATCTGGGAACTTCATTGCTACCCTTGTCCCCACTGACATTTTCATGACTTTCAAGAGAGAGATTATATCTGAGAACTCGTTATTACATGGTGGGAAAAAAAGCAAATTAATTTAAAATAAATTTTGTTATGTTTGTGTTTCAGAATAAATGTAAATTTGCACCAGAATTGATGTGGAATGAGACTTACAAATGTGTTGGTACAAGACTGCACATGAGGTAGTCACAGATGATTGATACAATGACTGATACTATAATTTAGCTTTTTATGCAGTTTAAATGAGCACTCAATTCTGTACCCTTTAATCACAAAGTGGCATTTCATCTCAGGAGTAGCCAGCTGTAGTTCAATAAAAGAAAGGCTGCCCAACAGGAATAGAAAAAGCAGGCTGAGGCCTCCAAAAGAACACAGATCAAAAACATTATTTGAAAAATGAAATATTAATATGGGCACGGTTTCCAACTAAATGTTTCCTTTGGTATTTGTTCAAGTGAATGTTATACCTCTAGTGGCAGCAGAAGTGAATTATTTAGCATAATAATGATGGAAAATTCAGACTACAGTTAAGGCGTTTCTACATCTTGGCTATAGGTATATACATACAAAAATGTGCATCATTTCTGAAAAATGAAATCTTAAATCCCTCCGTCAATAATTCACACTGCTCAGAGCATGAAAGTGGAGCAAGAGAGGATGAGCAGGCCTTTCCAAGTTAAATATGGTGATTTGTCCAAGTAAAATGACAGGACTCAGGCTTCCACACAGAACTGGGATGTGCCCATGGCCGGTGCTGAAGTGACGGGGTCTGGCCATTACCTCCCCTCAAAGGAGAGCTTGTTATAAAAATGCTAATGTACAGCCTGTCCCTGCAGGCATGAGGGAAGGCAAAGTGCACACTCCAGCTGTTCTGAGAGAGAGGCACATGGCAGGCCTGGGTTAGGCTGTGACAGTGCTGGGAGTGAGGCTGTGGACATGTGTCTCCTCCCAAATCCAGCTCTGTTGACAGCACAGTCCTCCCCCAGTCTGCCCAGAGGCTGGTGAGCATTGCCCAGCAATAGGTTACCACCCCTCTGATCTGGATATACTTGTTTGAACACTCCCTAACCTATTTCAGTGAAAATCAGCTGGGCCAGCAAATCCTTATTAGGCCATGGTTGCACAGACATTTTTTTCTACCCTGCAAAGCAAGCTCCAGCCATTTCTACTCCCTTGCTTTGGCTCTGCATTCTCCACCCCACAGGTCTATGCCCTATTTTCTCTATTTTTATAAACCTAAGTAGTTTTTGGGGAGTTTTTTTTAAGATGGATTCCCCAAACACTTCTCATTCACTTAACTAAATGTTACAGTCTGTGCCAACATACCAGAGGAGATGGTGAGAGGGTGGAAAAATTCACCAGAAGGTTCCCTACCTCAAATTTGTCTTCAGAATAAATGTCTTGAGGAAACCACGGTCTGACACTCCCTAATGCTCTTCCGGGTTTGGCCTTCAGTAAACTACATGACTCTGGTTATTTTACAATCACAGGAACAGCAATCTTAACCTCTTCTTAGTGTGATCTCCTCCAGATCCACCAAACTCAGCAGAATCTCCACAGTCAAAGGGGGTTTTGGCCTGGGCCTTCATGTAAGCAATTCAGGTTTTCATGAGTGGCACCCTCCCATACACAGTTTGGAATATCCCCAAGGCAGGTTGCTTCTAATGCCTAGAGTCAAAGGGGTCACTGTAATACCAGATGGAGAAATAAACCCTAACCACCGTGTGCAAATCAGGCACAGGTAGGATCTTCGTGTCCTCTTTGAGCCAGAGCAGGTAGATTATCTGCATTTTAAGCTTCTCAATCATTGGTGGCAGCAAAGCCCAAATCCAGAAGCATTTTGAATTTCCAGGTCAGAGATCAACTCCCAGTTGATCCCAGGTCTCTCTTTTCTGCAGCATGTTTGCAGCGTGTCAAAAGCTGCACAAACTAAACACAAGACCACTGCTTAGTAGCAACAGCAGCTCCTTGTCCTCAACTTTTAGCCTTTTAAAATTCCCTATCTTGGTCCTGCTGACCATACTAAGGAACGAGTTCAGCAGGAAGAACAAGTGCTCTCCAGAGTAATTCCCAGCAGAACTCCACGAGGAAGCCTGGAGCCTGCCTTGGCGCCATGCTCAAGAAACAGAGCGTGCAGTGTGGAGAGCCCTTCAGAGAGCAGCTAGGTTCAGAGAGGGAAGGACAAATGGTACCTGTGGTCAGCTTTTAATGACAAATCCAAATATCAGGGCAGGAGTTTGCTGAGGCGATAGCAAAGCTGTCGGGGAGGCTGCCCTGCCTCCCCTCCCTACAGCTGCACAAAGACTCAGTAAGTCACACGCGGAGAACGCTTGAGCAGTGGAGGTACAAAATGGAGCGTATTAACTGAAGCTTTTAATAAGATTTTGATAACAATGATTTTTACGTTAATCTCTAAAGAGTTTGCTTTTGTAACATATAACTGATAAGCATATAATCTAGTTTTAATTTAATCTCTGCAGGTGTTTCCCAATGGTAAATGTTAAATTTTTATTGCTTCCTTAGGCAGTAATAATAGCAGAAATGTCTGTAGGGCTCCCACCATCCATTTGTATGCAGATAGCATCATATTTTATAATAGCTATAAATCTGACAGGATAGACTCTTACTGGTGAGATGATATTATAAATATGTGCCAACACTGAATAAACATCTTTGAAAGGAAAATAAAATAGAGATGTTATTAGAGGTCTAATGAAACAACCATAACTGCTTATTTATAAGAGATGTATGCGCACATCCTTGGAAAAAAGTAGAGCCCATGCTGGGTTTGCAGCTTTGCGATGAGCAGGACATGGAGATTCTCAGCAGGGTCCTGCAGACAATGCAGAAATAGATCCCACACTTCACAAAGATGATGACTGTCTATAAACCTCTAAATGTTTGCTCTCTCTGAGGATTCAAAATTATTATAAATACCACGGTGTCTAAGACTCAATTATGGCTTCTTTCACACAGCTTAGGAGCACAGCATGTCAGGAGCTCCCACACGCAGAACCATAAGACACCAAGTACAAGGAAGTGAACCCTAAAGCCTGTCTGAAGTGTAATGCAAACACATTTTGGGCAAAATTCACTCAGTACCACACCTGAGAGGGACTTGATCCCTTAGATCTTACACTTAGCCTTATTCACTGAGCATGCATGAAACCTGCCCTTGTTTACATTTAGTATTTTAAAGACGGTGACACTTTAGGATGTATTTTCCTCAAATAATTTTAACTGTTCTGCAGCAAATGTGGCTCTCTGGCATGCTGTGCTCACCATGCCCATAGGCACATCTCAGAGACCAAGCAGCACAGGCAGAGAGCTGAGCTAAAAGATTCCCAACGTGGAACTGGCTTGGCTCCAGCCAGTGGGGAGCATGGGCAGAGAGAGCTTCGAGCTGTCTTTAACTCTCCTGCATAGGCATGCCCTGAAAGGGATTACACTTTAACAGAACTCTAGATATTTCCTCAACGGTGCTTAGATACGTGGCTCCCAAGGTCCACATCATTAGTCATAAAAACAAACAGTCTAACCTCTGACACAAAAAATACACACGAGTGCATCTAAGTCCCCAGTGACAGGGAATGGGAATACAGCTTGCTGCCACTGGAGGGGGGAGATTTGAAAACCTGCCACATAAGCAAGTTGGAAAAAAAACAAAACAATTTTGCTGGTGAATTAAAGTTCAAGAACAAGAACAGCTTGGACAATTTAGGTTGAAAAAGTCTTGCTTCTATTGTAAGTCAGAACATGTATGCTGCTTTAAGGTGGTAGTTTAAATGCAGTATTATTTCTTCTGCTAGTCTTTAAAAGTGAAAAAAAAATCTGTTACAGAGACTTTTTAATAAATTGGTATTAATTAGAAAGAAAACTCCAATCATTTTCTACAGAAGGACAACATGAGTGCAAATGGCAAGGCAGATACGTCACTCCCTTTCCTGAGTTACTTCAAAGCCAAAGAGAATCTGCCACATTGTGCCATGGAGAAGGGAACTGTCAAGAAAAACAAAACATCACATTAAGAATATTCACTAGTAAGAATTAAATGCATTACAAGCTATTGGTAAGATTCAGATATATAAAATGTTTAGTTCTCTCCTATCTGCTCGCTTGTTGTTTTCATATCAGACTTTGTAAACATACAATTTAATCTGTGTGACTTCTTCAGACTGAGGATTCATTAAAGGAGGCCCCTCATGAAGTGTTTGCAGTCAGCCTCTGCAACTGCACAGGCCAGCACACATGTGCCAACGTTCCAGGCCCACTGGGCCAGTGGTGAACACAGAAACCAAGTATGGTACCCTCTGTTTATAAATGCTACACCATGTCCTTATGCCATGGCAGATAAAGTGGAATATATTGCTAATCAAGTGTGTAAAATTACAGGATTCAGGCATAATGATGTGTTTCTCACAACTTAAGAAAATCTTCTCCATAATAAATGAGTTGTGAATCTCCCATATGAAGTATTTGAACAGATGGATAATCACCACAGCAACCAAAACCACCACAGTGTTATCCAGGAGCATTTCATCTCTGCACACTCCACTGTCAGGTTTCATGTTGTAAGGAGGCAATATTTTATGTAACATAAGACTAGCCAATGCTTTTAGGTAACTCACAGTGGTTTGTAAAGTAGGTAAAAAATCAGAGGACCAAATATAGGCTGCAGGAACAACATTTTTTTACACCTTGAATCACACTTAAGGTGACCTGACAAACTTGTTGCAGATTCTTTGCTGCATCTTATGTCTCTGCTCCTTTGCACTTGTATTTCTGTTGTCTTCTTCATCCACATTTTCTTCTCTCATCTTTTCCCTGCTCTACCAGCATCATAACAAGGAATGTAACCTCAGTCTGCCTCTGATCCCAGAAATAATTAATTATTCAGGCAGAATAAAGCGGCCCAAAAAGGAGAAAGTAAAAGAAACAATGACCTAACGATAAAGGAGAGAACTTCCCACAGATCTGAGATACTCCCAGTTACTGCCACATAAGGCAGCAGTCTCCATCTCCCCCGGCGCAGCTGAGCAGCCTTCCCAGAGCAGCCGGCACTGGGCACCCCGCACTCACCCTCTCCATCGTTTTCAACCCCCCGCAGGCTGCGAGGCACGGGAAGAGCATCGAGACGGTGCCAAACCCGGCTGCCTGCGTGCCCCAAACCAAACAGCTCTGGGATGTTTCAGCACATGTCAGTGCTGGTTCAACAGCCATGGCACACACGCACCTTTAGGAATGTCTGGGATGGGCAGTCTCTCCCAAGGGCACGTTACTGCACAATTGTCAGCGATGGGGCTTTGTTCTCTCCGAGACATCAGCACCAGCAGCAAGGACAGAACACCACCGAGTCCTACTCGCACGCATACGAGTTTTCACATTTAATTGGAGTTAACGCAGGGCTTTCAAAAATCACAAAATAACCTGGACACTAGCTGTAGCGATTGATGGGTGGGAGAGGAAGGAGACCAGCACGATTCCTGATTTTCAACAGGTGGATGCAAACCTTATCAAATGTGTGACAGAAGAAAGTTGGATCCTGGGAAACTTACAGAGGCAGACATAAAACCTGCTTTTAGAGAGACTGAACTTTCTTTGTAAATGAACTGGATGAACTGGAAAATACCAATTTGTCTAATTAATGTGCTTTTAAGTCTAGCCATTTTAGATTATGTTTTTATTTGATCATTCTGTTTGTTATTAATTTGAATATCTCTGAAGCATGTTTATGTCTGCTGCTTCTCCTGAGCCAGGTTTCCAAAATCAGGAACACCTTCCATTGGATTAACACTCAGTAAAATCATAATAATTTCTGAACATGTCCTGAAAGGCTGAAGTCTGATAATCTTTTTAAAAACAAGAATTCCAGTTTTTTTAAAACATGTTAAAATCTGAACTGATTTCACTCATCAAGAAACAAAATATTTTTTCACTGCATACATTTTCAGAAATTCTGACAAGATTATAATTTCTATATATAATAATTTAACAATATTATGTAATTTGTGGCTGTAATACTGAACTCCTTAATGAACCATTAGATCTGCAGAAAAAGTTGAGTGCTAATACACACATCTTGCCTAATTTAGATAATATACTTTTCAGAATTTCTTTATTTAATGTCTTCCATGATTTTAAATAGACAAAATATGTTACTTCCTGTTCTGGATTGTTTCATTATGTTATTGTGAAACATTCGTGGCTGCTGTGTTCATTTCACCATGGATGTGCGTTCATTTCACTGAGGGGTAAAGTTTGGTAATGGGTAAAAGATTTTGCAATCTTGTACTGGGTGGCTCAATATAAACCTTAATTATCCACCTGACTTGCAACAAAAACATTTTGCTGCATTAAAGATCTTGAAGTTTGGGATGATACTGGGTGGTGATTACACACGGATTTGTTTGTGTTATCCAGAGGGGAAGTTGGGAAAAAAACCCCAATGGAAGATGATATAGTGGATAATGCATAATATGAGCTGAAGTCCACAAACAGTGTAATTGAATGAAAGCACATTAAGTCAACAAGAGGAATAAAGAACAAAGGTAACAGCATGGAAGTGTTTACAGGGACGGTGTGTCCCATTTAAGCCGTGCCGGTGGATGATCAGACGGTGACGCCCGTACTTTCGGCTCGCTAATACTTCTGTTCTGATTCAGCCCAGGGTGACACTCGCCGACCCTTCCATCTGGGCACCTGCCAGCGCTGGGCGGCATCGAGGTGAGCCCGAGCTGCTCTGGGACCCCGCAGGGCAGAACACACGGTGGCCCCGAGCGCAGCGGGAGCCGGGAGAGGGGCAGGAACGCCTCCGGGACGGGGTCGGACCTCGGGAACCGTGAGATGAGATGAAGTATTATCAAAAAACACCTCCCCGCAGGTGAGGGGCGCCGGGCCGGCCGCACAAGCCCCGCTGCCCGGGGAGCCGGCGGTGCCGCGGGGCTGCCCAGGCGGGGGAAGCAGCGCCGAACCCTGCGGTACCGAGGCCGCCGAAGCTCGGCGTGCCGGGGCA
>VZTH01015469.1:33794-68973 GCA_013397815.1 Aleadryas rufinucha | reverse complement strand
GTGCGGGGCCGGGGCTCGGTCCGGGCGGTGCGGCGGGGCCGGGCCGGGGGCGGCGCGGAGCTGCCGGGCCGGCTGCGGGAGGCGCCGTTATCGCGCAGCTGCCTCAGCCCGTATCGGTGCTGCTCCTCGCTGGAGAACAAAGAGGATCAATTAAGAGCGTGCAATTACCGCCGTGCCCTGCCGGCAGTAGGCATGGCTCGGAACGCCTTTCCTCCCGTCGTTCTCCCAGGGAAGAGTGCTCCCCTCTGTTAATCTGAGGCGGTTTGGGGCCACGCAGCGCTAATGAGCACAAAACACGTTTAAAAATCAGCCGATTTAGTGCATTAAACACAAACTGAAAGTGAGAAAATAAAGACTAAAGCACGTGTGCCCTTGAATGTCTTCGCTAGGATTCTTGTGAGCCCGTAGCAGAATGGATCAGAAGCAATGCACAGCTGTTACTTAAATTTTCACTGCTTTTCATGCCTCTTAGTTGCATTTGAATATTTCCTTTTGTTAGTCACCTTTTCAGCATTTAAAAAAATGATGTGGTCCTAATAAATTTTGTTGTCAGTATCAGCATGATTTATGCGTGTGGTCATCTATGCTAATAGTTAATGCTCCAAGACTATTTCATTTTACAGCATCCTGGAGACAGTTAGTGATGACATTTCTCATCATCCTGTGAAGGGATAAACAGTAGCAGTTTTGCAAAGTGTCAGAGCAGTTCTGCCTGTTCAGAGGAGACTCTCCACCTACTGAAATACTTTGCAGAATATGTGCCTTCATAGATCAGCAAATTGAGGTGAGGTTAACCAACTTGCTCAAGGTCATGGAGTGTCAGTGACAGAGTTAGCAATAATGGAATCCAGCCATCCTGGCTGCTGGCTCTGTGCTCTCGTTGGGTGACGCTCCCAAATAATTGCAGGTAGTTTAAACACTGGTTTGCGTAAGTGCATGTTGAGGGCTTCAAAACACTGTGGAGAAACAAAATGTTTATGGAGTGCTTCAGATCCCGTGCTGCATTTGCATGTAGCTTAAAGCGATTGCTCAGCTTGGCATAGGATGGAATTTTGAAGGAGACTTTGTGAAGACTTTGTGGTTTATTTTGTAAATATGCGCTCAAAAGACATCAATTTTACTGAGTATGTAGAGTACAAAGACTTGTGTAGATTTGGGGGGTAGATCATGGGATGTAACAAAAGTAGATTACACTGTAATTGGGCAACTTTTAAAACAGCAGTATGGAGACATGGCTGTAAAGAGGTTTTCTTCTGAATGAAATGTTTACCCGATGACATTCTGTAGAGTTGTTTGCAGTTGTTATGAAGAAAAACAACCAGCAAATGCACTGGGAAGCCATGGTGATGAGGCTGTTGGAAGTTAAAATGGGAACAAAAAAGTTCCTCAGTTGATTTATTTATTCAGCAGATACTTGTTAAATAAAAACAAATCACAACTGATGTTATTTCTCACCCTGGAGAGAAGTTCCATTTCACTTTGTGTTTTTCTCTGTCAAGTTAAATTTATGAAGAAAGGGATTTCAAAGGAAACACTGGCAGATCTGTGCTATTGTGACACCAGCAGTATATATTTAGTAACGTCAGGGAGGAAAGATCCTTATTGTGCTGAAAAAATATCAGGACAATTGTTAGTCAGGACTTCAAAGGGCACTGGGAAGTGAGCTGGCATTGTTCAGGTGTTACATGCTGGCCCTAGCGAGTGTTACCTCTGACAGATCCCTGCTCCTGCGGGACTTTCATTGGCGCTGCGCAGATGGGATCAGCCCATCCGTGCAGTGCAAGCCACAGGCCTGACACCACAGATCCTGGGTTGGGACAGATTTGCTTGTGCTTACGTTTATGTGCTGCAAGTAATCGTGGGGACTATTGACCACAAAATTTGGAGGTTGTGGTGCAGTGGAGGAGCGGAAGACTGGCAGCCAGGTTTCTGTTCATGAACTGTCTGACCTTATTCTGACTATTA
Organism: Aleadryas rufinucha; assembly: GCA_013397815.1. Taxonomy (NCBI): domain Eukaryota; kingdom Metazoa; phylum Chordata; class Aves; order Passeriformes; genus Aleadryas; species Aleadryas rufinucha. The sequence goes on along the minus strand of VZTH01015469.1, from coordinate 67,008 downwards.
GAGCTGCTGTGCAATTATTCTGGACAGAGAAGTTGTGGTGATACAAACTTTCTCTGTAGAAGTGTTGGCAGTTGCTCATTGATGGGAAAGGTGTGCTGTTACCAAGACTATCAATACTAAACCATCACATTTCACTAGCATATGTGTGGTTTATCGGTCAGTCTTTGGGAAAAGTGCTTTTACTACTGTCACTTGGTGAGATGTCTCAGCAAGGTGACTTCTAAGCTAAAATTGTTGTCTCAAAAAGGATGCTGGTTGCTTGCTTAGGAATCCAGAAATTTATACCCTGAATGACACTGCTGTGTCAGCAAATGTGTCTACTGTCGGCCTGGGTTTGCCAGACTTTACTTTTGCCAGTTTGGGCGGTAGCTCCTCGTCCAGCCAAGTTAAATAGGAAAAGGAAGCAATAATGGGATATACTTTTTTAAGACTGGTGGCTTTCCGCATGCAGGTTGTGGAGTCCTGGGAGGTTTGCGCAGTGTTTTCCACAGATGTGGAACAAAAATGAGCCTGTTGATAGGTGTAGTGGTCCGTACCTCCACTGATACTGAGAATTGTGGGGTTTTGGACACTGAACACTTGCCACAGACCGAGCTGAAGAAGCTGGAGATGTGGTATGAAGCCAGGAATTGGAATGAAATGTGCAGTGTTTAAATAAAAAACGAAAGCATCAAAATAATACTTATTATTATAAATAATACTTGAAAATTTTATTAAATATAGTCAATTAAGTTGTGTAGCAGTAGCTCGCTGCTGGTTTTATGGTTGCTTAAAACATTTATTTGAAAAAATCCTTTTTGTTAATGTCAAAGTTTGCCTGTATTTCTGTTACACATGATTTGTACAGTGTAGATAGGTATGAGAACCAAAGATTCCAACATATTCTTACTGCATACTGCATTGAGCTAACTTTGGTAAAAGAAATTTAAATAAATAATTCTTAATCTTCTGCCTATGACAAACATCAAAAGTTATTTTGTATACCTACAAGCTGGCAGTTTTTCCACATTAGCTTTTCATATGGTCTTAATATGTTTGAATGGAACAATGAAACTCACTTTGCAATAGTACATGAATTTGTTCAAGAAATAATACTTACATTTGCTGTACAAAGTCATTCCAGAGTTTTTTGATTCTTCTGAAACAAAAGGGATTCACCATAATTCCAAGAAGCACTCAGAACCCAAATTGCTACTTACAGAGCCATTTCTTTTTCTAGACTCTTCTTAATAAGGTAACAGAACATCAGCTTGGAACACTATCATTGGGGATTTGTTTTCAGAATATTATTAGTAGCATTTCACTGAAGTGGAAACAAACCTGTGCTCTGAAAAGAAACTGGATCATGGGGAAAGACATTCCAGTGAGATCCATGAATTTAAATTCTACAGGGATAATTTGCTATTTTAATAACTAACTAAATAAATTTAAAAGCTTAGTTTGTGAATAAGAATCAGAAACTGTAAATCTGATGGTATGACAGATATACTTTAGTAAACACATGAACATGTGTCATGTTTCAAGTATGGAATAGGTATCTGGTGCTTGGAAATGTGATCATCATGATGTTTAGAATGCAGAAACAAGCGTTTGTTTTTGATTGTTCATAATGTTTGGGCTATTTGCTGCTGGAAATTTCAGAAACTAAATTCTTTAAGGTGCAACTAAACCAGTGTATTGGGCTGGAGAACAGGTGAAATGTACCTTGTTTTAAAAAGCTTTTTGGGAAGTGGAAATGACATCTAATGAGTCAGTCGGAACTTTTTGTTCTTTTAATATTTTTTACTATAAAGTTAGACCTCAAAGGACACCTTCAGTTTGATAATTAACCTATAGAAGCTGCAGTGAAATATGATGTTCTTGGGGGGAGGAGAAGACTTTGTTCTCTCTGTCATGTGTAAAGTCAATGGTATGTGTGCTGAGGAGTCTGGCCTTAATTTTATTTTATTAATTACATTTGGAATTGTTACTTGGTTGGGTCATGGGTTCTGGTTTAATTCTGGAATGTCACTCAAAATAAAACAGAACTGTGGGGGGTGGCAGAGGGAGAATTGTGATGATTGTACTTGGTTAGAGGCAGTGGTGGTAGAAAACCTGTCGTCTCTTAATAAAGTAGTAAATCCCAAATCTGTTTGGTGTTACTCATCCCAGTCATTTTTCCATTCATTGCCTGTAACTATGCAGTTGGAACAGGGAGTTTAGTTTGAACACATGAAGGTGTTCCCCATTCCTTTGTTCTGAATCCCTGGGATTTGACATACCTGGGTGCCTAGTTGAGGAGATTCCTAACTTGTTATACCTCATCCGGGGAGGTCATCCCTACGGAAAGGTTCCTGCCTAAACAGTGACTCCTGCTGCCTCAGTGTCGTTGCGTTGCCTCATTTCTGCCCTAGTGTTTCTCAGGTGTTGGTGTCCTGAGGCAAGGATGGGATTTCTTTTGGCCGTCGTTTGGTTTGCGTTGCAAAGACACAGCATAAGCAGCCCTAGTCATGGACTGGGCCCCCAAATGCTGCCACAATACACTGGAGAGGGGCTTATCCATTTATTTATAGCAGTTTGTTAAATAGATGGAAACCCAGTGCAAGTATTTTTTCTATTTCAGTATTTTTGAAGGAACATAAGTAGAGGTAGATTCATAATTAAGCATCACGTTTTTATATTTTTATGCCTTTGTTAACTGCCTCAGTTTAGTATAGACTTATGGAAATAATCTTCTTGCCTTTTCTCTTTTTTTCCCATTTTTTCCTTTAGAATTGCCAAAATGCTTTGGAATTCTTAAACGATTCAAAAACTGAAGTCTCTGAGGATACAAAATCATAAGAACACAAGAAGCAGCAAGGAGGATTCAGTGCCAATGCAGCAACAAAAAAGACAGCCAGAGTTAGTGGAAGGAAATCTTCCTGTTTTTGTTTTTCCTACAGAACTTATATTTTATGCAGATGACCAGTCAACACACAAGCAGGTGTTGACTCTATATAACCCCTATGAGTTTGCCTTAAAATTCAAAGGTGGGTTTCTTAGGTTAAGTTCTATTTAAGGGTTAGTTGGTGATCTTGATCAGTCCAATTATAATTCATGTAACAAATCGTATCTGTGACAAAACCAAACTCGTGTCTCTACACGTATCTGTTGATGAAGCTGGTGATGTATTAATTCATGTTTTGTTACCACTCCTGTCCTTTTCCTTGCAGTTCTTTGTACTACTCCAAATAAATATGCGGTGGTGGATGCTACTGGTGCAGTGAAGCCTCAGTGCTGTGTTGATATGTAAGTAGAAGTTGGTGGGGTTTTTTCCTAAAAGACAACATTTTATTATCTTAATTTCTTTTGTTATTTAAGAGGTTGTAAATGACAGCATGCATGTTATAAAATATAAGTTGGATAAATATATGTTTTTGTAATTTCACGTGTAGTTGTGGCTCTGATTTTTTGCTATTCTTGCCCTCTAGAGCAGAGGTATTATGATATTGGAGATATGTCCTTCTTTAATTTTGTCCTTGGGCATAAATAAAATGCCAGTAAATGCGTCTTGTAATGTAGGTTGTAAACCAGGAATGAGAGTAATATGAGTCTCCTCTGAGCAACTTTTTGTTAGAAATAACAAGAAAAGCAAAACCCCCAGGGCTGGGATTTGTTTGTGATAAATACTTGTTTGCAGATTGGCAAAATGGAAATGTATGCAGTTCTACTGAGCACATGTTCCTGGGCCATGTTAATAAAGGTAGTTTTGCCTACCTTTCACCCTGACCACCCCTCTCATTCTCAGATCTCTGTGTCTCGCCTTTGTCTCTCCTGCCAGGTGTCAACTCAGTAACTCAGAACAGAAGGCAGCTGCTTAAGTGACCACAGTAATGTACAGGGTCTGTAGGCTGCTGAAAGCTGAAGCAGAGTAGGTGTATAAGCTAAAATAGACCAACTCTTTTTATCTTCTATTTGCCACATTATTTCTGTGCTGATGTACAGATACAGCTGAAGAAAGTCTGAAGTACCTAAAAGAGCAGACTGAACTTTTTGAATAACATTTTTCAAACTGTAAAACAACACCTGGAATCTCTGGCTAACAAATGGCCATATAAAGAAACCTTTCGTCAGATAAATAATAAGTGTGCTTGGGGAACAGCTCTTTATTCCTGTAGACTGTTTTCCTTAGGTGCAATTTGAAAAATTCCAAGGACTCACCAAATAGAAAGGAAGTTTAAAACATGGAACTAGAAAAAAGTTAGTTTAAAATATGGAACTAGTTTCTATGAAAGTTTCAGTGAGCAGGGGCAACAATGCTAAAAATGGACCAAAACAGGTCAGAATATACCAGTGTATCAGTGAGCTATTCCAGTCTTTAGCAGACATTTACACAAGCTTGATTACATTTGGTTAAACAAATGGGTTTTATTAAATAAAGGAAAATAAGACATACACATGTTCCAAGGAGATTTTTTTGTGCAGCAAAACCCCCCATGCCATTCCAGTGGTTGCTGTCTAAGGACAGTGTTTACTGCTAGGATATGAGCAGTACTATGCAAGTGTGGCCATTTGCCAGATAAACAGATATTCTACAGAGCTTCCAATTATGCAATGATCTCTAAAAAGAAACAGGAGAATGTATCTGTTTATAAGGGTCTGCAGAAAATATCTCCTTGCTTGGCAGCAGATACATGTTCTCCTAGCAGAGTGTTATGTAAAGATTCTGTTTAGGTTGGTAGTTAGTACCATGGTACTAGAGTAGGAACACCAATTTAAAAGGAAGTGTTAAAGGAAGAAATCAGAGTTGATCTGCTGTGCTGATATGCTGAGAGCTGTATGAATTAGGGTTGTGGGGGGAAAAAGCCTTTTGTTTTAGTGAAGGCAGTTGCCCAGCCAACACTCCACTTGCTAAAAGCCTTTGCCTCTGAAGTGACGTAAAACATCACTGCAGCCCTCGTGCTGAGGGGATGACTTGGTCTCTGTTCCTGTGTTGAATAGTCTATTCAAACTAGATACCAGTTGCAAGCACTGGCTACGTGCTAATGCTTGTAGATATCTTGATGTGATATAGTTCTTTAAATGAAGACTGAAAAACAAAAATCCATTTCTTGCAGCATTTTAATGTATATATTATCACAAAGATCAGTTTCTTGAAGCAATTTTAAGACTACTGTCCTGCGTTACTAAGGGCACAGTCGTTTTTTTCCCCTCATGAGATGGCAACCTTCTTATTTGTGTTTATGTTGTTCAGATTAGCTGCTGTTATCTTAGAAACTTAAAATAACCTTTCACAAAAAACATTTGGAAAAATAGTTGAAATCCTTATTTACTGTAAGAGCTGATACCACTTCAAAACCTGAATGCAGCTTTTCAATGCTAGATATGTGTTCTCATGATGAATCACGAATGCAGAGAGGAGGCAGTTGAGCACAGCACTGCTCAGAGGTCTGTTTTGCTGTTGATCGGTACTATTTTAAAGCTGTGCTTTTTATAGGTTCCAAACATGCTCTCAATGGTGGGTTTCTGATTTTGAAAATCCCTAGTTGACTCTTATCCATAGAGCAAATGAGTTTTTTTTCTAGGAAAGTAGAATTGTAAAGCTTTGAGCCTGGTTTCCTCAAGAAGCTGGACTTTTGCTTGCCAAACAGCTGTCCAACTCCTTTCCTTCCCTGTTCACTCCAGTCCCCTCATACCTTTTAAAATCATGGGCCAGCATCTAACAACTTTGACACAGGAGGAGGAGGCATCTTTCAGATAATTGTTTCATCAGTTGGCAGCTGGGCCTCAGACTGAGGAAAAGATGGACTTGAGATAAAGATTTAACTGTCCTGTTTGGCCAGGAGCATTTATGTTTGGAAATTAAAGCAAACATAAGGAGGGGAGAGAGGAGGTAAGATCAAGCCTTCAAGAACATTGGGTGATGGAGGAGGTAGTGGAGGTCTGGATTATTCCAGTTTATTTGGAGCAGGGGGACAGAGGGCAAACTTTGTGATAAAGGATGTAATTCCATAATAGACATGCTTCTTAGTAGTTCATCTGTTTGAAAATGTTGTTTTTCTCTGCAGTGTGATTCGTCACAGAGATGTTCGGGCTTCTTACTATGGTGTCATAGATAAATTCCGTCTCCAAGTGTCTGAGCAGAGCCAGAGGAAAGCATTAGGGAAAAAGGAGATTATTGCTACTCTGCTTCCATCTGCAAAGGAACAACAACAGCAAAAAGAAGAGGAGGAAAAACGAATAAAAGAACACCTGGCTGAAAGTGTCTTTTTTGAGCAGACTTTGTGTCAACCAGGTAGCTGAAATCTTTTACCCCTCCTGTGTTCTGAATCAGTTTGAATAGCTCTAGTGACTAGAAAGACTAGACTTAAAATATTTTTAAAATAAAACCAGAAATAAATTTTAAAATAATTCTTTTTACTTACCTGTAAGACTGCTGTCTTTATCACTTGAGGATGACAGTACGCAAGAACCCAAACTGTGGCTATGCTGTTTATGCTGTCTTGATCAATCAAGAGCCTTTGCTGCCCTGTGTTTGCGTGTCATACCTTGGAGAAGTGCATCCACTGTTCCTCTGGAGCAGGAGTTCTCATACAGACAATGGGAATTTATCTGTGAAAGGATGGTAGTTGTTTTTTCCCTTGGGCTCTTTCAAAACATATGCCCCTTCTGAGTTTGTTCCAAACCCTTAATCCCCCATTTCCTGATGAGCAGGAAATATTGCCAGAACATCTTCTAAAGTGCTCCTTGTTCTGCGCCCTTTCCTTTGTCTGTCCCACAAGGACAGAGGAGCACAGTTGGTGGCTGAAAACTGCGTGTTTCATACATGAGGAAGTGAATCAACAGTCTTGAAAACCTGGGCCAGACAGTTAAATTGAAGGGGTAGGATAAAAAGTGTCAAGTTGTACCAGAAATGAATCTAAACTGATTCTTGATGGTCTACATTCTTGTTACTTTTATTGATTTATACTGAAATGTTCTTCTCACTGTTATATTTTTCAGGATAACAAAAATCAATTCCAGAAAATAGATGAACCTCCTTGAGAGTGTTAAAATGAATCTGTTTCACTATTTATACTGAGTTTGTTGGCTGGTGAAACACTTCTTATTAAAAAAACCCTCATAACAGATATTAGTAGGATACACGGTTAAAGCAAACCTACAAAGGTCTCTGGGCACACAGAACAAAATGTTCCTGTGATAGTTGTTCCAGGACAGAGGGTTTGAGCCATCCTGAACAATCTGATACTGGTCTTAATCCAAATGCTCTTTCTCTGCTTAAAAACCTTGTTGACTGCATTATATTGCTTACTTACAGAAAAGCAGTAAACAAAGAAACTGCAGTCTTTGCATGAAACCTGCAACCTGGAAATAAGAGATTTATGGAATTAAAAGAGAGCACATACTGCTAGTCACTGAGGATAGGAGAAGTTGATAAAAACATTGGCTGTTTTCCAATGGGTCTTGAGGATTTGGTTAGAGGTATTCAGCTAACATGTTAACAGCTCTTTTCAGAGATGACACAGTAGGCCTTTGAGTAGGTTCCAGCTGTTAAAGTGCAGGACAATAAAGACTATGAAGGATTCTTTATTGTCTGTGGTTTGCATTTCCTTGTTCTGGTAATCCTGGACTGTCAGAGTGGCTCATTCTCACAGTTTTTAGAGTAAGATTCAAATTTTACTAATTTGTGGCATCTAAACTGACTCTGGCTCACGTGTAGCCCTTGAATCCTGTAAAAAGTGGAGGGGAGCTCATCTGGCCCAAGAACCTGTGCTCCTGCTGCAGGTGGGTTTTGTTCAGGAACTGTGAGCAGTTACCTGTCTGTGCAGTTCTTTTGGGTGCTCTTAACTGATTGATTACTGATCACTGAAGGAACATATCGAGGAATGGAGTCAGGATGCACAGGGTAACCTCAAGCATTGCTGAGACATCCAGCTGTCCTGAGTGTGTATATATAGCAACTGGGCCTGGCAGGCTCTGTTCCTCCAGGAGGGAGCGGTTTGGGAAGTCATGTGAAAACAAGTTCCAGCATCAGAACAGGGAGCAGCCTCCTCCACTGCAGAATGCAGAAGGTTTAGAAGGGTGGGTTTAAGAGTTGTCTTCCACCCCTGCAAACTCCAGAGCAAGAAGGAATATTTGAGGATGTTTCAGCTCCCATGTACTGCAGACATTTTTGCAGAATATTTAACGTTTATGTTATTTAGATATTCCTTATGGTTGGTGCTGTCTTGCTTTTTCAGAAAACAGAACTGCCTCATCGGGACCTAGTTTACTCACAGTCTTCCTTGGAGTAGTGTGTGTCGCAGCACTAATGCTACCTACATTGGGGGAAATGGAATCCCTGGTGCCTCTCTACCTCCACTTAAGTGTGAATCAAAAGTTAGTAGCTGCTTATGTTTTAGGTAAGTACTTTGGATTTTATCAACATTTTCCTGCAACATCTATGAGTTTGGAAAACTTTGCCTGTCTTTGCCAGTGGCCTCAGGAAACTGGATGGAGACAAAGCACCACGTTACATTTTGTTTTGTATCTCGGCTTAGATCTTAATTTGCAGCCATGGTGATAGCAGGGTAAATTAGTTATTGTAAGTGTTTTAGACCAGATTTGAGTTGATACCTATTGCACACAGGCCCCTACATGCTAATTTCAGTTTTATTTGATGATGGGCCAACAACCCTGAATAGAATGTGCTGTTTCTTACTCTTGCATTGCAATAGTTACTCTATTGCAGAATGTAGAATATGTTACTGTGTTTCTCCCTCCAGCCCCCATGAGCTGTTTTTTAGGGCTTCCTTCTCAGTACCTGTTTAATAAGCAGTCGATAAGTGTAGCAGTAAGTCGTTGTAAACCCTGTCTGAGACCACTACCCTCCACAGTTCTTCCTGATTTGTAACTTGCTCCTTCATTAGCCAGCATAGATGAGTTGCACATTTCATTTGTTATGACTATTTCTCTATAACTATTTCAGATTTGAAGAACAGTCACACTAAAACTCAATTCTCCTGTCCCACTACCTGGCAGAAATGAGGATTTAAAGGAAAAGAGCTAGGCAGCTTCAAACTAATAGCTAGAGGTGAGGTAGTGATGGGGAAAGGTGCAAGTTCATGATGGTTCATGCACACTCTGCTGACTCACAAATGTCCATCTGCTGAAGTGGTTTGAAATCTTACTTGTGGCTCTTTGCCCAAACTGATGCTGATGGATTCTCAGATCAGGACCTTGCAGTAATCCTCACTTTGTTTTTATCTCTGCTTTTGAAAATTACTCCAGGTTCTGCTGGTGCCAGCTACAGTTTTAAGCCCTTTGACTTTATACATTTGCAACAACTGAACCTGTTTCTTGATTCCCTATGAAGTTTTGACAGGTTTTGACTTCTTTGCTGGCAGCATTTTTAGTGTTCATGGACAGATTCTATTGTGCGCAACTCTTGCTCATGTAGAAAGTCAATTGCTCTTGAGAAGTTGAAACCACTTTCTTCCACAAGGAAGTACAACTGCATTGTGGAGCATTTAATTGGCAAGGGGTGTTATACCACACCAACAGGACTATATGATAGTTGAGAAGTATTTGATTAACAGAAATGAGTTAAACCCTATTGTCTGTAAGTCCCTGTACAAGTGTTACAGGCTGTTCTCCAGAATCCTCTGCTATTCCTCTGCGATGATGGAATTGATCCAAGCAAAGGATCCAGCAGTTGTAGGAGCACTGGTTGTCTGAACCAATACAGACCTTAATAAATAGCTGAGCTGTAGTTCCTCTTAAGGGATAAATTGCTGATCTAATGGAAGGCAGTGTTGCAGCTCTGTTCTGTCATGCTTCTGCCTTCACCATCTTCATAAAGTAGCCGAGTTCCATCAGTATGGAGTGGCAGGAGATAAAATAATCTCAGAAATGTCTTTATCTATGATGAGATCTGTAGGCTTTAGCCGAGTTCTCTGAAGTGAAAGGCTGTTACAGTGACATCATCTGAGCCTGCAAGAAAGTGAGATTGCCCAAGAACTGATAAATTGTTATTTTGATATTACATAAGGCTGGAATTCAGGGAGCCCTTATGTTCTTCCCTTATGTTCTTCCCTTACCTTGTGCAATATAACCCATAGCTAAGAACTGCAGATTTGCACTTTTTCCTGTATCAGCACATAACTAAAATGAACTTTTCAGTATGTCATGAGTAAGTTTATTAGCCCCTATTTCCTGTTTTCATCTGGTTTTAATTGTTTTTAACCTCTATCAGAGCAGTTCTTTTTTCTTCCCTCTTTAAAGGTCACAACAAAGAGTCTGTTGAAAGCTCCCTCTGCAGACTGACAAGGAAGCTTAACATCTTTGTCTAAAACTGGTCTTTGATCAGTTATTATGCACAGAGCAGAAAAAAAGCCTTGGAGCCTTCAACTAATCTGCCTTACTGATGACTCAGCATTTGAATGACACTGCCAGTAATTAGCCCCCAAGAAAAATGGGGTTTGAGTGCTAGTGTTACACTTACCCAAGTCAAAAGTTCAATGTTAAGACTTTCCAGTAGAGAGATCAGTAATTGTTTGGAGTATTTATATCTTCTTTGACATTCAGTTATTACATGCACCACACTTCAACACTGATTTTTGACTACATCAAAAATTGGGGCCATACTTCTAATATTTAAGTGTATATATAAATGCATTCTGCGTGTATTTATGCACTTTTACCATATTTTCTGGCCTGTGACAGGGTAAACTCTTTATTTTAAATGTGTTATTTCAAGTGAAATTGAAATGTTTAGTTCTTAATTCTTGTCTTTCAGGTCTCATCACCATGGTTATTTTGAGAACATGAGCAATGAGTTCTTAGGATGTCAAACACCTTACTGTATATTCACATCATGAATGTGGACTGCCTTTTACTCCCATTTGGCTCATTAAGATGCTAGCAAAACTGTTCAGTGATTTAAGATACCTTCAGAAGTGTAATATATTTTAACTGTGTATAATAAATGAAAGACTCAAAGCACTTTGCGGTGCTTCTGTAACAGACAGCTATGAAATGTTCAGTGATACCTGTGAAAATAATTTGAAAAAACTTTTATATCTATGCCTACTGTAAAAAATCCTTATTAAAACAACATTTGTTATTTTTAGTCTATGTTCACATCAGTGTGTGATCACTATAAAAGCAAACTGTCTTCTGTAAAAACGCTCATTTGGTTTGTGGTTGTACCTGCCGAGGCTGGCACGTGACACTTCTGTATATACATACCAGAGAGGTGGGAGTCGTGACTGATCATTGGAGAAAATGAAAAATTCCATCAGTGAAACTATGAAATAAACCATGAATTTTAGGTGAAGAAGCAATTCTCAAATTTCTTACTTCATCATTACCAATATATCATTGAGTGCTCATTTTCTTACCTGGGGAAATAATTTCTTGCAACGGCCATTTTGTACCACAATTGTAGACAATAAAAACAAGTTCTGTAATCAGATCCCTTCATTTCTTAGGGATGCATGGAAATACCATTAACAGAAGCTGAACTCATACTAATACAAAATTCACCATTTTTTTCTATTTTAGAGACCAAACTAAGTGTAATAGCAAAGGCATTTCTCTACATCCCTCCCCCCACAGCCACCACAGGGACTTCTTTTCTATCAGAAACTCCTGCTTAAATGCCAGTTTCATATTCGAGGTGAACATCAATCTTGTTTCATACAACAAGTATTTCCCTTCATTTGACATTTCATTTTCGAGATGTTAATTCTAAAAGGGCAGCTATTACTGCGTTGGATTCATACAGACAAATCTTTGTAAGAAGTCTATAGAGTATGCTCTGATATGAATAAAAACGTTTGGAAATCAAACCTTCTTTCCCCCTGCATGTTACGGGTCACTTTTCTGCTTAATCATGGAAATACAAAGAAACTTTGCAAAAAACAGAATTTCTTAAAAAAGAAAAAAGATAAAGAGAAGTTGAAAAAAGTTGTTAACCGCTATGTTTTTTCTTATATAATAATACTTCAGTATGATTCTTGGAAGAACTGGGATTATATCACCTATCAGCATCAGATGATAAAGTCAAACAGTAACATTCACTAAGAAAAAAACCAAAAAAGCTGGTTGAGAAGGCTGTGTGCCAGCATGCCAGAGCATGCTGCAGGCACAGCACTTCCCTCCAACACTGAGCTTGTGGCTGGGTCAGTGTTTTCCTGCCACTGCAGGGTTCTGTTCTTGTACCTTCACTGTTCCTCAGTACCTACACTGTGAATTCTGATTTTCGCGAGGTGGTTTAACCTGCTGCTGCACACAGAAAGGTGAGGGAATGGAACACAAGTTGGGGAGATCAAAGTGCCATGTGGTGCCTTATCTTAGCACCCAACAGCCAGGCTAAACATTTTGTTGTGCCCAAGCTGATTAAAAAAGCCCAACACAAAGCCTTCTTTCCCCTATATCCTGGTGGTCCCGTCATGGACTGGGATCATGTTTTGCCAGGCAGTTGCAGAAGTACAGAAGTGACAATCTCACCTGTGGGAATGCAGTCACTGTAACCAGGTCTGACACTTGCAGCTGCCTCAGTCCTGCAGGACAGCACATGCGTGGAGAAGGGAGATCACAGGACACAGATGCCAGCAGTTGTTTTCAAGGAATCTGAAGAGAAACAACTGGTTTAGAAAAATACCTTGACCAAAGAAATCAGGAACAAAAAGTTATCATCAACCAAAAAGGCTAAAAACACCGGACTACTTCTTTGTCAAGGCAAGCGAGGAGCAGTACACGGAAAAAAAAAAATTAAATGCACAGAATAACTGAGCAAATGCAGATAAAACTGGTGCTTGAGTGAAATAAGGATGACAAGTATGAATTCTGACTTCTTTCTCCTTCAGGGAGATTGCAGCACACTGCAGAATCACAGATCTATCCCTGTTGGGAAAACAAGACCTGAGGACAGTTTCAGTTCAGCACTGAGGGAGAATATATCAAATTATGTTACAGCATAGTCATAGCAGGGCACCAGTAAAATTTTACCAAGTGGATACACAAGATTTGTAAGATATTTCCTGATTTTATATATATTTATGTGCATGCACATACCTCTAGTACTTACATACTAGAGCTGCAGGAAACACTGAATACCTTTGGAAATAAGACCCGAGACAGTGAACATACCTCTTAGAAACAGCAGGAAAAACAGTTAAGTGTTCACGTCATTTCCCATTCCTGACTCCTAACACAAACAAACAGTCATTTCCTTGCAATGGGCGAGTGTTTTCAGCAGACAGTTAGGAGGGCTTTGAGATCATCCAGCAGAAACAAGCCTGGTGTTTACCCAGCACTTGCTATGGCACCGATAGCTCAGATGAGCCGTGCTGGCAGCAGGAAGTGGGAACGCTGCCGAGATCGCTCTGGGGAGCGTCACTCCCAGTCGCTGTAGGCTTGGTACACGATCTTCTCTAGGTGTTTGCACTTGTCTGGATCAGAAAATCCTGAGATGATCCTGTTCCTCTAGAGAAGTGAATCACAGAGTGCTTGAAACTTCAGTAGACCCAGTGCACTGTTCCAGAGCTCCAGGGGCAGATGGGGCTCTCAGGGAATCAGTTAATTGCACCAGGGATCACAGCTGATGATGGAGCCCCGGAGAGCAGGTCTGGCACCCTCACACGGCCACCACCTGGAAACAAATCAGTCCCTGCAAAGGGAAAAGCTGAGCTGCTGCTGCTGACATGTCTCAAGACATGCCCCAGAAAGACAATGGAGCGTTGCTGTCGGATGGGAACAGTCACTGCTCTTGAAACAGCTCCACAGGGACATTTGCAGCAGCTCCAAGAGGAGCCCATGCACAGAATTGTGCCTTCAGCAAAAAAAGGAGAGAAATCCTGCAATCAGCTAATTAAGAGCTGTCAAAGCCAATCATAAGTTATTTCATCTTATGTTCCTATATACAAGTATCTGATAACCAACAAGCCTAAACTGGAAAGAGGCTGCCGAATAGGTTTGGCAATAAATCATTGCATTTTAGTCCTTGTTTGTCAATGTACATTTAAGATACCTCGCTTTCCTTGTAACAGCTTTCCTTATAAATGCCAAGTTCCATTGCCGCTTTCCTTTGTCAGGAGTGTTACTCTCAGGGCAACATCAAATTTAAGGATCAGGTCTTAAAAAGCCCTTGTACAGGGGGCCTTAAAACCCCCCAAAACCCTGAATCATCTTCTCTGCCAGGCGGGCATTTGAGTTGTTGGGTCGGAGCAGCTCAGGTGCTTTGCCCTCTGGCCTTGCAGAAGCCCCTCTGGGCAGAGAAAAGAAAGGAACACACTGCCCTACAATGCATGCAGGGCTGAGCAATCCTGGTATTGACCCTCCTGCCAGCTGTGTGCAGAGAGAGGGGCCAAGTAGCCATGGAAAACAGGTTCCCTCCTGTGTCCCTGGGAAACAGAGCACTCACCTGCTCGCTGCAGTGCAGGGAAGGCACCATCTCCCATTAGAGCTGGAGGGGAAACAGCCGAAGTTAATAGTGCTGGAGTCCCTTTCCTACAGGCATAATGTGCTGCCTGAGGAAATTAAATTAAGACTGAAACCACTGAAGGAGAGTGAAGTTCACTGCTGCCAGCAGCCCATCACTCACTTGTTACTGCCCCACAGGAGCTGGTGAGGATTGGGAAACCATCGCCACCCAGTCAGCAAGAGCCAATTACAGATAACAGTGTCAGTGAAAGGAGCCTGCAGAACAAGTGCATCCTCCAAAAAGGAAAGCTGGAGGACTGAACACAGGCAGGCAACACTTGCAGCATCCCAACTAAAGCCGAGTAAGGGCATACACTCACTTTTTGGGTGTATTTTTGTCTTCTATAGGAGCTCTCCTCTGAACGCTAATGAGCTGTTTACTTTGGATAATGAGCTGTAGCTAATGCACATCAGCTCTTGGAAATCTGCAAAGCTGTATGACCACACTGACAATATAATGTAGAATTACATGCAGGCAAAGCGACCATGCTGGTCTTCAAAACAGCAGAGACTGCAAAGAAGTAATTTAAGCAAGAGCACAACCACGATTACAGCTGTAGGTGTCTCCTCACTGTGTGGAAAAAGGCTGGTAAGAAGGTCTACCTAAGTTACAGGTGCCCTGTAATGGAACTTAAATGCATGTTTCCAGTTAAAAAAAACCAAACTATTAATAAAATTTTCAATAGCAAAATATGATTTACAGTAAAAAAATGAGAGTGTTCTTCTCTAGAAGATGGCACACTCAGTGGCTTGAGGTATGAACACCAAGGCATTAGATGAGCATTTGCTTTGACAAACAAAAAAACACCATCAAGAGACAAATAAAACTGCAGTAGGGCTCTGGAAATCCATGTTCCATCAACACCACCAAATCCATTAGCGCCTTTCCCTCAAGAATCTGCCAGGAATCTCCACAATCCAAACCGACTGCTAAAGTGAATGCACTTAAAATGAAAGAATGTTGATGTATTTTTAGCAGGAAGCTTCTTGCAGCGATTTCAGTGCCAGCTTTATTTAAACTGGCTTGAAAGACAACAAGGTACCCGATTTCTGTGCCACAAACCTCGATGTGTGCTATGCACATCATGGGTTTGATTTTTTTCCACATAAGTAACCAGGAGAACCACATTTCCAAAGATTAGTCCCTGCAGCAAAACCTGCTTCCTCTTGAGCAACTCTTCCTACCTGGGTTGACATCCAGCAAAATTCTAAACATTTACATACAATTATTTGTCACGGAAGGAAATCCTAAAACAGTAAGCATTTTCTAAGGCTCTTATGAAGCAAATAAAAGAATAAGAAACCAAACCAACAGAAGAATTTTAAATTTGATAAATGCCAGATTTGTCTGAGGAATCTTTGTGACATTGAGGATGTCTCACCAGTTCCTTGAGAGACACAGGGGAGCCAGCACAAAGGCGTGTGGAGGCTGTGTTTGATTCTGGTTTGAATGCACCCAACTCCTCCCCCCTTCTGAAATTTCTGCTCCAAGCCAGCTACTGAAAGTCAAACAAGGTTATTCTCCTTCAGTGGTTTATTTTTTTCACCTCCTCTCTTGTGCTTCTACCACAAAGCCCCAGTGGTGGAAGCAGTCTCAGCCTGTGTGTGGAGTCTGGGTCTTTGGGATGCAGGGTGTTTTTGCCTTGAGTGCTCCGTGCCAGAGGAAAGGCATCTCCTGAGCAAGGCCTAGGCTGGCTGGCCACTGCTCTCAGGTTTATCAAACAAGGATGCTCCCACCAGATATGCAGAAATGGGAAGGCTCCACTGGTAAAGGTAAAACAATCACCCCTAGAAACTGAACCTGAGGTGACAATTTTTGCACCCAGTTATTGAAAAGGATTCTTGCCAAGCACTCATCTCTGTGTCAGTAAGGTTTCAATTAACTGTACTGTAGCTGTAAACATTCAGTAGCACTTACAAATATTTTAACTTGTTGCTTCCAGGAGAAGAGGGATCAACTTAAGCTCCATCTGCCTGTTGGTAATGAGAAAGGTTGCTTAAAACAGGATAGGAAGAGCTCACACAGTTTAATTATGACTCCTGAAGCTCTCTATTTTAAGTAAATGAGTTACGACTCCAACATATGCAAGAATACAACAGCATAAAGTGAACATTTCTGAAATGACGACTGCTAAGGGAGGCACAAGCTGTTCTCAAGCTCATGGAGTGTTGGAGGTCCCTCCAGTCACTTCATTGGCAAATCATTGCACTATATTGCACAATAGCAGGGCTGGACTCACAAACACAGGACTGGTGCTGGAACCACAGCACACATCTATAAATGGAAATATCTCAGTCTCACCAGACTTTGGAGACTTATTTCTATGGGTTGGTGACCATTTACTCTCAAGTTTTCTAAAAAAAAGTGAAAAGAAAGAATTTAGGTTTAAGTTCTTACCCTGATCTCAGGAGGACCTTGGGCAGCTGCTCAGCTGAGCATTCAGGTCACCCGCCTCGCTGGCAACACACAGAAGACCCTGGAAGTCAATCTAGCTGAGCACAGGCTCATTTTTCCTGGCATTTGTACTTCTCTTCCAGAGGGAAGCATCTATCCCTCTGCTAAATGCAGCAACCACTGAAGGGCTCATTCCAAAAATACAGCCCCCTGAGCACTGGCACGGTTACTGACGTTCCCTCAGCAACTGTGTCATCCTGGAGAAGGTGGAAGGAAGAAAAACACCCATCAGTTGTCAAGGAAGACACAGTGGCCCAAGATCTGATTTAACTGCCAACAAAGCCTGCAGGATAATTTTCAACCAGACCAAGCAAGTGCCAAACACAAGTGTGACTTTTGGAAGGTGCCATTCTTGGCACAATCCCAGAGAGAAGCAGAGGCAGTATTAAAAACATGAGTTACTAGACAAGTACAGGGTTGATTATGTGCATTGTATAACATCCTGATTCCCTGCATCCAGATAGATATTCTGGAGCATAACTTGGTTCCAAAATTTTTCATATCTGTGGAAAAAACCCTATATGTGTCTCTGGACTCCAGGGTGCGAAACTGCAGCTTCTTGGTGACGTGGAGATAAAACATTGAGATGCTTTTCCACAATTTCAAAGCAATTTCTGTTTTGCAAAAGCAGGGAAAGGAACAGATACAGATAAATAACGATTTCACTCTCCTCCAAAAGCATTAATTGGCCCAGAGAGGTTGTGGACTCCCCATCCCTGGAACTGTTCAAGGCCAGGTTGGATGGGGCTTGGAGCAACCTGGTCTGTGGAAGGTGTCCCTGCCCATGGCAGGGGTGGAATGAGATGGTTTTTAAGGTCCCTTTCAACCCAATCCATTCCATAATTCTATGATTAACTGCCCTATTAAAGCAAAACACAAAGACTCCCCACTTCTCCCCAAGAGTTAAGACCCTCAGTACTTTCCACCAGCCAGCAGTAGCTTCTGTCTTCCAAACGATTTCACCACAACTTCCTCTAGGTATAAACTAGCCACACGTGTAACTTGTATTCAAAAATGTTTGGGTTTATTCTTCTTTATTTCTAGAGTTGTCACAGACCTGCAAGACAGCATTGCACGAGGAAAACAAGGTAAGTCTGCTGCAGATTTTAATACCTACTTGCACGTTAACTAGACCGGGTAGAAGTAAATTACAACAGATATTCTGATTTTAAAAGAAAGCATTTAATCCCAGATGAAAACAAGAATATGGTTATCTAAAAAAGTGCAAAATCAGGAAAACACATTTATTTTTCCATTTATTGGCACTTATTTGGAAAATAGCATTAAATATTCAACAGAAAAGAGACAAGTTGACCCACACTCAGCTATTAAACCCCCCTATACTGATGTGTCTTCTAACAAAGACTGGAAGAGACACCAGGAGGTTCATTCTTAAGAAATAAGCAAGATTTTTTTTAAAAAGAGTCTTGCTCTCACCACAGAAGAGTGAATGCACAGCAACTCTTTGGCACCAACCCGAAGCTGCAAACCCAAACTTTGCCTCAGCAGAGAGAGCAAACAGAGCCCGGCACTCCCGTGTGCGTCTGCTCGGGGACAAAGGGCAGCTGGACTCAGGGAGGGACTGCAACCAGCAGGGTGATTCTTACAATAATTTAAGAGGAATGATACGAAAAGTAAACCATGTCGTATCTTAACTAGAACAGAGTCAGACTATTAAATACATTCTATTTTCTCTTTACAATAAGGACACACAGAAACGGGTCACTGGCCCTCAGGTCACCAGGTCTTTGCACTCCAAGTAATCCCTTTCTCATTTTGATGGCTGCTCTCAGTCAAAGCTTCATCTGTGTGAGTCTTTCACAGCAGAGTTCAGGGCAGGTTTTTCTCCTACTTCAGGAAGTTTCCATACTTTTCTCGCTTTATGACACACTACAAAGATTTAGAGTTTAAAAATAAAACATTTTGCTTCATTATTAACCTCTCTGGAGAGAAGGTTTGAAACCACATAGCACAGATGCACAGACATGTACACAGAGGGACTCAGCTGGGGGAGTTCAGCTGCACAACCCCAGTGAGGGTGTCACTGCAAAATCCCAGACAGCTGTCCGTAGGAGAGGGGGCTGCAAATTCTTCCTCCTGGTTGGGGAATTTCAGAGTTGAGATCAGGATGCCTCAACACACTGACTCTTCAAACATCTCAGATTACCAGATTCCAGGCTTCCAATCAGCATTTGACGTTTTCAACAGCAGAAATGACTTGATGTCATTGTTTGAGGAAGTGATATCAGGAAATTAAACACAGATTAAATACGTTTGATGGCCTCAGCCTGTAAAAAGGCATCCAAGATTCCTCACCATATCTGTCATATATGAGGACAAAACCTGACTGCTAAAATAATGCATTTCTGAAGTACTAAATACTAGAATCTCAGGATTTAATGTATTGTTTCAAATATTGTCACTATTTTTCCCTATTAAAAGACCTTTAATAGAGCATCTACCACTCCTACATCATCTAAATGGGGAAGAAAAAGAAATAAACCCCAGATACAAAACCCCAGAATAATGTTCCACACCTAATTTAGATTTAGTCACAACAGCAGTCATGATCATGAATAAATTCAACATATAAATTTGACAATTCATCAATTTGTTCTTTTCTGACATTCAAGGGAACACAGAATTGATTAAGAGCCAATCATAACAGAACATATTAATAATAGTAATAATAATAATAATAATAGAAATAATAATAATAATAGTAATAATACATTCCCCCCCTGAAATATTCTCCCTTTCATATGAAGAAGAAAAAAAATATAAATATCTAACACTCTGGGAATAGAAACAATTAGTAAGCTGCTTCATTGGTTTTAGGCTGAGGACAAATGTGAGTTATCTGCTCCTCCACAGGCAGGGAGGACACTGGCTGCTGGCAAGACAAGTCTTCCACAAGCAGGACACAAGTACAGTGTTCGTAACTCATGGCAAGGAGACCATATCCACTGCAAGCCAGCAGCTGCTGACTGATGTGAGCACCCAACGTGTCCGCAGCCCAAATGCTTCTGGTATTGTAGTAAATGTCATACAAATCACTAGAAAGGTGAATTCCTCCTCAAGGAACTATTCTGGAAGTTTTCTAGAAGTAATGACATTGCTGGAAGTTCCTATGAGGAACAGAATGGGTTACACACAACAGAAAGTCTGGGCAACATCCCGCCTGTTTCCCGGTGTTCATCAGGAGATTCCTGCTTCTCAGTCCATCGGTAACTTGGCTGTGAGATCGACGGGTAAAAACGGGGATCTGGAGTCAGAGAGTGACACTGGAGAGTCTGTGCTGGTGCCAACTTCAGCTGGAGAGTCACAGGAGGAGCCTGCACTGCTCCTGTTGTCATCCAGGGCATGTGAGGACAGACTGAAAACAGAGTGACACCAGAGAGTGAGAAACGAGGCACCGGCTCAAGTAAGTGGCCAAAACCAGTCCAAATCATCACAAAGCCATTCTAAACACACACCTGCATCTCTGAAGGAGCAGCAAGCCCTGTGATCTGAAATACACCTGCAGCTACACACCTCGCAGTCACTTCCAGACACACACAGGACACTGCCCATTTCCTCTTTTGCTCACCCAAAAATGGGGCACAGATCAGAAGTCCCAGGCCGAGCAATCCACTGCCAGCTTTACTCCATCCTCAAAGCCCTGGGCCAGCACAACTGCCAGAGGCCTTTTTTCCAGGAGAGCCAATGATAAATTGTCCATCCTCCACTGTACTACGTATTTCACAGGACACAAATTCATAACTATAGCTGATCTATCATCAGTGATAGCAGCAAAGAGATTTTTTTGAAACTACCATCTCCTACACCAAGACGCAGCAATTGAACCCACACTGCATCCCTACTGTAAACAGGGTGTGCAAAAAAGATATGTTTTTAAAGTACCTTTAAAACATCTATTTTGCTATTGCTACTCAAAGCTTGTGCATGACTTGTACATCAGCTGAGTGGCAAAAAGACAGAAATACTGTTTGTGAACAACCCTTGACAGTTGTGTGGGCACACCCTGTGTATGATTAACCTTTTGACTAAATTACTAGATTAAAATCCCTTGCTATTACCAATCACTACAATTTTTAACAAAGTACTTTTCATCTCCTCCCAGCTCCTCTGACAGACTCATGTTCCTCTGTGACTAAGAGCAAGGGCAAAAAAGCAAAACCCAATTCACCCCAAAAGCATCAGCATTCACATTTGATTTCAATTTGAATCAGACTCCAAAAGCTAGCATCCATGAGGTGTCTTTTCCTAAACATGCTCAACTCCCATATAGGTGAAGCATGTTGTCAGCCAGGCCTAGAAACTGCAGAACTGTAGTGAACATTGCTGCCTGTTTACTGTGATAATTTCAGTGCTGTAACATTATGAGATATCGCTATTTAAAAAAGACAAAAGCAACCACAAAAAACTTCAAGCATAATCACTGCTAGAAAAAGAAAAAAAGATTTGTAATGCTTCTGCTGAAAGGGACAATAAACAGCACAGCGTTTACCATGCCCCAAGGTCCTCCTGATGTGCAGTCTCAGGGGTTAGCATGTTGGTGGATCCTTGGAATAATCTTTTTGGGTGATCTTCCATCTCTGTCACACCTTTGGGAAGAGATAATGAGTGATAAAAATTACTACGCATTTAAACTAAAATCTACTTTCAAAGTACTTCTACAGAGCAAACAGAACAGAGGTTCAAACTTATAATAGATTATTTCAAATGTAGAGCATAGAATTTAGATGCTGAAATTTTAAAGACTGTTTCCTGGAACCATTTTGTTCAAGCTTCAGTACAGTTTAGTGAGTTATTAACTAAGGCTTAGATATCAGATATTTATTCTTCAGTAGTGAAGAATAATCCTTTTGTTTCAGTTTATCCAGCTATCAGTTCACTGACCAGCTCCACCAGAGCAGAGAAGCTGAAAATAAGGAAAAAGAACAAGCTCCAGGATTATCACAAAACTTTTCTACTGACTTAGATTTCTGAACACTCTAGAAGAAAAGATAGATATATGCTTAAATAAGCTATGACAGAACTCAGATGAAAGTGTTTTAAAAGTTGTCTCAGAGCCAGAGGTGTTCTGTAATAAAGGTGAAGCTTGAAGATACAAAAATAGGTGCAATAAAATTGCCAGAAGTTAAACTTGAAGAAAAATGCAGGAAGACAGAGAAACATTTCCTAATAAAGCTGTAAGGTGACTACCAGGCCTGGGCATCAGCTTCAGGTTTTGAAGAGTTATTTTAAATGTACAGTACCTGTGTACTTCAGTTAACCAGGACTTTCAAAGTTTTTCTGTTTAAGTTAAATATACCAATAGTTGTATTTATTGTTTTGTAAAGCAGGTTACATCACATTTTTATCACATCTATATGACCACAGGAATGGGGAGGAATTAGAACAAAACAATTATTAGCATTACGGAATTAGAAGTTTTATGGAATAGTAAAATCTAATTTAATTATTTGTCTGTTTTATTATGTGTAATATGTTCTATTTCTAGTCACTTTTTGAAGTATGAGCCAACTGGACAGAATGATGAAGAAAGCTATATGAATTATTATATGACTAACAAGCTGGCCTATTGTATTAGCCCAACCTAAATACAGTACCTTTTCTTTTGATTGATCCAAGAACACTTGGTCGAATGCAGTTAATTGGGCTCTGGCTCCTCCTGCTAAAAGAAGATAAATGCTGCACTGAGATCACCATTAAAAGAGAAAGGTTGAAAAAAGAAGCAAAAGATACTAAGAAAACAAACGACTGGGTGGAAACCACTAAGAAAATAGGCATTAAAACAGCTTATCCAAAACAAGTCCTTTTTTTTTTCCCTCTGAAGATAGGCCAGGAAGCACAGAACTGAGCAGGAAAAGTTTAATTACATTATTTCACAACTGGGGCAGTCTGAAAGCTCACATCCAGGCACTGACTACATCTCAGTTGACAGGCAGTGCTTTGCTGAACTGTGAGGGCCTAGTAAAATTTAATTGTATGCCCACATCACTCAAAGGAGTAACAAACCCTAAATCTGTGTGTGTTTTCTTCCCCTCAGAATTCAACTACTAAAGATGTGAATGAGAGCAATATAGAGACTACACTGGGAAGACAGATGCCACAATACAGCCCATTTCCCGATGTTATGACATGAGGATTTTGACAAACGTTTTACACCACTGCACAATCTAAAGTCTGCATGAATATATGAAGCTGTGTTTGTGCTCAGAAATCAATTATGGCTATAACAAATTCTGGTATTTCAAATGCCTACTGTGAACAAGCTACGCCAATTTTCTATCATTGATATGATCTGGTGACTTACCTTGAAAATCTCCTTGTTGGACTTGGGCTGGGACTTGGAGGCAACCCACTGCTGCTCACCAGACTTTGCAAAGATGGTGAGAAACATTGCTGAGAGGAAAAGAGTTTGTGTTATTACAAATACTGTATCACTCCCATGTGGTAACAATTGACACTTAACTGCAGAGAAATAAACAACCCAGTATCAGTTTCAGCAAGCAGTCACTGGGTATACTGAGACATCATTTTTGCTGCTGAGAAAAAAAAAATTAAAATTGGACAGATTCCATTTTCACGCAGATTTATTTCACTGTACTCTGGTTAAACAGACTTATTTGTTTTTTATTAACCACAGCATAACAGCTGAACACTCCACAGAAATTCACAGCCACAAGATGAGCAGCTGGTATTTTCGGGTTTGGGGTTTTTAGAGGGTTTTATTTACTCTCTAGTTTCTTGTTTGCAGCTGAGGTAGAAAGGAGCAGGTGGCTTAATCTTTTGCTACTAATTTGGTTGAATTTATTTAGCTCTACTTAAGATAAAACCACTATTATCACATTTTGCTCACCTTCCCTATTCCTCGTGTAGGTGAAGGAGCTGGAGAAACTGGAACAAAGTCTACTTGCTTTGGTGATAGTGATTTTTCAAAATCATTGTCACTCTGTAAACAGTACACACAATTAATCTTATGAGCTCGTACCTTAACAAGAAAAGGACTGTTTGGTGTGAAATTCCAAAGTTATCCTCCATCACATCAACAATTTTTAGGCACCATTTATGAGCTTATGCTTAACAAAAAAAAACCCCACCTTAAACATTACATGGACAGTATCAGAACATGGAAGAAAATTTGAACAGGCAGACATCCATGCAATTTCCTTTTGACATAGCAGCCCAAGGAACCCACATGTACCTTGAACAACTGATAATTCTATGCCTTGTTAGTGTGAAAAATGGCTGATCAAAAGCAGTGCTATAATAACACCTTAACTGTAAGTCAAACTATCAAAGGAAATGTTGACACGAGAGAGTCTCTAGTGTCCTGATACTGATGATAGAAACACAAATTAAAGCATGAATGCATTACCAGGCTCAAGCTCTCCTCCCATGAGTGGCTCATCTGCATTGCTACTTGCACTTCTCTATAAAGAAGAAAAGAAATGTATTGTCCCGGGCCCACAGACGGCTGCAGTGACTGTTCTACTCTGCCTTAGTGCTCACCTTTCACGAACGGTTTCCCTGTTCAGCAAATTCATTCCTTCTTCCTGAAAGATTAGCACATGAAGAAGTAAGGTCAAAAAAAAAAAGCACTTTGTTCCAGCAAATCAGAAAAGTTGTGGTTTCACTTCATTTTGGCATGTGGAAAATTTAATTCAACTCGGTTAAGCAACAATAACCTCAAGTTCTCACTCCATGAGAAGGAGCAAGGAGGAGAGGATGAGAAAGAGATGTAGCAAGAGAGACCCTCAAGAAAGAAATGCACATGTGAGCTGGTTGTTTCCCAAGCAGCTTTATTTTCACTACTAACCAAGAGGTAGCTACAAAACTGAATAATGATAGTATGAACCAGAAATTCTGCACATGCCAGAGCATCTTTATGCAGTCTTGAGTAATATCATTTTACAAAGGGGGCACTAGTACAGATAAACCTCAAAAACATGGCTGGATTCTTACCTTACTCTATGGATTAGTGACTAACTAGACACTTGTCAGCATCTCATTTGCAATACACTGCATTGCACACAATGAATTCAGGATTCAGTGAGGTTTTTTTTCTAAAAAAACCTCCATAAATATATTGTTAAAATTGATCAAATATGTAAAATTAAACTAAACATTAACACCAAGTACAAACATGACTCAATCTCTTAGGCAGACACCATTCCTTAAAATTTCCTGAATGCTACCCAGTCTATTCAGTGAATGAGTAGATTCCCTAATTCAAGAGTAAAAGTTCAACTAAACATCTTCACAGTCCTCATAATAAGTAGGAAGAGTCTAACCTACTTCACCTGTGTGGTAATGTGCTCAGATTTGAAAGAGATCAGAAGTAAATCACACAGATTCTCAGTGAGTATACAGGAGATGGAATTAATTCCAACTAGTGAATCTAATGCTCAAACACAAATTAGGAAGTTACACTTTTTGCTTTAATAAATGGATGGCACAAACATGAATGCAGAAGCATTTTCCAGAAGATTGAATTATCAAATTTTACTTCATGTAATAGAGCAGAGCCATAGCAGTTCATTCCTTTGCTCTCAGCATATTTCTCATTATATCTCCCTGCTCACTGCAGGGGGGTTGGACCAGATGACCTTTAAAGGTCCCTTTCAACCCAAACTAATTTATGATTCTATGATATTTACATATTAATCCTAAGCCTTTTTATATTGATAAAAAGAGCTGTACAACTGACCCGAGTGCTTCAGAGTCTATTTAAGACAGTAGATTATTTACATAATGAAAGCAAGCAGTTATTTTCTTCAGGATTACTGTGCAACTACCTTAAATAACCGAGGTAGGAAGCAGAAGTGCCTTCCACCACTCAGGCACCATACCCTAAAAATGCTGTCTGAAGAATTAAATTGTTTTCTTAACTTTTGACTCTGTAAAAACCAAACCTATCCATTGAAAACTAGCCAGCTAAAAAACTAAATTTAAAAAAATTTAAGCATCTTCAAGCCAATTTTATAACCATTCTACTGTCAAAAAGCGGAGATATAAAATGAAAGAGACACAAGAGTTTGAGCTTGGTGATTTTAAAGCTGGAGTCTTCAGCCTGCGGTGTGTTGGCTGGCAGCAGAGCTATTTGAGCCTGCTCAGATATTCCACACACCACCCCCCTTCCCGAGTGTTTGCTCTGGTGCCCTTCCCCCTCCATTCCTGCTGTGACAGCACAAGTACAGGGATCTGGATAAGAAAATTATACAGATGAAAAATAGCCCAGTCAGAAGAGTACAGACTATTTTTCAGCCAGAGTGCTTCCTTATCCTGCTCATTTTCTGGCTGCACAAAAGTCTTGTGCCAACACAAGTTAAGGAACACTTTGTTATTGGCCCCGAATATTTATGCTGGCATTGCTGCCAAAAACTTGGTGAAATTTAACCCTAAGGGTTTACATTAAAGGTTTCCTTTCTAAAATGTCCATTTTAAGAATCCTCTCTCTGGTTAAATCTTCTCCTTGCTGTAAGATGCATTTTGCTTCATGAAATGTGGAACTGGGCAGGCAGTTTGAAAATAAAATCTACAGCCAGTTGGAGGACATTACATATAAACTGCAAAAAACCCCAGCCACCTATAAAAAACTCATTTAGAAGAATCTGTGCTTACTTGCTTGATTTGATGAAGACGGCTGCTAGGAATACGGACAGGAGATGATGGCACAAACTGCAAAACAAAGTCACATACAATTTAAAGTACAGCAGAAGGGAGGGAAAGGTACCACAGGAATGTTAGTAAAGTAGTGCTGCCTCAAACTAAAAAAAAAGTAATTTAAAAAAACCCAAATCACTTATAACATTTTCAGTGTAGATATAAACTACATCACCTACTTGCAAGAACATGTTAATATGTATTTCCACATTATACTGCTTTGTAACCTCAGAGATGCTAATTGGTATCAGCCTAGCTTCCATTCAATTTCCAGGCAACTAGAACTGACAGCCTTCCCCACAGAATGGAGCTGCTTTTCACTAGCACACTGTCACCCCTAGTATATATATGGTGACATAAATATTTTCCTTTATGTGATGTGGAATATTTATTTTCATTTAAGTGATCCAGAAAGCTCCCCAATAGATCCTTTA
This sequence comes from Aleadryas rufinucha, assembly GCA_013397815.1. Lineage (NCBI taxonomy): Eukaryota > Metazoa > Chordata > Aves > Passeriformes > Aleadryas > Aleadryas rufinucha. The sequence goes on along the minus strand of VZTH01015469.1, from coordinate 40,020 downwards.
AAAATACAAAGCCAAAACAACACATTGTACAAAAAGGTTCCTGGATTGTTGTCTGCCTATAAATGAGTACTTTGACAGGTGAAAAAAATCAGCTATTAGAAGGCTAACAAAGAGTTAAACACTTTCTTCATGGTTTCTCAAGAGCTTCACCAATCTGGGTGAAATCAGAGAAGACGTCACTAAAAATGGTCTTCTGTTAATGCTGACAGATTTGCACCAAGATCTCACTCAAATGCTATGATCTAAAACTGCACACCCAAAACCGAGTAATTTAAAGTGATTATTTTCTCAAAATATCATTTTCTTTCATATGTTTCCCATCCCTCACATTGTCAACCCTCAGTCGATTTATGTCATAGCCATTCAGGGAACAAAAATTCTAAGCTGAAGCCTTGAATAGAGGTTTAACTTCTCTGTAAGATGACAATCCTTCCAAAAAATAAGGTGTCTTTTAAAAATGGATGTGTTCAGCAAGTAAGGTTTGCATTATTATAGGTGTTTTTATACTTCATTCATTATAAGGCTTCATCTGCTTCACAAAACATTACTAGAGCTCTTCATCATGCAGAAGCTGGAGAACTATCAAACATTCAGTTAACTGTTATTGCACCATCTTCTAATCAGTGCCACGGAGAATACAAAGATTTTGCTGCCTGACAGGGTAAGTTAACACAGACTATGAATGCTTCATATATCCAGAACCCTCCTTATAAAAAAACAAACATGAAGACATCACACCCTTCTTCTCACAAAAGAATTCCGCCTATCAGGCTCACACAGAGGATGACTAACATTTGTGCCAGAATTTAGTCATCGTAATACATAGTACTAAAGTCTAACAGCTATAATATCTTGATTTGTTACTTTTAAAGACCAGTTTAGGTCAGCTTTACTATTACACTGGGTTCCCAAAAATCCGGTGCACCTAATAAAAATTCCTCCAAGCTGCACCAGCCAATGTAGACCTTGAGCTGACCTTGATTCTCACACAGAGAAAAGGATTTGGACAATAGTGCATTCCTGCCTATTCACTCTCTCATTCCACAGTAGAAATGCATTTGTTCCACTCATTATATTCTAATTTTATGACTGTGATCCACATACTTTAAGGTTTGACATTAATAGAATATGTACAAAAACAGCGGCTTGCAGTACAAAACAAAAAATATAAAACGACAATTAAGTGTTCCTCTGCAGGGTCTGATGCACTAACACCGCTCTGAGGATCCTACATCTTGTTTCCAACAAGTCATCATCCTTGCTTTGTCAGTGTGTAAAACTCACTTTTGCTCTGTTTGCATCCTTTGATTTAATTCTTGTGAAAAGAAACCTCTGTCACTTTCAAAGGATACTTGCTAAACAAACTGAACCCATTTTTTATTAAAATTATGCTACTCAAATCCCCAATGTTTTAGGAGAGCACAAAGCTTAATAAAAACATTACTATTATGAACTATTAGCCTACCACAGGGAAGAGAAACACCTTCCCCCTTCTCCAGTGTGTCAGATACTGTGTTCCAGCGCAGGTAAAGTTTCAGCAGTGCCAGGCTGGCAGGAGCCACTGCCCAAGAGAGCAGGGACTGCCCCAGTGCCTCTGCCCTGCCCTGCAGTGCCCTCTGCCTCCTGCCAGCACAGCCACTTGTGGGGCCACACTGAACCCAGCAGGGAAACTAACCGGCTTTAAAAAAACAAACAAACAAACAAACAAATTAGAAACAGTTTAACATCAACCTCCACTGAAATAGCACCTAAACATCTAACCACAGACTCAACTGCTCTGCTTAAGAACAAAACAAAAACCCCAGCCATGCAAAACAAAACAAAAACCACCAAAACATTTACTCACTGGTATCTTCTGGAAGGAAATAAACAGCAGATACTGAGCCTGGTTGACCCTTCCTTGGCAATCACATGTAGCATTAGACAACTGCAGATCAAGCCCCAGCCCAAATGGCACCACTGCCCTCGCAGTCATCATTATAAACCAGCTGAAGTCTGAGACTTGGAGAAGCTACTCCAAAACCAGATTGTAGAATTCAGCTGAGCAACTGGGACAGCACTGAAGATGGAATTGATGGAGTATGACCTCCAGTTATCAGAGATTTTAGCAACTCCCATTGTTCCCATGACAGGGAGCACCACACAGATTAGACTAATCGACCTTTTTTCCACGAAGTTTAACAAAACATAAAACTTAAGATGTACTCGTAATACTAAAATAAAGAGGTTTCAGTCGCTTACAGAATCTTTTAACCCTCTTACAGATTACACTGCAGTAAAACTTGGATTCATTTTCTTAAATACAAAGAACTGGCTTTTGAAGCATGCCTTATCACCTTGTTATGTAAAAATGTAATTTACCAAAGTAGATGTGATCTCGCTCCTTAGAATATCTCTTGACATCATTAAACTAAATGTACTTCTTTGCTATAGGAAGAATACCAGGGAAGGTTGCTTAGGGTCTTTGATGCTGAAAGTCTAATTCTTATCACAAAATCATTTCTCTCTGGATGATCCTGGTTTAAGACCACAAAAGAATGAGAGTTTCTAAGATCCTTTCCAATTCCATCCTCCCAGCCATCTTCAACAGAACCATAAACCAGATCCTAACTTAAAGGAGTATTTCAAAGCAGACAAGGCACTGATCTAGCAGTCAGTGGGGCACTTGATTTTTAGTGTAAGTAAAATTTCATGGTTTTTGTCAGCACCTGGTCAGCTAGGAGTGAAGAAGAAGGACACTTCTTAATAACATTAGTGTGAGGGGAAGGGTTAGGAACATCATCCCATGAGATGGGAACACTGGTTAAGTTCAGGAGACTGCAACATTTATGAGGGGCAGGCAGAAGAGCAGCCCATCAATGAATTAGCTCCTGCTTCCCAGCAAGTTCTGGGCAAGGCACCCTGAATTAGCATCTTTTCAGCCCAACAACTGAGGATCTTCAGGAGTAAACACAATAAACTGAGCTTTTGCCTTTGTTTTTTTCTCCTTTTGCCTGACCACAAGCACAGACTTACACTAAGCTGCCTCCCTAAAAATATAAAGAAAGAGACTTGTTTAAGAAATCTTGACCATAACACTTTCTTTCAGTTTTTTTATCCCAGCAGGAGAAAGGCTTTTCCACCAATCTTTCTTGTATATAACCATCCTGGTTCTGTTACAGATGCAACCTTTGCTGAAGTATTTGTCTGCACTTTTTTTCTTAATCATCAGAAATCATGTAAGACATTGATTACTGTCAACAGTACAGCTATGTAATTAGTTTTCTTAGCAAGCTACCTTTCTTACTCTATCATGGAACATCTATTTTATAAACAAAGTTATGATCACAATGAAATACAAGCATTCTCCAAGCCAAATGGTCTATAAGTAACATTTCATTATAGCTACAGCATATTAATGTCACAGTCTAGTGCCTTGTTTCTGAAAGCAATGTGGTATTAGTTTCACAGACTATAATCTAATTTTGTTGATTCCTGTTTGCACTCTTCTGCTTGGCACCTGATGGGGTTGGTGTAGGAGTTTTCTTACCAGGCTGTGCCGATTCATGACCGTGGTGCTGTTCCTGCGGGTGCGCAAGACGCTGGCCTGGAACACCTGTGAGTTATCGCTGTGAAAAGAAACACTTGTCAAATGCAAAAGCCATTTCCTACCTAGCAAAAAGCACCTCTTCATATAAGCTCAGTTTCAAATGCTATGACAGCTCTCCTGTCGAGACAAAGCACTCCAGAGACAGGTACAAAAGAACTCTTTCAGCTTGTTGGCAGAGAGTGCAAATCAACTTGCTCATCCTCCAATTCCCACCTACTTCAATTAATGATTTCAATTAATCATTTTGTGTCTTCAGAATAACTGAAGAATTGTTTAGACTGTGGGTATTTATTATGTTTGGAATGGCTGCTGCTTGTATATTGCTTCAAATGTCGTTCAACAGAACCAATGCATAAATGGCTTGTAAGCAGTAACTGAAACCAGGTTCAATGCCACAGATAAAATTAAAAAATACAGCATCTTGATAAATCTTATCACTACAAACATTTAATATCTTCTGAACATTTTTCCAGGAAAGGTTAAATTAAACTTACAGTAAAGCCAGTTTTTAAGGCCCCACAGCAGTGTGCCCATTTAAATGGTACAGGATTATTTATTTGACACAAAATGAACTTCTTTCTCAAGGCAACTTCAGTTCTATTGATTCCTAAAGCAAGTTTTTCTGGTCATGTCATCACCAGTGTTATCAACAGCCAATGATCAGCATTTAATGAATGCGACTGCAGAAATTTTATGGTCACTAGAAAAAAAATTCTGAGCCATAACCCTACAATCCCCATGCCCAAAAATCAGTGAGGAACTGCACAGGTGAACAAATCCAAACGTAAGACTGTAATTAGATTCAAATGACAAGAATTCACATTGTATCTTTTTGTTTCAGCTGCTAACTTGTGATGAACAAAAGCCCCCCACAAAGACAATTTCTTTAAAACCAACCGGACCAACAGCACTACCTTGTTGTAAGGACTGATAATCCTACTGCATTTTCATGACACACCATTGTCAGAATCCTCCCGTTTAAAACACACCAGTTAGACACATAAGTTTTGGACAGCTTTTATGTAGCTATAAAGAAAAAACAAATAAAGCTTATACAGTGAAATAAAAGCCAACAGCAATTGGCATGATCACTGTACTTTTTGCCAAGAAAAATGTATAGACTCTCCTTCTCCAAAATCTCAAGTACATAGGACCAGACATCATTTACAATTTTTCAAGAAGTTTCACTCAGCTCACACCCACGAGAGATCAAACAGCTGCCATTTGACAGAGGTGGAACAGGAGAAATTTAAGGGATCCATGACATGATGTTTAGAGATGAGTTTTGGCTGAGGCCAACAGCTACAATTCTTTTCAGGGTAAGTGTACTGGTTGGCATGCAAACACAAGACAAACAGCACATCCTGAAATCCAGGGTCTGAGTCAAGAAAACAGGTTGGAACAATTCTCTCCCACATTACCATAGCCTGAGTCAAATACTCAGTTCTAACTAGCAAAGAGAGAAAGAAAAAAACCCTACAAATAATCCTACCTTTAATCTCCCTTGCAAAAACACCAGAACTGGTCAGATCTCAGACCTACTTTTCACAGAAAACTACAGTTCCCATTAAAAATCAATTTTATTTGGCACAAAAACAAGAGTTACAAGTTCTGTGAAACTTGAGTTATAACTTCTGTGATCTAAAATATTCCGCTTATAACTGTTCTCTGGATCAACGGCAACTCATTTTCCAAGTTCCTTACTAAATCTGTTAATGAAGAAGTCAAAACAGGAGGCAGAGGAGAAAAAGCAAGCTGTGTAAGAGCAAGAGCTTTTGTTTCAGTTTACCCAACAAAGCCATTCTGGGAAAAACTGAAGTTTCTTGCCAAGAGCTGCAATCTTGCAAAAACAGTATTCTGGTGGAAAATTCCAAACCAACAGGCAAACCACTGTAACCACCTCAAATTAGTTCAATGGCATTTCAGTTTTATTTGTATGAACACCTAACCCATAGTGTATGCACAGTGTCAAGGCAAGAGCTCAGGCTTACCCTTCTACCTGCCCAAATCCTGAACGAAATTATTTGTTTGGGTTTTTTTTTTAAGAGTCAAGGGTCTTACAATTTACAACTTACAAAAGGCTGAGATTATAAAAACGTCTTGTCTCAGTTACACAATTAGTTTACCTGTTCAGAAACCTCCCAGGGGAGAGTTGCCATACTCAACCCTTCCATACTGCATCAAAATGTAAAACAGGAGTTGTTTCATTGTGATCATATAAAAGAACCGCAATTACATTCACTTAACATCAAATCATGATGGAATAGGCAAGGAGTAGTATTTCATCTGAATTGTCAGGCACTGCTAACCATTTTGGTAAAAGAGGCATGTGAGATTTGTTCATCACTTGATATCCAGTTCCTTACAGAAACAGAAAGGGGAAAAATCAAACCACCAGGAAGTACTTATCATGTAATATACGACGTTTTATGAAATTTATTGTCAATATACTCTCCCAAACTGCAGACACACCACTAACAGCAGCACATGGACCACCTTACAGTTGGATGGAAGCCACACCACGTAGCAGATGGAGCATATCCCAACTTCTCAACAGCCCAGAGGAGACATGAAGCAGCACTTTGGGTTATAAACTTACCCAAAACTGTACAAGAAACCCTACCTGTCTGAAAGCTT
>VZTH01015469.1:0-33419 GCA_013397815.1 Aleadryas rufinucha | reverse complement strand
CCGCAGCCGCCGCGGGCCCAGGGCCGCTCTCCCCGCCCGGCCCCAGCGCAGGCGGGCCCGGCCGCAGAGCGCAGGCGCAGCGCTCCGGCTGCGGCCGCTCGGGCACGGCTCTGGCAAATTTTAGGTGTCCGAAGTGTGTTCTCCAGAGCTCTCTCGCCAAGGGCCACAGCGCTGATCGCTAAATAGCGAAAATATCGCCTCTGAGTTCATACCGAGCTGTTGTCGCTCGCAGAAATAACAGCGGATGGTTCTGTGCAGGCCCAGACAATTCCAGGAATAAAAAATAAAACACAGCGTTTTCAAAATACTTTAATAGCTACATGTGGCCGTAGTTTATATCTAGAGGAGGTTGTGCTGAAATAGGTTGGAAGATCAATACCACACTGGCTGGTGGACAGTGCTGAGGCTCCTAACTCTTGGGATGAAGTGGGGAATCTGTGGTTTGCCTTACCAGGGCCTTAACCATAGAATCATGGAATGGTTTGGATTGGAAGGGACCTTAAAAACCATCTTTATCCATCCCGCTGCCACGGGCAGGGCCACCTTCCACTACCCCAGGTTGCTCCAAGCCTCGTCCAACCTGGCCTTGGACATTTCCAGGGATGGGGCAGCCACAGCTTCTCTGGACAGCCTGTGCCAGGGCCTCCCCACCCTCACAGGGGTGGACTTCCTCCTAATATCCCATCTAAACCTACTCTCTTTTGATTTGAAGCCACTCCCCCTCGTCCTGTCAATCCAGGCCCTTGTAAATCTCTCTCCATCTTTCTTGTAAATTTCCTTCAGGTACCGGAAGGCCACAATTAGGTCACCCCAAAGCTTCTCTTCCCCAGGCTGAACAATCCCAATTGTCTCAGCCTTTCCTCATAAAGAGAGGTGCTCCATCTCTTCATCTGTTTCTAGTGAGAGTTTCAGGCAGTCTTTAGGAACAGAAATAACCAGAGAAAGAAGGTAGATTATAGAGAGCTAAAGCATTTTTTCATGAGCCCCATGCTTACTATTTTATCTAAGGCTGATGGCATTTTGTAACCGTGGCTGTGTTTATTTCACCCACAGGGGTATTTCCCTGACACTATCAAATACCTCCCACATCATTACCCACTTAATGCCTACCAGTCCCTCTGTATCCCTGGACCCACGTATCTCATTCTTTCAGTCTCTGTTGCCCCACTATGAATACCCATCCTTCCCCTGTGTACCCCCAAGGCTCTGTTTAACATGTTCTCTCCTTTCTTAATCCGTCTTGCCATGGTGCTGTTTATCTAACTCAATAATTTGTGATTTCCTCATTTCCATCATTCTGTTCCACAGCACAACTCTCTCACAGGCACCCCTCTGCTTCATTACCCTCCTCAGCACATTTGAGGGTCACCCTGACAGTCCCCATTTTCCTTTGTACATATATTCCCATTGAAGTTCTCTTGGCTACAGTAAATCCTGGTCAGATACTAGGATGATATGCCTGGCGCTGGAAAATTTGAGGACATGGAGCAGATGTTTTTGAGCTCTCAGCCACATTTTGGATATTGTTGACTTTTTCCTTAACAGTATCCTCGTACATGGCATTTGAAGCTGTTTGCTGCCCTTAGTGGCAAGGGCATAATATAATAACTCCACAATAAAAATAAATAGCAAAATCCACATAGTTTGGTGCTGTAGTCAGATCCTGCAGGTGGCTTTTGTATTAAGAGAACCAGCATATTTGTGAGTAGATTTCCATTCAGGACTAGAAGTTTTGCTAGGAACTGTCACCTGAATTGCCTTTTAGGCAATTCTAGCCGTGGAAAATGGAGGTATGGACGCTACTCCAAGCTGTGAAATGCTTGTGCTGAAGCACCAGACAAGGAGAATGGTACAGGTTCTGTAAAAATGTCGTGGTGCTTTTAGAGAATGGTGGCAGTGAAAGGTGATTAACAGTATATTCCTTTTGCAGCTGCAGATCCTAATTTTCCAGTGAATCAGGCTGGTCATAATTATTAGAAATTAAGCAAAAAGATTTAGATATTTACGTTCTCAGTCTTTGTAGGTGATGGCAATTCTGTATCAGCTCACTGAAGGGTGTCATTACTGGCTTTACAGGCCATAGTGTAAGCAGGAGCACAGGACTGTGAAAGGTATTTCTCCTCTGCAGAAAACAAAATAAGGAATTTTTCTCTGGGTTTTTCAATATAAATACATATCGGAAAATCCTGTAAATATTTAAAATGTAATCTCGTGGGTCTTTTAAGTCATCTTCATGCACCTTTGTGCATCTCAGCACAAAGTTCTTCATTAATAGTATCAGTTCAGTGAAAGAAATGTAAGCATCAACAACAGTTGATGAGACACAGAGGCCCCGAACACAGAAAAATGGAATATGCTGAAGTCAATCTTGATTAACAAAAAATACAAGGAGGTAATAATAAATATTCAGCTACAGAAACAAGAGTTCTATCTAGAAGCATCTACCTTCAATTGTTTAAAGTACGAGAATAATTCATCTAGCCATCTTCCCAGTTAAGGTAGTTGAAATACTGAAAAATCCTAACTTTTCTATCTTAACTGTTTCAATGCCTAGCACTTTGGCAAAAGAAATGTTTTATCCCAGGAGAAAATGAAGACCTTTTTAAATTTGGTATTGGGAACAACCCTAAAGCTCCCTGCATGTAAGAGACAAATATGTATGGTGCAACTCTTATTGTAGAAAAACACAGTAAAGTAAGCACAAACTTTGATGCTTTGATCAGAGTGGATTTACCAAGGTCAGTCCCGAACCTGAATACAGTCAAGAACTAGAATCACATGTCTCATAACAAATCTCACGCCGGATTTCTGAAAGCTGTGCAGATTCTCATTGCAATCAAAGCCCTCGCATGTGCTTCAGCAGCTAGGGAAGCCTGGGGAGAACACCGGGAAAGCCTGCAGGACTTAGGTCGGAGAGGACCTAATCTTGAAAGAGGTTGCAAAAACCTTTTCCCCACTAAGATGGAAAAAGGCCCCGGACGAGCCCGGCTCGGAACGCGCCGGGTTTGTGGCCGGGGTGGGACTCGAACCGGGACCCTTCTCCAGGCCACNGCGGGAGGAGCCGGAGCCGCCGCCGCCGCGATGGCTCAGGAGAAGATGGAGCTGGACCTGGAGCTGCCGCCGGGGAGCGCCGCGGCCCCGGGCGACGGCGGCGGCCTGAGGCGGTCGAACAGCGCCCCGCTCATCCACGGGCTCAGGTGAGGGGCCCGGGGGGCTCGGCTTATCGAGCCCCGGGGTCGCCGCCGCCCGCCGGCCTCGCCGCGGGCCTTGGCCAGGCCCGGCGCTCCCTCAGCGGCCTCTGGAACGTGTCTCTTGTCCCGCGGGGCCGGGTGCCGCCAGTGCCCCCTTGTCCTCCCTCGGCTCAGGGAAGGTGCTCTCCGCGCTCTCACAGCGACAGCAGTGCTCCTGTTCAAATAAAATGATGTTTTCAGCGCTCTGGAGACTGCAGCGTGTCACAGCACTGTGGAGCTTTAAGTAAAGCGCACCCGAGAAAACTGTTCACAAAACTTTGTTTTCTCCCCCTGCAGTGACAACTCCCAGGTGTTTCAGCCTTACGTGTTGCGGACTCGCAGGAACAGCACAACAGTTATGAGCCGTCATGGAATGGTGAGGAATCTTAAGCATGTCATGTTTATACACAACAAGGAATAATTGAAGTAGAGAAATGAAGTTAAACTTGATTTTGTATTTGCACTTAGTATCCCAGCAAGCTTCCAAGGTGCAGAATAAGTATTTTTTCACCTTCAGCTGGAACCTATGATAAAATAAAACTGGTGTGTTGACTGTGTGTCCCCAAGAAGACGAGTAGTTGAAGTTATATGTGACTCCTCATATTAAGTACAGTTTTAAAGTTAATTTGAGCCTGACTTTGTGTTAGAAAAGTAAAATGCTGTCACAGTTAAGTCTTGAAAGAGTGTGTTTAATTTGTTGTGAAAAGGGATGAGGGAGTCACAGTTCTTTGTTGACCTGTTTGACATAGTGCTCTTTTTTTGCAAAGGCAGTGCACTAGACCTCAGAAAATCACTGAAAGAGGAATTTATTTGTTGTTTTCTGTTATAAGTCTGGTAATGTACACTACTGCAGTTGTTTAACTTTCCAAAGATGTTGCATTTCTTTTTTTCCACCCTGTCCTTGTCAGGTGAGGGATTTATATGCTCCTTCCACTGAAATTTTTCTATCTTGTCTGAGAGTAGTGAAGATTAAATACTGCTTTTCTCAAAACCTTAAAGTCCTGCAATAAGTTTCCTCTATGTCTTCTGTTCAGGAAAGGTGACAGGGAATTTTAATTCAAAGTCTTCTGTTGTGATATTTCTTAAGAATCCAAAATTTTGGGGCTCATCAGTAGGTGTGACATTGGACACAGTGTCATCCTGAGTGGGAACTGTTGGCCCATTTATGTGTGATAATCAGAGCTCCAGAGGAACTCTGTGCATAAAATTGTACACAATTGAAAAATTGCAGAAGTCAAGCTTCAGGGATCGTTGTTCAAGACTGAGTTGAAGCACTGAAATTTCTCCTTTACAATAGCCAGCTGGTTGAGGAAGGTGTACTACAGAAGTTTGTCATATCCTGGGCAGTGGGGAGTTGTGTAACAATCATAGCTTCATTTGTAGTAGCTCACTTGTCTAAATGGCACCTGTAGCTATTTGTGTACTTGAGATGCTGAGCAGCATCTGCCTGCAAGTCAGATCCGTGCTGCTTGCTGAGTGATACAAGGAATTTGTAAGTGGTAAAACAAGTCTTTTCTCTTGAAGGTCAATGTTTGCTTTTTTTGCAACATTGTTTGAGTCATGCACATGTAGTTGTGCAGCTCATTTTGAACTCCCTAAGAATGTAGTTGATGGAAAATAGTATGTATGTAAGCAGTTGTGTGTGATGTAATCATTGTGACTTTTTTTTCCAGTTCTTGTCATCATCTCCTATTCGTATTCCCAGCAGCCGACTTCATCAGATCAGAAGGGTAAGTAGAGTTATCTGTGTATTCAGTAACAGAATGAAAAGTACTACATAATACTGAAGTACTTGCACAGTGGGGGTTTCTTTCCTATTGAGTTTTTCAAGTACTAAAGAAAACTGGGTATTTCTTAAGACTTAATTTCAACAAGGAAGTGGCCTTGCAAGGCTTTTTGTTAGGTTTAAGCTACCCTGCATTTTAGAAGTATTTAATTTAAGAGAAGCAGTGAGCTGGACTGCTAGCTGTCCTGTCTTTTCTGTAGTGGTTCTGCTGTTCATATTTCAATCCTGATGGGAAATAATGGAATCACGAGTGTTACTTCAAGTACCTGTAATGAATCAGTTGTTATGGGAAAACTTATGACATTTATCTCCTGCAGGAGGAAGGAGTGGATTTAATGAACAGAGAAGCAGCACATGAAAGGTGAGTGTTATTGAAAGAAGGTGATAAAATAGTCAGAGTTATCCTCTGTGTAGCTACTGATGGGGTTTTTTGTATTCTAGGGAAGTGCAGACAGCAATGCAGATAAGCCAGTCATGGGAGGAAAGCTTGAGCCTGGTAATCTTTTTATAGATGTTTCCTATTTAATACTACTTTTACACTCAACTGACAAATTTAAGGGAAAGAGAGGAATTAACTGTGAAAATAATTTAAGAAGAATTTAAGCTCATCTGCTTTAATTACTTTGTGTATTTGACCCAATGACTTTCCATTAGAAGGTTGTGCCTTGGATTTCAAGGTAATGTCCTGTGCCAGTGTTAAGTCTGGAAACTTATATTCACAGAGCGACAATGACTTGGACAAGTCTGAGAAATCTTTTTCCCCAAAGAGAATAGACTTCATTCCAGTTTCGCCTGCACCTTCACCTACAAGAGGAATAGGAAAGGTAGGTTAAGTGAAATACCTATCTGAGACAATATTTCAGAATTCTAGACCAAGCTGAACTGTCGAGATGTGTAACTTCATAAATTGTTCCATAGTTCAGAAAAACCCCAAACAACACAACCAAACAAGCACCAAAAAACCCAAATTCATGTTTTGTTGGTTTCTTAGAATCAAATGGTTGCCATCTGGGAGCCTGCAGGGTTTAAGCAGTGAAACACTGGATGTTTTCAGTTACTGCTCTTTGTGCAGTGGTCAGGTGGGTTGGGGTTCTGGTTGTAGGGAAGCTGGAAGAGGTCATGAAAATAGTCGTGTACAGGATCTTCAGGTGCAAAAGTGGGGGTATGCTGGGAAAGAAGCACTAAAATTGGACTGCAGATCTGTGTGGTGAGAGATGAAAATGTGTCCATTGGTTATGGAAAGGAAGGCACAAATGCACTCTGAAGGAGGACTTGGGTGTGCTGAACTTGTGCTGAGAACTGGTGGCAGATGCCGGAGAAAGAGGTGAATCTTAGATAAACTACTTTTCCAGTGAGGTTTGGAAAACTGAAATATGCAGCACAGAGAAACTGGGATCTGGATTTAAAGATGGGCTGCTTGACCTTGTTTGCACCCTCTTGTGTGATTCTGCTTTTGTACTGCCAGTATTTCACTGCATGCTCCTACCAGATTGGTACATGTAACAGCCACGTACAAGTGCTGGGTAAATGTGTTCCTGGGAAAACACTGATGCTGGCAGCTGGTCCTGTACCTTTGGAATTTGACTGTAAAGCACTAGCAGATGACTTGACAGAAAAATTCTTGTGTTTAGCTAGAAGCATTCATGGGCTAAGCTCAAATTAGCTGCAGAATCACAGAGCTAAATATCCTGTTTTACTCTGGAGTATTGTCAGTTTTCAGGTCAGATGTATTTTGAGTAAACTCGTTAACAGTCCCCTTGAAAGAAGTAAGTCCTGAGTACTGTACTGCTGTTTCTAAATGTAACAAAGAACAGAAACAATTCTCTTATTTAGAGAACAGTGTCTGTTTCAATTTTACTTTTCTTGTGGGTTTCGATTAGCAATCTGAGCAGAATTGCATGGGCCAGTATGTTTTTGTAAATTAAGTTCTAATACTTGTAAGATTACATTTGGTAATCTGCCTAATCTGTTGCTAGCTTTTTTCAAGAATAAGAAGGGAGTAGAAGAGGGCATGTTTGGTTTGGAGGGTGGAGTGTAACATCTGAGTGTTTTAAAGGAAATTCTGAAGTATCTTCATTTGAACTTTCTTCCTGCAGCAATGTTTTTCACCATCATTGCAGATGTTTGTGAGCAGTAACGGATTACCTCCAAGCCCTATTCCCAGTCCAACAAGGCGATTCTGCAAGTAAGTAATGAGTGTCTGTTCTGCTAACTTTGGAATTTAAGCCAAAGATTAATTAAAGTTGATGTTAAAGCATTAAAAAATACTTCAGGTTTACAACTGCCGAAGCATTGCCACATAAAAATGCTCTGAAAGTTCAACCTTTACCAATGGTAACTTTATGTGGGTGCTCTCATAGAGCCCGTATAAACTTTAAACTGGACTTGGTAACTTGAGGGGAGGTTCTCAGGTATTTCAAATTAACTTTGTCTGCAGATTAGTTTTATATGAATACACCACAAAATTTAGAAAAGGATTGAAATGAGGATGTGATTCACTAAGGGAAATGAAAATAGAAGATGTACTACAACTTCGTGTGGCAGATAATCTGCTCTAATAGGCAGCACTTATTTGTTATCTATGTATTTAGACTCCATAAGAATTCCAGTTGTGCAGGAATAGNCCACGCCCCCGGCCACGCCCCCGCGGCGCGCGCGTCCTAGCGACCGTTGTGGCGTTTCAAACACACACGCTCCCCTCCCGCAGCCAATCAGCGGGCGCGCCGACCCCAGGGGCTGTCGGGAGCTCGCCCCCCGCCGAAGCAGTGCCGGGGTGCAGAGCTAGTGCGCATGCGCTGTACAAGGCGGGCGGCACTGCCTGCGGCCTGATCCCCGCGCATGCGCAGTGCGCGGCGGCGACGGGCGCGGAGNTTCTGAAGCATGCTTCTTATGCTGTGGTTGTGTTGGTTTGATGCAAATTGGAACCTTTACAGGCCTGACTCAGTATTCTGTCTTCAGCAGGAGGAGTCAAAGTCCAATCAACTGTATCAGGCCCAGTGTTCTTGGCCCCATTAAAAGAAAAGGTGTGTGTATTTACCTTACCAGATGTTTTAATGTGGATGTAGTTTTCTAGCTGGATACATTTTTTTGTTATTCTGTAAATATAATGCACTTGTATCCACAGTGAACTGGAATTTGCCAGGCGTAACTCAAAAATACAATGTAAAGTAGCTAGTCTAAAACACAGGAATGAAGAACTTAAAAAACAGCTACTGCTTGAAAGAGGCAAACTTTGTTATACATCTAATTAAATGTCAGAGCTTGCGAATATTCATAACATTCCTACAAGTACCATTGAACAGTGCACACCCTTCAGATCATCTTAGGAATGTTGCTTATCATGCAGTATCTTCTAAACTTAGTACTGAATGTTTGTTTTCACTCTGAAAGTTCAGAAGGTGAGTGTTTAGAGAAATGGAATAGATCAGTGCCCTTTCCTCCTGAAGGGGGGAAAATGCATTCTTTCCTGGAAGTGTTCCATGTTAGAGATTTTCAAATAATGTCTCCGAACAAATCTCCGTAGTAGAACTGTAAGAATGAAATATTTTTTAAGTGTGCCTTTAGCTGTGTTTATCCTTTCTGCTGTTTTTTTTTTTTTTAACTTAGGCATTCTTAACTGCGCCAAAAACATGTCCTTTTATTGTACAAGACTTACATTTAGGCTTTGAGAAAAGTTACTGTTTGTTGTTGGGCTTTTTTCTTTTAGTACTGCTTGTCCTATCAGATAAAGAACATTGTCTAATACTAATTTGACAGAGGACAGAGACAAGTTTTCTCATAGATGTCAGTTCTGTCTTGGCTTTTATTTTCTGTGAATTTTAGAGGCATTACAATTGAAGGAAAGTTTATTCAGCTAAATGTTCAATGAGAAATAGGTATCCACACTTACACTTCACGCAAATTGTAAAAGCAGTGCAGGTAGAGACAGGCCTTTCCTCACCAAATCCATGTGCTCCCATGGAGCATCTTTTACAAAGTAGAGATAGGAGTTTGTCTTTTCTTACTTGAAATATCAAAGAGTTTTTAACATGCTGCTTAATTTTGAAACATCTAATCTATTTTAATGAACTTACTTTCTTTTCCTAAATATGTGACCCTGTTTTTTTCTGAATTTTAGCAGCAGATTTATAGTAGGAGAATGAAAGCCATGAACTGAAGAACTCTTCACTACTATAGGGAATTAATACTGGTAGACTGTCCAATATGTTGTAGTAGTGCAGATTTTTCTCTGAAATTTAAGGGGTAAAAGTGTTACCTACGTTGGTGTTTCGTTCCATTTTGTTCATACTGCAAGACCAAGTATTTTATAAATGGGTTTTTTTGCCCATTCTGCTTGCTAGAAGCAATTATTCCTTACCTTAAGACAGGAATGTATCCCTGTGGGCTGAAGGAAATGAAAATTGGGGGGGTTATCAGTCTTTTATAAAATGTGGCACTGTGATTCTGTTGCAGAATGTATAAACTGGTTTGCTATAATGCTTTTAACCTCTGTCAGGTTTTCAAACTGACTCTGCAACTACTGCAAAGGGTGTGTAAAAGCCAGAAAAATTATTACCATTTCATGCTTTTTTTTCCTCCAAACTAAAAATGAAAATGTGGTGTAGCTGAGAGGGTTTTTGTTTTTTTGTTTGGTTTGGGGTTTTTTGTGGGTTTTTTTTGGTGTGGTGGGGTTGTTTGTTTGTTTGTTTGTTGTTGTTGGTTTTGGGTTTCTTTTGTATTTTCAAGTTCGTGATATTTTCAAATATCTGTTGTAGAGCAGCTGTTAGTGAGCCTGCTCATTCTCAGGGCAGATTATACTAAACAGATTACATGAATTCTCCCCATTATATTTCATCTCTTAATGTCTGTAGATGGTTACAGGTACAAAGACAGTCTGATCTATGATGAGTAAGTGGAAATGCTTCCACATGACAGATTTATTCCATTCAGCCTTCCTGTAAAAGTGTACCCATGCATCAGAATTCGTTGTACAGGGGAGGGTGAAACTGAATCCAGCTGTCATTCTTATTTTCATAACCACTAACAATTTTAAACTTTGTTTTTTGTCTTATGTCAGTTAACCTCATCTCAGCTGTTTACTTAAAACTAAGTCATGGTGATTAGTTTGCTTTAGATTATTTTGTCTGACTGCAGCACAAGTAGCAAGTTTTATGTCTTTGAGATCATTGTAGCCCCTCAGATACTGCTGAAGCTTTAGCTGAGGATGGACTGGATGGTTTAACAACAGCTATCTTCAAATTAATGTCTTAGCCAGGTGCTTGGTTGGCTGAATTAGAGAACTTGTGTTACAAATGCAACCTTGGAGTAAAGGTAAACCTCTCTTTTACAGCAGACAAATATTATATTCCAGAGACTCAAGCGAGTTTGATTATTTGCACTGTTTTCCTTAGGTGAAATGGAAACTGAAAGTCAGCCAAAGAGACTTTTCCAAGGAACAACCAACATGCTTTCTCCAGATGTTACACACCTGACAGATCTCAGTTCATGGTAAAATATGTCATGTGCCTTGAAATGCCATAACAGGGAATGTGCATTTATCATAAGCTTTCTAGTTGTTTTTTTCAGGAAAAAAATACTTGGTGTGTATCTTGCGGATATGTATTAATGGGAACTGTTCTGTGGTAATGTCCTGTGACAATGGTCCTGCTCCTTTGATCAATTCTTCCTGAACAGACTCTAGCCTAGACTTTTGTATCAAGGCTTTTACACTGACTATAATTGTTACAAATCCCTGTTGATTCATAAGCAAAGTTACTTTGCTTCATCGTTGCAGTATGTTGTAGGCAGTGGTCATACAGTGTCTGTGGCACTTCCCTGAATACTTAGAAAATGTGTGTGGGTACTTAATTGTTCTTGTCCCTAAGTTCATGATTTTTAGAGTTAAGTCATCTTTCTTTATTACAATCATAAAATACCAAGGTTTTTTTTGTGTTGAGTCAGATACTAAGTATTCAAAAATATCAGCTGTTGGTACTGTAATTTCAGTTTACCTGCAGACTTGAAACTGCCTAGATGTTTTTTTCCATGTTGCTTCCCCCTAAACTGCAAAAGCATCAATTTATGTGCCCTCTGGTGTCTTGTATCAAGACTTCAAAATGCAAACACAGGAGTTCTATAGGAAAAATGGGTCTCGATCTTGCTTTGAGTAGTGCAATGTTAAAGAGCATACCAGCTAATTAATGACATCTTTGCTGCATTGCTGATTAATTTATTATTTTTCCTTTCCTATGAGCTTTTAAGGTTTTATACTTCTTAGTTGTCACCTCCTTTCTACATCTGATTAAAATCAGCTTCATAATTTATTCTGCATGTTAAAAAACCCAATAATTCTGCTCCTCATTCCCATGAGGAGCATGAATATCTATAACATGCTACAGAAAACAAGGAGTTTTCAGGGCTGCCAGTCTTGCAGTAAAGACTGAGTGGTAGTATAGGTCTCCTACAAGTCCTCTCCAAGGGCAAGCACGTTAGCTTTGTACACAGCCTTGTGCCCCTGCACTAAAGAACCTTTTTCCCTTTCCCCAGCCTGTCCTCAGATATTCTCGACGGGAGTAGCAGCAGTGTTGGCTCTTCCTCTGATTCCCTGACTAAAGGCAGCATAACCACAGAGTCTCCAGTGGCGTGCTCCAACTCCTGCTCCTCGTTCATACTGATGGATGACTTCTCACCCAAGTGACTTTACCAAGTCCTGAGTCAGTGTCTGGCTGTGCTGTCCCCTTCCTGTACACTCGTACAGAGAAACGAACTCTGATCCTTGAACCATTCATATGAGGTTTATTAAAAGGAAAAATTGTTGTTACTGTAATCTTTGGCTACTTTCCAGTGATTTTTTTTTTTTAATTTATCCATTTAATGGACATTGTAGACCATATTAATGTCTGTTTTTGCGATTATCTTTTAAACAAGATGTCTGCTGATATTATACTAACTTTTGCTTTCAGGAACTTGCATACACTTTTTGATTCCAAGAATAGGTATCTACCTATTAGTGTTGCAATTTTTAGGAATGTACATCTATCATTAGCATGGTCACTATGTCTAGGGAAATAACTTGGTTCAGAAGGATTTGAAAATACTAATTTATTCTCTGGCACTTCTACTATTGAGTAAAATTATTCTTGCTTTTATTTTTAAGTCACTAGCCTCAAATTCCTTTATGGAAGGGAGAAAAAAATATTTTCTTAGTGCTGCTAGTCATTTTTATGAATTCATTTACAGGAGACCACATTGGGTGTGGAAATCTCACTCTATTATATTAAACTAAAAACCCCACAGCAAAATAACTAATCACTGTCACTTTTGCCATCAGTGAAGAAATAATAATACTCTACAAACATGATTAAATTAGCTGCACAGTTCTCTCCCCAGAACATTTGTCCTACAGATTGTATGAAATAAGGTCATTAATCAGCAAGATATGGCCAGGAAAAATAATCCACACCTCGATTGAAGACGTACAGTGCAGAAAACTAAGTTAATTAAACTACTGTGTAGGAGAACCATGTATGGCACCATCGATGTCTCCTGTGGCATTGAGGTCATAAGTATTTTTGTGCCTTAGGGGACATTGTTACAAAATTATGGAATGTAAACCAGAGGGGTGGGTGGGGAAAGTCCTTTGTGTACAGCTTGTTTATAGAGTGCTTACCCGAGTCTGTCGGCGGTGCTGCTTCCCTTAGCGTTCCTTTCCGAGGTGCGGAGGTGCTGGGGCAGCCCCAGCTCCGAGGGGCAGCCAAGGTGACACCCTTTGCAGCTGCTCTGGACAGAGTTTGTCCCTTTGTTGGTCATGAGCAGAGCAAACAGCTCAGCAAATGTTCAATTCATAAGGAAAGGCTTTGGATTGGATACAGGCTCTGCAAATTGCTTGGTGAAGGAGTTCTCTTTGAGCTATGAGTAGTCTTGATACAGTACCTTGGTCAGTCTGAGGTAGGAACAGATATTTTACTTTTTAAAGACTATAACGGGGCAAAATAAATCCGTTTGTAATCTACTGTGTTACGCTATTTATTATTTATAACTCTGTAAAAAGTCTGTGGTGATGAATGATAGTATTTTTTTATGATTGAATAAGTTTTTTATGTTCAGTAATTGCTGGCCGGTTTGTATTTAATACGCAACATTGTCTGCCAGAATCATAAGCTTCCATTTTTGAATGTTTGTAACATAAATGCTTTTGTTACCTAAAAGTACAACTTGTGATCTTTCTGAAAGAAAATAGCACTGAATTTAAAGTAAGATTATGTGCTTTAGATGTGAGCACAATCTCTGGCAATACTGTCTGGCTAAATGGGGAGGGGGAGAACCATAGTTTTTTCTGTTCCGAAGAAGCCGTTGGGTATCCAGAAGATGTGTACATACCAGATTATTTTTAAAAGTGTTTTCATTAAATTGTAAGAAGTACCAGAATGGGCCAACAGTGGCACTATTACTTGTAATATCATTTCCACCTGTGGAGCATTAGTTCCCCACTTCAAATAAATGTGCATATTGTAAAATATTGTCCATTCGTGCCATTTTTAAATGAGCTCTACAGTATTGAATGTTGATTTTGTTTGTATATGCACAGTGCTATTTCTTGAATTTTTGATGTCTTAAGTCGCTCAATTATTTTTTTATTCATGCCTGTATCTTATCTGCCTTCTTGGTGCTTAAAGAAGGCTGCTTTTCCATTTGCAAAATATTGATAAACAGTCTGTGATAAAATCCAACCCCGTTACCTGTGCCCCAGTTCCCTTCTACTGTGCTTTTACTGGTACTGTGATTTAGAAATCTGAACGAGGGGTGGCAGGAGGGGGAAACCTATTGCATGCTGTCTTAAACCTGAGAAGAGCATCGCTATTGCTTAATTTTGGCTGATTTACCTGTACAATTGATGTATTCCAGATTTGTTTGTTAGTGGAGAGTCTTATCTGAGTGCTGGCCTCTGTAAACATTCGAATGTAAGCTGCATAAAGCGAGCGCACAAATAGTCACTTTGTTACAGCAGTTTTTTGTAGTGTTCTGGCTATTCCCCACTCCTGGAATGTCTTGTAAAAGACATTGCTCTTTTATAAAATATATACATAATGCACACACTCGCTGTGTCTGTTGTTTCAGAATGAATGCATGTCGCTGTGTAATAGGCCCAGGTTCTCTTTCGCACTCCTAACCCAACTTGTTCATTTTGAAACAAAGTTTTCTACTATGCTCATTATTGATACTTGCACTTAATTGTATGGACTCGCCACTGCTTAGAGGGTTGATTGATACTGTAGCATACTCTGACTAAAAGTTGCATGTCTGGATTTGTTACCTGCCTTGTCTGAGGGCATTAGATACCAGTTGGGAAAGAAGGCCAGCTGGTGCTGGTGATCAGCTTTAATGTATAACTATTGACATTTAACAACTGGTTTTTATGACTTCACCAGACTTATTTCTGCTGAATTGCCCTGATGAGAGTCTGAAAATTCCTGTCTTTCTCCCACTTCCTTCTTTTTATAAGGGATCATTAGTGCATATCTCTTGCTGAGAATCAGAGTGATGAGTTACCTTTAATGTAGTAATAGTTGAGAACTAAGTTAAAATACCTGTGTAATTCAAGCAGCACTTTAGATGGACTAATTTTAATATGTTAATTAGCACAGCATTACAGCAACGGTCTTTGTACAGCTCATTGACCAACACTGCCTTTAGATGATATCCAGAGCCCGCTGAATTCTCATTTCATGGGCTTAAAATGCTGGAAGGATTTTACCAATGGTTTAGAAAAATGTGTGTGTCAGCTGTGGAACTCTGTATGTTTTGATAGTATCAAGTGTTCTGCATCAGGAAATGGATCACAGTGTGCATGTTTCTTTCTTCTTCATTGAATTTCAAATTGAGGGGTCATGGGCCCAAAAGCCTGTATTTAAGGGGCTATATTTCTGACTGTATGTGATTAAATACTTTCTCCTACAATGAAAGTAATTAAATTGTCAGTGTGTGAGGACGTAAATCTGAGTTCTGCAGACTTTGTTGGAACAGTCATTCTTGAAAGGCACAAGGAACTCTATACTGCAAAAAACCACTGAAGCGGGATTTTTTTAATTTTTATTTTGTAAGTCATGATAAAAATAGAGAACTCATTTTAACAACTCAAAATGCTAAAAACATTTTAAATGCAAGGGTTTAGCTTGGCATGTTTCTGCAGGCAGGTCCGCGCTGAGGGCTGCACGCGGAGGTGAACTTGAGCAGGCTCCGGCAGATTTGGAACTCAGGTTCTGGTGCACAAATACAACAGACTGGCCCAGGGAAATGATTTTTTGCAAATATTCACGTTCTTATCTGTAGACCCTGCTAATACATTGTGTGACAACAAAGATGAGAACTTGTTTTTCCTGGAAGGAATTTCATCCACATCTAATTTTCCTGGTAACTTCATAATAAAAAAGCTTTGCATTAACACGAGTTCAAGAATTCCATGAAGTCATACGCCTGTTGCATTTGCTTTTTTGGAGTAAAGGCCAAGGAATATTTTTGGAGCTATACAAACTGCCCCTTGTATTCCAAGGCTATTATATGAATGGCAGCTATCCACAGCAGATGGAAAGGGACTTTGCCTATCACTCAGTATTTCAGTCTCTCTTGAGGCCTGTTAAATAATCCTTAGCAAACGCAGTGTAAGGTGGTCACCAGAGGTACCAGAAGACCCAGAGAGAGAGAGGGAAGCAGTGACTTGCTCCTCTGAATATAAATTAAGAGTTTTAGCCTTGAGATAATCTTACCCAGCTAATTTTCAAAGGAAAAATGCATTTTTCAGACAACTGAGACTTCTCATGGGCGTCTGCCCTGTTCAGACTTAGAGGAAAAAGGTCCTTGTGGGCAATTCTAGGGCTGTTTTGCTTAATCCACTCCAAAGAGAGGGAGCTGTGCTTGCCCATCAGAATTGGAGTAGCATTATCTCAGTTCCAGCTGGTTTTGGGGAGGGCAGGGATTTGGTGTTTGGGTTTCCTTAAGGGCTGGTTATCTAGCTCTCAAAGGTCCCAACGAGGACCTTTGTCATCAGGCTAAAATCAGAAGTAGGTGTTTTAGGGTAAGTCTGTTTTCTGAGGGAGTAATTATGCTGCAGAGCTGGTTTAAAGCTGACAGCTGGGGTTTGCTTCCTGCTGTAGGGACAGGGCTGCTGTTCCCATAAATGCAAAGGCACAGAAGCCACTGTAAAGTGTCCCAGTACCTCAAGGCTATCTCTTTATCCCTTTAGAGTGGACTGGGTACTTGGCGGAAGTCTCTTGTTTCAATCCAAACCCTTTTTCCATTCAAGCTGCTTTTTATTACTTGCTCTTAGATCTTAAAGCCTTTTGGTTTGAGTCTTGCCTCTGATTAGCATGCCAGGGCCAGCGTTTTCTTTTTAAACCTGGAGCAATTTGGTTTGTTGTTCTTGCATTATAAAGTTTGGAGATGGGGAGGAGGTGGGTTCTTGCTATTAACGAAGAATGCATGTTAGCTTGGATGATCACAAAAGATTGTGGGGGTTTAAAAGAAATGAGGCCTGAAAACACAGAATAAAGAAATGCCTATTTTTAGTGAACCAATTTGGCTGGTTTGATACCAGGCCCTTTCTCTAAACACAGGCAATAGTCTTTTGAACATATTTTTAGTAGCAGCGACCAAACTCAATGTGCTTCCACCTCTAAAGTCTTCTTACTGTAAAATAAGAATTTATTACTGAAAGACCACAAGTTTTGGTCATCTCTAATCAGCCAGGCCAGGTCTCTCTCAGTCTCTGAATAAGTTTGCAGTAACAGTCCCTGTGATTCCACAGGCCAGTTAGTGACACCAGGCTGTCAAGCAATTCCTGTCTGTCCAAAAAGCATCTTACACTGTACAAGAATTCTAACACTGTTGTTCTTCCTTAGCTTATTTCTGAGGGCCATAAAATTTTATTACCTTTTTTACAAATGCAATTATTTTTTACTCTTAATTACTATAGGTTGCCTATCTTACTAACTAGCTGTGGTAAAATTCCTGGTGGACTCTTGCCTGTCTCTCCTCTCCAAGTATAACAGACTTTGGAATTTTTGATTATTTTTCAGATAAGGCAGTATTTTCTGGAAGAATTATCCCTTGTGTTTTGATTCTGCAAGGCATTTGGATATAGTTTATGCAGAAGTAAGTCCTATTTAACAACATGAGTTAAATGACTCTTGGAGACAATGACATGAGATTGTTTTTTCAGAAGATGAGTAGTTTAACCCCTGCATTACCTAGCGAAACCTCCTGCATTCTGCCACCACTTTTGAACTTCCACCAAAGTTGAGTAAGTTGGCAGAAGCTCCCGGCTATTATTTGTGTTTGGATAGTTTATAACACTGATTACGAAAACTCTATTGTGCTAGAACAAAAATATTTTCCTTCCCCCAAATAATTTACAATTTAAATTTATCATGAGAGCTGTAATCATTTATCAATGCAATGTGTGCTCAACAATTTTTTCATTATGCAAAAGTTAGTGTTTGTGATAGGCAGGTAGAAAGCAGGTGGTATTAAAAACTGTGGGCCCAAGTAAAATAAAGAATGTAATGGAAGTTAACTAGTCCAGAATCTAAATATAAATGTTGGATCTAGACTCTGACAAAGCTCTACAAGCCCCTAAAATTTTGGGAAAATTCAGCTACTGTCATGAACTTAACAGCTCTTTCTCAACCCTAGTTAATGTCAACATTTCCCTATTTATGACCAGAACCTCCAAGAATTTGGAAGAAAAATAAATGTGAAAAGGGAGAGCTAGAATAAAAATGCCTCCATGCCTATGATGTATGAGTACTAGTCTAAAACATGTTACAAAGTACGGTGAGTTGGGACAAATGTGCTTTGAATAAGAGTTGAGGATGTGCTATGTAGAGTACGTGTAACATCTTGTTCGTGTGCAAGAACAGACTGTGAAAGAAACAGCTTTGTGTGGGAGAAGCAACATCAAAGGCCCTGAAAGAACTAGTGCTGTAATAGGAAACATTTGCCTTCTGAGAGCTCTTTTTTCTGCTGGTCACTTCTTACTTTTTTTCCTTTTTTTTTCTCCCCTCCTGTATTAAAACCCATCAGCTGAGCAATGAAAGGAGCATGGTTAGGGTGAGCTGGATGGGCAACGAGGAGGGATAGGGAGGGCCAGCTGAATTTGTATGGGATTGTCCAGCTTCCCTCCTGCCCCCTTCACATGGAGTTTGCATCAGCCTTAAAGGCTGTGCTTGTGTTTGTTGGACAACCAAAGCAAGGCTGGAAGCTCTGCTGCATGTCTTTAGCTGAAAAGTTGGTGCACAGGATTGTCAATCTGTCACACATGTCCTAGAGGTGGGCAAAACTCTTCATGGGGGCAGAGCAGGAATGAGAGGGGAAGGGGAATTAAGGGTGTAGGAGTGGAACAAAGATGCCCCAGAAGATCTGGGCACTGTGGGAGAGCACAGGGGAGCTGGTGGAACAAGGGACTGTAGACAAAGCACTGTAACTGAGCAGGGGGAGGAATGTCACTCAGCAGGAAAGAGATGGCATGGCAGCAGGCTGGTGCACACACTTGATGTGGAGAAAGTGATGGTTTTCCTGCAGAGTGCCAGGGTTATCCTGATTGCCAACAGAAGGCTCACGCTGAGGGAGAAAGGTCGTGGTACAGCTGCACGCAGGCAGCATCCTGCCACAGCCACGTCCTGCAGCCTGCGCCTCTCTGGTGTTTTTCGGGGAGCAGCAGAACGTTTTCAGCCTTGCTTTACATTAGCAACAAAGAACATCGAGCATGAAGGACTTAGAGTAAGCATCAGTGCCAGCAAACAGCGCATCCCTGACTGTGCTGGGAGCTTTGGACCAGCTGGGGAAAATTTGTGGGGATCTGGATGGCCACGGGATGGCGTCTCGTGGCTTGCGAAGCACAGGACAGTGTCGTGAGCAGCGATAATGCTGCCTGAAGGGCTCTGAACTGCACTCACCCTGCAGCTTCTGTTGCTAGAAGCTTCTAATGTTTTCTTGCTTTTCACTCACAACGTAACCTCTTCCTGCAGAGTCAACACTAACTTCCCAGAGCGAGGGTTTGGACTTCTTCATGCTAATAACCTTAAAAGCTGATTAAAAAAAGGTTCTCTGTGGCTGTAAGGATAACGCAATCCTGTGTTAGAGGGGACTTGGATCAAGTTTACTGACAACCTGAAATGAATGAATAGGCCCTGCTCACAGCAAGAGCGCTTTCCTAGGAGTATATCACACATGGGCTGTTTTCCCAGCCCCGTGGAGCCTTTCAGGAGCCTGCTGTGGCCCGTTTTGGTTGGGTTTAGGGGATTGCAGTGTACAAGCTGGGTTTTTTCCCAAGTGCTGATGTTGCAATGTTCCCATCAGACGGCACACAGGAAGCATCTTCCTGTTATTTCTCCGAGTGGACACACACAGACCTGGATATTGGAGAATATACAGCAGCTTCAGCTCTGACCTGCAGCACACAGGGAAAGTCTGCTTGCACAGCCGTGGAGCTGTGCTCTGGTGCCCTGTCCAGGTGAGTGCTCAGGTAAGGCTGGCCAGAATGGGTCTGCTGCTGCTTTTGACAGAGATTTGGTTATTTACTGAAAACCAAGGTGTAAAACAGGGCAGCACCAGCTCTGAGCTGTGTGTGAGAGCTGCCTGCAGGGTCACGGTGTGGGCTGGGATGGTCCAACTGCTGCCCTCCAGCTCTGTGACCTTACCCAGTCTGGAAAGGAGCTGGGGGAAGGTGGGGGAGCCTCATGATCTTCCCAAAGGGCTTTGAGATCCCTCCACAGCAAGTGCTGTGCTGGGGCTGAGTACTATCAGCACTGCTGCTGCTGCTGGGAATTCTGGTTTGGCCCCTGGATCAGTGACTGGCCTTGTTGTGCCTGTGCTGCACGTAGTTTTGACTGGAGCTGGGAGTGGTTTCTCTGCTCTTTCATAGTTTGCCTTCTCCTTCGCACGTCTCCAGCAGGAAGTGCAGATTCAGCAGGCATTGTATGCCTCAGCAGCCTGCCAGCTGCCTTGCTGAAGCTAATTCACAATTCAAGTCACTCCTGATAAGTTTGCAAACAATGTGCAGTGATTTCTGAGCTAGATAGCAGCTGAGCCCAACTCCTCCACTTCCAGCCTGTCAGCTGGACAAAGCTCTGCACCTACTTTGTAAAGCTCATGGGTCAAACGTGGCCTCAATATTTTGTGCTTCTGTGATGTTTCATAAACTTCTTATTTGTTTAGGAGTACCTTTGAGTGTCATCATTATTATTGAAACCCTCAAATGAGTGTGTGGAGACAGAGGGGGCATATGGTTAATGTTGGTTGAATATGAGCTAGAAATTGAACCCAGGACTTCTGACTGGCAATTTAGTTCTTTGAAGACTGGATAATTGTGTTGCCCCCTCTATAACACACTGAATAGCCTGGGAATGTCACTGGGAATAACTCCAGTGAAAACAAGAGCAACATTTTTTTCTTCAGCTAACTTCATGTGGCAGCCACTGGAAGTGTGCTCTGAGGAACTGGCCCAGAGGAAGTGACTCTGCACTCGTGGCTCATCAGCCCTGGCAGGAAACAGCAGGTCAGAGTTAGAAGGAACTTACTTAAAAGCTAATGAGTGAGTGGTGCAGCAAGCACTGCAAGAAAGCAGGGCTCAACAGGCAGCAGGGGAGCTTGGGGTTCTCTGTCTCCACCCTTATTCCACTTCCTCTCTTCCTGTTCACATCTGCTTAACCAGAGAGATGCCAAGGTGATGATCTATCAGATGAGAATTTGTAGGTGAGACTGTGCCCTCTCCTGATCTGAGCACAGCTCCCTCTGGAAAATGAGGCTGGTGCAGAAAACACACTGTTTATCTTACTCAGTGTGTTTTTATGAAATGAAATTAAATCCTCATGACTCTGTATCTCAGCTTAGCAGATACTGGCTTTTTCAGATGTGTAAGGTCAGTAGTCACAAGTGTAGCAGCTTAGAACTGCAGAGTTTGACTATTCTGTGCAAAAATTGGTACAATACAGTGGCAGAAACAGGAATATATATTGCTCCTGCCAAATGGCAGCAGAGCTTTTATCCTAGGTAGGCTTTGGGAAGCCCTCCTTGGTGCACTTTCCAAAGGGCACGAGGTCACATCACAAGCAGACTTACATTTTGGAGAATATTTGTCTCTGTGCCATGAGTTGGGTCGGGTTTTTTTTTACTCCTCCTTTAGTATTGGGATTGAAAATCCAAGTTGGAGAAACGTGAAAGCAATTGGGCCTAATCCATTCCTGTTGTTACTCTTTTTGTTTTCACTGGAGTTACTCCAAGGCTGAATTCAGCATATGATGAACAACTTGTTCTCCAAAGTTGGAACTTAGGGGAGAAGATTTTAGGGATGATCACGCAACTCTGGGGCTCCTCCTCAAACAGCTGAAGCTCCCACAAGAGGGACAATATTTGGTGAGTTCAGGTTATTGAATTTAGCAGAAGATTCTAGTAGTAAGCCCTCTAGTCATAATAAGACATTATTATCCCTTAGAAGTATTACTTGAATAAAACCCAACTACTCGCTCAGATTAGATGGAAAAATCCCGTTGATGTCACTTAGCAGCCAGCTGCACAGATACCAACCTTGAGCAAACACAAATGGTTCTGAGCCTGGTAATCCTCATCCTGCTGCCTTTCCTCTCACCTTCTCTGGGACCAGCCCCGTGAGGGTTGCTGCATGTGAAATGTTCACTGCTCTGCATGTGCTGACCATCTCAGCTGCATCCCAGGGAAGTCTCCAAAGAGGTTACAAGCCCTAGTTCTGTCTTGGTTAGATGGAAAAAGGAGGGTACTATAAGCTATGGAGAAGCTGAGTGTTACCAGTTGAGGACTAGGTGCTGTTTATTTGAATTTGGGTTTTTTTCGGTTTGTATTTTTTTTTCCAGGATCAAGGATATTGCTGTTAAGAACTAGGATGAAACTCCTTACAAATTTGCAAGATGAACCAGTCCTCACTGCTGGTTAATTCCTCCTGTGTTCCTGTGAGCTGTTTGAGGGGTCATGGCAGAGGCAAGATCCCCATGGTAAAATTAAGCTTTTGCTTCTTGGAGAAATAACCATTACTGTCTCTCTGGCTCACTCTGTTTCATTTACTTTCTAAACAACTTAGATCACAAAGGGCTCCAGGAGGGGTGCAGCTCTTCCAAAGAAAAGTCCTGGATGACTTTCTCCAATTTAAGAGAGTCTTGTGAAAGCTGTGCTTCCTGCCCTTGCCCAGAGAAGAGGATTTGTAACAGATGCTTCTGCCGCCTTCACTGTGTGTGATTTGGAAGGTGGAGGATGCACCAATCTTGCTGTGCTTGGGAGGCCAGGGCAGCTCTCTGTGAACAACACGAGTCTTGGCTGACTAATAGGAAATCCCAGAGCCCAGCTGACACAGAGATCCCTTCTTGCACGAGCTCTGGTGTGTTGGGGCACATCTCCTCAGCAGCTTTGCTCAGGCAGTTTCCAGTGCCACAGCCATGGTGTGTCCTTGGCCTTGCTGAGGTTGAGCACTTCTCTGTTCCCTTTGGTTTTCACCTTCTTCCTCCTCTACTTTATTCTGACCCAGGGCAGGGCATGCCAGCTGCTCTCCCTGCTGCTTCTCCTCCCAAACAATCTCTATTTTCAGTGATCCAAGCTGCAGTTTGTACCCCCACAGCCCTGACTAACAGGGATGGTACAGAACACGCTAAGAATAGAAAGAGCACTACAGGAAGGGGCATTTATATTGCTTATTACACTTAATTAGGACTAGAGGAAGTGCTTCCTTAATGCCTCAGCTAATGCACAGGGTGAAATACTTTGTTCAGCAGTTAGACACTTAGAAAGTGTCAAGGAAGAACCCCTCACTTTTAAAACCAAAATAAAACAACTTCCACTGTTACTTGTCTTGACCTCTTTCTCTCCACAGCAGAAAATGTGTCACTAATAAGCTTGTCAGGGTAATGGTCAATGAGATGCTATTTCACTTAGATCTGAGGAGATTTTAGGGTGAAGGAAGAAAATTTGATGTATTCTACATGGTTACTGACCCCAAGGTCAGTGGAGCAAACACCAGGTAGCCAAGAAAATCAGAAAGAATAGTTAAAATCTTACAAACCACAATGCAGAGGGATTATCACACCAAACTTTGGTTAAAGTTCACATGGCAAAGAGGATCTTTGTCTTCTAGGAACTGCAGCTCCTACTGTTTGTCCACCATGCTGCTCCAAGACATAATCACTTCCCCAACTTTACTTGGTCATCAAGAGGGCTGTAATTTGGACCAAGGCTTCAACACTAAACCAAGCATGTTTTTGCCCAGCTTACGCACAGGGCGGGAGGGGGTGGATTTTCCCTTCCATGGCTGTAGTTCTGCAGGGCACCCAAACACCGTATAAATGTCTGGACTTATACAATAGGAATTTGACAGAGTTCAAAGTTGGGATGTGGTCAGACTCCTTATGTGCAAACCTCGCCTTCTCTGAGAGTCCAGCACCAGGTAAGACCGTAGGCTTGTGCCTCCTGCCCTGCTGAGCTCTTATTTTGTCTCCTGTTTTGTCTCCTATCTGAGCCTTTGCTTCACTTTCCTTCAAGCACTTGGCTCTAGGAGTTGGTGCATCTCATGTTTCACTTTGAAACTCCATGTTCCTGCTAGCTATTGAGTCACGTGGGAATTGCAGATCCTAACAGTTTGGAAGCTAGAAGATATATATATAAAAAAAAAAATTAAAAAACTGTACTGTCTTAATTCCCAGAGGAGGTGGATTTTAACTCATGTCCTTGAATACTCTGGTTAGGTGCTCAGCCCATTTCTCTTGTAAGCTAAAATTTTATTTATTTTGCTGTATGAAATATTTGCCCAAGGACTTTCTTCTATCCCCAGGTTAGTAGTAACACCTGTGGACAAAGACTGACTGCTTCTTAAAAAACTATCAAGTCTGGGTAGAGGACACAGACAAGCAGCCTGGTGTGGGTAATTGGTAGGGGTGTTTTGTATGAATTATTACATGACACCACACTGTAATCATTTGATTCAGGCATGAACTTTCCTGAAGCAGGGAATTTTGGGTTCTGGGTTCAGCTGTGAGAGCTGAATATGACTTTCCAGATGGGCATCCATACTTCTTGAAGAAAACCCCAGTTCAGTCTTGGCCATCAAGGCACTGGATTTCTTCCTTGATACTCTCCTGGAGCTCCATAAATACTCTTTATCCCAGAGAGGCTGTGACTTTTTTGGGGGCTGTTGGTCAGACCTTTCTGCAGAGGCCACTGGACCTGAGAGCATCGAGGGCACATCAGGGCCAGGCCCTGGCGAGTGCTGCAGATTTTCTTTTTTTGTTCCCTTGAAATTTGCTGTAGTGTATGGCCATACCTCAGGACTTCCAAGGGCTGCTTCTCTAATCTCCCCAGGAGGATTACTGCCGCTGGAAATCATGAGGGCTTGGACTAGCTATCAACTTTATCAGGAAAGCTTCTTTCTGGCCAAGCAAGTAAGAGCATTGCTAAGTGGGAATCTTGGGTTGAAGCTGCTCTTCTCATATTTCACAGATGGCCTCAATGAATGATTTACTAGGAGAGTAAAAGTTTAGCCAGATTCCTCCAACTGCATCTCAGGTCATATAAAGCACTTAGTTTTATTGGAGCCTGGGCAATTCCTAATTCTTTAGCCTCGTTAGACTGTTTTGCAGTGACTAATTGCCCTGTGCTCCCTCCCTGGGAATCAGGTGTCTCCTGGGGAGGGATCCACGCTCCTCTCACGAGCCTCGCCCATGCCCTGGAACAGCCATGCCAGTGAAGGCTGCTCCACACGAGCAGGCACCCAACGGCCTCGAGACGTGATGTCTCCAGCTGTATTTTACTGGAGAGGTTCGTGTCCTTCTGGGAGAGAGAGATGGTAAAGGGAATACTTAAAATATGCAATGAGGTGTTCCTATAGAATTATCA
Source organism: Aleadryas rufinucha (assembly GCA_013397815.1). Lineage (NCBI taxonomy): Eukaryota > Metazoa > Chordata > Aves > Passeriformes > Aleadryas > Aleadryas rufinucha. The sequence goes on along the minus strand of VZTH01015469.1, from coordinate 8,522 downwards.
AAAGCTTTGCATAATCTTCCCGTGGAGAAAACCATCACTGCAGAGTTCAAGTGAACAGTGGTTTGGGAAGAGCAAAACCTCTTGCTTTAATATTTTAACTTGCCTCCAAGGCTTGGACGAGCTATTCTGGGGGACGGGAGATTACCCCATGTTTGCCTGTTACAGAGTTTCTCACGTTTTTCTCCTTACACCAGGCAACCAGAACTCCGTGTCTGTCTCTCTGTGGCAATTTCTACAGAGTCTGGCTGTTTTAAAAGACTGTGGTACTGATTTAAACATCCAAATTGGAAAAGCAAGGTTTAAAGTGGACATACTTTTCCCTTTAGAGTGTGACTTGTTAAAGATCTTTGTTAAATTATTTACAAGGGGTCTCACAAGATGAACAGATCTTTGCATGTAATCATTTGTATGACTTCCATTGTGCTTTTCTCCCCTGCCACTAAAGCAAAACACAATCATGAGATCACTAAAGGGCTTGCAGGGAGGGTTGGCCCATTGCTATTGATATATGAAGTGTACATGCCAGAAAGTCTAAAGCAGTATTGGCATGTGCTGATCTCCTGTGAACAGTCTTTGATTTACAGCCGTCAGAGATGAAGCTCTGGGGCTCGCTGGGGGAATCAACCCCTAGCAGAAATGCTTAAAATACTTGGAATTTAGCCAACAGGCTAAGAAAAGAGGGGCTTGTATCTTCCTTTCTCTCTGCTGTGATCTCTCATACAACACCTAAAACTATGCAAGACGCAGGGATGAGAAGAAATAGCCCTGACAGCTTTGTTCCCAAGATGTTCCAAAGTTGTTGAAGATCCTCAGTCTGTCCCAGAAGTACAAGGATAATAAAATTTGCTACTTTTCTGATTTTTGAATCACCATTTGGACAGAAAAACTGGGGCTGAACCTACACCCTGTCAGTTCTTCTTAGCTGAAGCTGTGGCATAAAGGAGTTCCCTTGATTAAAGCTCCCCCACCACAGTTCTTCAGGGCTAAAATTTTGCCGCAAGTCATAGCAGGGTGAGGGAGGAGTTATAAAAAGTACAAAATTCTGTCTTCTTCTCAGTGAAGGTAGAAATAAAACATTTGTGCACATTTCCAGGACAGAACATTATCTTCCACCAGTTATATCTCATGTAAATGAGTTGTGCATTGGCATTTGTTGCACAATTTTTCAGGCCTATCAGTCAGAAGAGCAGACTTTTATTTTGAGATGACTGTGTCCTCCCCATGATCCAACTGGCCTGTAGGAGTAGAATATTAACACCAAACATCACTTTAAAAGCAAATGGCATCCTTTGATGTTTAAATATAAAAATGTTGCCCTGTGTTTCGGAGGGCAACACCAAATCTCAGGGGATTACTCACCATGGCAATTTTTTTGAGGATATTAAGTCACACACACAGATTTTATCCATAGGCTGACAGACCAGGGGGATCCCTGGGGTTGCTTGAATGTGATCTCGCACCAGTGACCATTGAAGGTCGTGGAGCCCTGCAAGTCCTCATCAAAGACTGAGACGCCACTTCTCCTTGCCAAGCAGGCGGGGCCGTTGATCATGGTTTGAAAAGGCACTGTCAAAAGATGGAGAAATTAACAGGAAGAATTGAAAGTCGTGAGAAAACACTGTGAAAATAGTGAATTTCCTTGATTTTTGAATCTCTCTCTTGTTGTTTTCAGATGTACGATCATTGTGCCAGATGTACCAAATGGACACCTGGGACCCTGACGCTGTACTCAGAAAAGGCGCCGGGCCGTGGTTGCAGCCTTTTGCTGTGCACCCCACCAAGTTTGCATGTCTGGAAGCCTATGTCAGCAATGGTGGGACAGCTCTGCAATACACTGCTAGAAAACATCCCTCTTGCAATGCTGTCCTGCTTTCTATTCTATTCCTCCTGTTATTCTATTCCTCCTGTCACTGCCAACGCAGCAGTGGATCTGCTCCTACAGAAGAGGTTGTTCTCAATGTGCCTGCCCTTGCCCATGCACAGATTTAGGATACCTCTTTCTGAAGGCAAACAGGAATTGGAAAAAGCAATAAGCTAAAAATTGAAATAAAAATGTATTTATGAGATTACTTAAAACACCTGTTTCTCACCATTTTGTGAGGATCCCGTCTGACACCGGCATGAGGGCAATTGCTTGGGAGCAGAGAAAGGCAGGGATAAGAAAGGAAACAGCTGTGATCCCTTTTTGGAGTGTTTGCTCTTATTCATCCCCTTAGATGTATCCCAAAGTAAATAACCTTTCAGATCTCTTTATAAAGTGATTGCTAAGTGGGACTGAGGAGGAGGTATTCTGTAATGTAATAATTTCTGTCTTTTCTCTTCATTTTCCTGCTTGGTCATGGAGAGGAAATGTGGCTGGTTGTTAATTTGAAAGCATTTGTAGTGATGATGACATAATAGATATGAAAGTTCACAGGACTCTGACAACTGCCAATGTATTGAGGCTTTCAGATGAAAAAATGAAAGCTGCCTGTAAACGATTCCCATTTGTCATGGAAACCCCAAAATACCACAGGACAGCTGCTTGCCTGGGATCTGTACCTCATATGTAAGGAACCAGAACAGACATGTGCTCCATTGTACAAAAAGTACAACCCCACAGAGACAGGTAAATCATTCTTTGTAAGGGAAAAACATCATCTAGAATTAATGTTTTCTGTAAAAGATGATTTTCAGGGTTTGCTTGCTATCCAACATAATTAAAAATATGGCTTATAACACATAAATTATGGTCTTTTATATTCTAATGCCCTAGTAACCTCCTCTGGAGATGGATTTGATGCTGCTGCAAGCATGGCTGGAGAGATGGTGGGGTCTGGTTTGGCAAGGAGCTCTCCTGTTGTTGAGCACAAAGGTGAAACAGGTGGCAAAAGTTTCCTTGGAGATGTTCGGTCTGGAGTCATTCCTCTCCTCAAGCCGCTCTGTGCTTTACCTAGTTCCCCAAATCAAATAATGTGGTGAAGTTTCATTTGAAAATGAGAATGAAAAAAAACCACCAGTCCAGGGCTGAAGCTTTACTGAGCAGCTGGAAATCAGGAAAGGTTAAGCTGTAATGCAAAGGTAACACAAATTTCACACAAAAGGTGAACTTCTGGAAAATCTCCCTCTGGTGGTTTTGGAGAGCTTTTATTTTTCGTGGGGTATCTTTGCAAGGGTTTCAAACACATCCTTGGACTTCAGTGTGACTGGGTTGCTCGGGAGGCTGCCACAAAAGGTCCCTCAACAAAACAGGGGTATTGCCATAAGTTCAGGGAGGAGAAATAATCCCCCCCAAGCTCCCTATGAGCCTCCTTGTTGGTATATTTTTAGCAATGGCTCCTTTGAGTTCACTCTGTGTCAAGAAATTCTGTACTGAGCTTCCCACTGTGCCACGCTGTGCCAGCAACATCACAAGGGCAAAGCACGTCTGCATGGAAGAGTTTATCTAATGTTAATTCCCTTAACTTTGGCAGATCCAAAGATTTCCTCCCATCCTTTCTTCCTCTCTCCACTTTTTGGTTATTGCTTCAAATAACCAAACCAAGGAAGACAGCAAACCTTGTAGAACAGGGGTGACAAAATTATGAAATAAAATGTCAAGATTAACCCAATTGCAGGCACAGACGTAGGAAAGTGAAGGAATACTGAAGGAAGCTTTCAAAGCTTTGTTTCTTTGCCAGAGCTCAATCTCCAGACACTAATTTAGCTGTGCTAGAAGTGCATGTCAATGTGCTCCTCTGTTAAGCAATATATTCCCCGCGAAGCAGCTCTGGAGCAGCTGTTAGCTGCAGGCTTTCCACAGGCCGAGGTCTCCGGGTCAGGAGCACTCATCTTCCACCAGCACAGCCCCTGCACTGCTCCACACATCCGCGATCTGTCTTCGGGCAAGGTGAGCTCCAGGTTTCAAAGTGCTGTAGCTCAGCTGATGACCGGCTGAGGGCAGCTCGAGTGTTTGCTGCTCTGCCAGAGGGAGACGACGTGTTGAGAGATTCAGCACTGTCCCTTGCCACACCTTTGCTGAAAACAGCACTGACTTCGCAGTGAGGAGCAGTGCCTGGCTGCTGCATGCTCACTGCAAGTCACATAAGATGCTGCTCCCACGCATTCAAACACAGACACTTCATTTTCTTTAAGTTGGTCTTCCTTTTCCAGTGCCTTCAGGCTCGCAGAGCGCCCATGGCCAGCTGGGACACAGGGCTTGAAGGAGAACAACCTTGACTTTGTTGCTGCTAAAGACAGAGATTATATTTAATGGAAAAGTTATTGTCTTGGGCAACCTTCATCTCACCAGTGCACAATTCCAGAATGCTTTAAATTAAGTCTGGAGGCTAAAAGTGTGTTAGTCATTGCCCATACATCTTGGGGGAAGAAAGGTTCTCTAAAGTTATTGTTAGCATTAGGCATCTGTTTTATGTTTATAACGATTTAGCAATGGGAGACAGGTAAGGAACTGTCGTGGAAGACAAACTAGAAAAGATTAGGTTTTTCAAAGCTCTGAAGTCACTGTTAATTCAATGTTGTCTGACTTCAAAAGGAATATATAACTTGATTAGATTCTTTAAACAATGTACAGTGCTCACAAAGTTGGCAGCTATTATTAGAGGCAGAGTTGGTAGCACAGCCTCCTCTGGAGGCTCATGTCCCTTCTAAGTACAAGATCCTGTTCTTATGTCATGACTCTGGCCTTTGTTTTTTTTAAGAACAAAAATTTCAGCCGAGTACTGCAACGGCCTGCGAGAGCTGGGGAAGAATACACTATTTTTTTTTAGTGTTATAATAATTCAGGAAATCCTTTCTTTGGAAAGATCTAATGATTCCATACTTTGAAACAGGGGCTTGAAATCCAACGTGGGAAGATAGGCTTTGTGCTAACGAGGGTGTGTTGCCATTGCCATAAAGGACTGGCCACAGTTTTTTCAGTTTTATGAGACTCTGAAGAAGTCTAGTTTGTGTCTGTGCAGTAGGGCTTTGCAAGGGCTTAGCTAAGATCAGACAAGAGTCGCTGCTCGTGTCTCCTCGTGCCAGACCCTCATGGGCCTGTGCCAGTGGTGGAATTGGTCTTTCCTGGCAGGGACCATCTTTTGTTGCAGCAGGACCTGGGGAGGGAGAAGGGGAAGCCCATCCACTGCAGTGCTGACATTCTGGAGCAGGGATGGGGACAGTGCCTGGAAGCAGGAGCCAGTGGGACAGGGCAGGTTGGCAAGGATAGGCTGAGAAGTTATGGTTCCATGCCTGTTTGATCCCCTCTCCCAACCTGATGGGTATTCCCTTCCTCTCCTGCCAGGAAAGAGACTCACAAGCAATAATCCTCATTCCCTCCAGGCGTGGATCAGGCAGGGAACACACCACCGGCTGCAGCTGCCCCAGGTTGTGGAACTCCCATCTCAGGGGCAGGAGGGCAGCCCAGGCCCTCCTGGGATGTAGGTGAAAGCTGCATCTGGAGATCCTCCGGTCTTTGCTGAACACACAGCTGTTCATCTCACCCACTTTTTGGATAAAAGATGCCGTTTTGGCTTGCAGCTGATGCACTCAGCAGGTTCAGTCTCCACAGTGGCAATCCTGGATTGCCACTGCTGGACAGGGGTTTCTCAATTTTCTTTCTGTGACACAGAATGGATAAATCCTTGTCATTGCTCTGTTCTCTGCCTTGTTCCAGACTAACCTGCCTTCCTGCTGAGAAGCCACGGTGAAGGGACACATGGGGCTGGGCAGCCAGAGGTGCCAGCTGCCAGAGCAAGCTGGAGATTTCCAGTGCCTTCTGTTTTCCTGCAGGATGAAAAATAGGTCTATGCAACTATAACTGCCTGCAGGCATTGGATTTACTTATGTTTTTGTTTTCCATTCTCCAAAATACCCCTTGACCCAAGGGATGACCTTGGGTTTGCTACCCTGTGGAGGAAAAATTCAATAAAATGTTGTGGATTTGGGGGGAAAACACAGCTCATGGAGAACTTACCAGGGCTCTGCTATATACTCAGCATGCCTGTGCCACCAGGTTCAGCGAGTCCTGAGCAGAGTCACCTGTCAGACCTGCAGCCATCCCACAGCAAAAATAAACAACCCATGTTTTGCATGGCTGCCCTTCACCTGAGGTGAACCCTACACGCACTGCCTATCCCATTGCTCTTTGTCCTGGCCAAGGCACCGTGTCACAGATGTCACAGCAAACCCTGAGTGCCTCTGAGTGACATCCACACTGTGAGATACACACGGTGTGAGAACCAAACCAACACTTGGTGTGGGGAGCTCGTGGAGCTGCTGGAAGAAAGCCAACATCCCATTCCTGCTCGAGTTAAAAAAATGTCCCAGCACTGGATCCACCCAGCTCAGCTAGAGCAGGGCTGCTTGGCCAGACGACAGGCCTGGCTCTCTCTCCAAAGTGGACGAGTGCCAAAGGGGATTTTGAATTTCCAGATGCTTTTAAAATAAAAATAAAGCCTCTGCTGTAAACTAGCTTTGAATGGACGCCTTCTCTTCAGCCAAATAGCTGGCTGATATGGGTGAGCTGACTGGGCAATAAAAACTTTCACTGCAATCTAGTGCATGGTGAGCACTGGCCAGCCCTGTGTCAAGGCTGGCAGCCAGACAGGGCTCCCTATGGAGCCCTCCAGCCCTCCCCATGGAGCCTGCTCTCCCCACAAGCCTGCCCTCCCCCTGCCAGGCAGGCAGACATGCTCCCAGAGCCCTCTGGCTCCAGATAAAAATCTTTATGCACTCTTGATTTCTGTTTTTTTCTTTTGGGGGGAGGGGGAAATGCTTTGCGAGAAGAAAGGTGGCAATAGTGGAACGGGAGTGAAAGGATTTTGGGGTAGTGTTGTCCTGAACATTCAAAAGGCACCTGGATGTGTCACTTGGGGATGTGGCTTAGCAGTGAACACAGTGGTGCTGGGTTAATGGTTGGACTGGATGATCTTAGAGGGCTTTCCCACCATAAACCATTCTGTGATTCTCTTCTGGGGGCAGGACTGGTGACAGGGTGACATTGCAGGACCCTGCACACTTTGCTTGGGATCAGGACACAGATGTTTCTAAGCCAGCCCTGGGTGAATCCCTCTGCAAACAACCTAAACCTGGCAGCTGCCAATCAGCATAACAGGACTGGTGAATTAATTTCCAGCGTCCCTGGGCATCCACCCAGCTGTGCTCTGGGGCCCTGGGAGCTGGGGCAATTCTTCCGCAGCCCCCATAACCCAGTTTTACCTGCACACTGAAGATTTGGGCATCCCTGCCCTGCATGGAGATGGCTGTTTCGTGTGATCTCATTTCTCCAGTGCAGCTGGGAGGTGTTTTGTGAACCCAGTCTGAGATGTGCTATGGCTATCAAAAGATAAGCAAGATGGCTCTCACGTCCATGTCAATGCCAGTCAGGAAGGGCCACGGCAGGGAGCGGACACCCGGGGCTCTGCAGCCCGTCACCTGCCCAGTCACCTCCTGCTGCCTGTCATCGAGGGTTTCAGAGACATCTTCTCACTTGTGGGTGGAGGCAGGGGTTGAAGGCAGCACACGCGGGGTGCAAGGTCCCTGCAGTCCCCTCCTGTGTGAAGGTGATGCCGGGTGTACATCAGCTCCGCCTTGCAGCACCTCCGGCGGCTCCTCCGCCAGGCATTGTGTGCCCGACACGGGGAGGGGGGGACGTGTCTGATCCTTGTTCCTGTTTCAAATGTCACTCGATTCCTTGTGGCATCTCACGAAAGACTGAACGAGCAGCAAACATAAAGGTGAAATAATCCTAATGCTGGGAATGCCTTTGAACAGCCCTGGCTTGCCCCCACATGCATCAGCTGGCGTGGGGGATGCCATGCAGTTCTTGTGTGTCTGAAGTTTTGAAGGTGGGAGACAGGGTCCTGACTACAATATTTGCATATGGATTAGAATTTCAAATGCCAGAACATACATCTGTGTTGCTCCATGTTACTCATTTCTTCCTGACTTGATGTGCCTGGTCATTGAGTAAGAACCACAACAAATTTGGTTTTTTACCCTGCTCTTGTTTGGCTTTTTAATTGCATCTCCTTTGACACTGCACTCTGGCCTCAAGAGATTCGTTTGCGATTCTCCTGTGATATGCATGCTGTAGCAGCAGATAGCAGCACATAATCATTTAACATATGAATGCTTCAGAGAGTTTAATCAAACCCAAAATTGTTGCCTTTGTGCCCTGCACTAACTCGTTCTGACTGCACAAAGTGAGGCCAGCTCCTCAACACAAAGAGCAATCGTAGCCTGGCTCTTTGTCTACTCTCTTTGCATAATTTCCTGAACCCTGCCCTGTTCCACCTGCTCACTAATGTTAAGCTTATTTATGGATAATTTGTATGCAGCCCATTCCACAAATGCACAAAATGCATGGATTTTTTTTTTTTTTTTTTGAGGAGCTATGGAAACAAGCCTCTCACCATCCATGTTCCCTTGCAGTCTGTAAGTCCCAAAGTCCAAATGCTTCCATCAGCACTTTCCGAGCCTTCCCTGAAACACCGATGTGTTCCGGTCCTCACACCGGGAATTCAAACACTCTTTTGGGGGATGGAGGATAAGTTGCAATT
>VZTH01015468.1:0-30940 GCA_013397815.1 Aleadryas rufinucha | reverse complement strand
GGGGCTGCTCGGGGGTCCCGGGGGCTGCTCGAGGATCGCGGACATGCTGCCCTCCGCGTGTGCCCGTCCCTGCCGCGGCCGGGGCACCGGGGACTCGGCGGGACCGCCAGCCCCGGGCTCGGGGTCACCGTCCCCTTCTGTCCCCAAGGAGAGTGGCCGCCTCGCCTCCCAGATCCGCAGGCTGTATGGGGCGAACCGCCGCGCCGCCCGGCCCTTCTGGCTGTGNTCACCGTCCCCTTCTGTCCCCAAGGAGAGTGGCCGCCTCGCCTCCCAGATCCGCAGGCTGTATGGGGCGAACCGCCGCGCCGCCCGGCCCTTCTGGCTGTGCCTCACGGGGTTCACGGCGGGGACGCCGATCTACGAGCAGTGCTTCCGCATGAACGACGGCTTCGCCGGATACCTGGTGAGGGTCTGGCCATGGCATCAGGGCAGAGTTCAGCCCTGTGCTCTGCATCCTAGTTAAAATTAGACAACTGTTGCTGCTCTCCCTTTCTCAGAGCACATCAAGAACTTTTGACGAGGAGAGAATGTAATGGAGTTTTTAGGAGTGTGTCTGTCAGTGCCAGAACAGAAACATTTTCCAATTGGAAAACAACAACCCCAGATCACTGGAGATCTGTAGGATCTATAAGATCTTTAGGAGTTTGTCTGTCCAAAGCAGTAGTGTCAGTACCAGGATATCTCTGTGTCTGGGAGAGGGCTTTGGTCTGTCAGATGTACCCTGGGTTAACTGGCTGCTTCACTCCATCTTGTGTTTTCAAGATGGATACAACTCCAGAGAGCTACCTGGACCTGTTTCCTTTGGATGCCATTGTTTATCTCACTCCTGACTCTGAGAACGGTAAATATCTCACATGCTTTAGGCAAGGGAGAACCAGGGCCAAAGGCTGGCTTTTAGAAATTTCTTTGTGAGGCTGTTCCATGCTTCGGCAAGTTGTTCCTCACATGGGCTGTCTCACATTGCACAAGACGTGCTGTGTGCTCACATCTGGTGCTACATCTGTGCTGGTGGGACCCACCTGCCCCCAGGCCTCAGCCCCCGGGGCAAGGGGGCTCTGCCCACTGTTGTCCTTGGGAGTGGGGTCTGCTGGGAGAGCAGGGTCCTGCAGGATTTACTGCTGGGTGGTGGTGAGCCAGTGCATGTCCTGTTTCCAGTCCTTGAAGACATCGATCCGGACAAGGTGTACGTGCTGGGAGGGCTGGTGGATGAGAGCATTCACAAGGTGGGTGGTGCCTGCCCCATGCCCTCACAAGAGCAAGCTGGGAGAGGCCGCAGCACTGCGGGTGCCACGAGACCCAGGGCAGGTTTTGGCTTTGTGGCTGCTCTTGCCACACAAGTGAGGCCCTGTGTCAGCGTGTCCGTGTGTCCCCTGCAGCAGCTGACCCTGCGGAGGGCACGGGAGCAGTCCCTGCGGACAGCCCGGCTCCCCATCCGTGAGTACATGGTGAAAGCCCCCAATGCCAGGAACTACCACTCCGAGACGCTGGCCATCAACCAGGGTGAGGAGCTGCAGCGGGGCTGGAGGGTCCTAGGGGACACCCCGGAGTCTGGTGTGATCCAAAGGCCGGGTGCGATCTCGTGCTGCCCGGGAAGCTGTGCACGAGGCAGGGACAGTGGGGCAGGGGGGTGCAGAGGGACAGGCCGTGGAGGGATGGGAGTTCTGAGGCGTGTGCCATGCTTAGCCAAGTCTGACGGTGGGGAGGGGTGTTGGTGTCCTGTGCCCCCATGGGCTGGCATACCTGCTCACAGCAGAGGATGTGCTCGTGCTCCCTCACCTCTGCAAGGTGAATGCCTCTCTGCTGGCCACTGCAGAGGTGCTCATGACCCAGGCCAGCTCTTCAAAGGTTGTACCCCTGACATGAGGACTGCATTGCCCCTCATCAACTCAAGGCAGTGGGAGTGGCTGGGGGCTCTGTGTGCCCACGGGGCGGGGTCTCAGGGCCTGGGAGTGATGGTGGGAGCACAGCAGGTGGGGCTCTCTGCAGGGGGGACACCAACAGGTGGCACCTGTCAGCCAAAACAGTGACGGGGGGCACCTTGCTCTAGTTGACACAGCCACTGCCTTGCCCAGAGTTCCCTAAAGTGCTCTCCAAAATACCTGCCTGTCCCTACATAAGGTGCCTCTAGCACCAGCTCATCAGGTGGTACATGGGGACCCTCTCTGCGTCAGTTGTCATCACCTCCCTTGTGTTCAGTGGGTGTGTGTAGATGTGCCAGCATCCTCACAGCACTGTGTGACTCAACATCTCTGTGCTCCTGACAGTCTTTGATGTCCTGTCCACCTACTACGAGACGCAGAGCTGGCCGGCAGCCCTGAGGGCTGGAGTTTCCTCTGCAAAAGGCTACGTGCTACCGGAGACAGCAGAACAGGTGGAGACTCCCCAGTGCGCCACTGCTGCCCAAGAAAACGCTTTATTTTGTGGTGAGGAGCTGCACAGGCAGGAAGCACCAGCGTGACTGTGCACAGGAGACAGCTCGGTTTCCAGCAGCGTGAGGACCTTGTTGGAGCGACACCTTCTACCTCAGGAGTGCGGTGCTGGACATCCCCATCCCCTTGAGCAGGAAACTGAAGCTGGTGGAGCCTGGGATCAAGTGAAAACTGACAGGAATTTAGTTTTGCTTCTTTGCAGCTGTTTGTTTGTGACTCCTTCACCTGCACTTGTTCTGGGATGGAGAGGAGAGCTTTAAGGTGGTTTCTTCATTTTATTGAAACGGAGAGTAAGGTGAAGTTAGGATTGCAAAGCTTATGGGCAAGGAGAACCCCCCACCACGGGACAGGACAGTGCTGCTCCTGCAGGAGAACGTGGGACGGGGAGCAGCTCCCAAGGGCACTATGTACCCAGCAACTCAGTCCCAGTGAAGACTAGGTGAGTTGTTGAAGCCTATGGCTAGTAGTATGCATCTAATATAAAATAAAACGTTTAGATCCCCATTGTGTCTCTACAGTTACTGATGAGCGGTACCTGTCACACCTGGTACACACAGGTCCCTGTGTCCCTGCTGGGAGGTACCTGGGCTCGGCCGTGCCCCGCACAGAGCAGTGACACGTGCCACAGCCACAGCAGAAGTGTGTTTGGTGCAGCTGAGTCGATACATTACCTCAGCCATTGCTGCCAGAAGAGCCCTGGAACCTCATGGCCAGCGGCAGCAGGACCTGAAGGTCACCTGAGGTAAGTTTGGTTATGTGTTTTCATTCCTCTCTCACAGCAAGACCCTTTCACAGCCCTGGGGCTTGTGCCCAAGGGCGTGTGACAGGGGGGTCTGCAGGAGCAGTTGTTGGGGGCTGTCGTGGTTTCACCCAAGCCAGGGTTACCCTGAGGTTAAGCCACGACAGGGGCTCAGGGTGTTGTGGTGTCAGTGTTGGCCAGTGCCTGTTGCTATGCCCTGGGGGCTCTTGGCAGGCTGGATGTGGAGATGATCCCCTTCGGTGTCCCAGAGCCAGGGCACAGTCCTGTCCCCACGCTGCCTGGGGAGAGGTGGTGCCATCACTCCAGCCCAGCCGTGCCCCTCAGCTGCCGGCTGCAGATCCCTGTCACCCCAGCAGCAGCTCCCTGGGCAGTGGCAGCCGCCCCCAGCACGGCCAGGCTGGACCTCAGCAGGGAGGGACCGGCCTCTGCCCCTCCACCCGAGGGCACTGCAGTGCTGCCCCTTCCAGCTCACACCTGGCTGGGGTCAGTCACAGCTGCTGGGACGGGGACAGGGCTGGGCCCAGCCCAGGGAGCCCCTGCTGACCCCTGCAGAGCTCTGACCGCAGCATTACGGTGTCGGGGCCTGCCTGTGCCTGCTGGTAGACACCAGAGAGCCGGGAGCAGCCCCGAGTTGGGGGCAGCTGATTGGGGCCTGTCTCGCTCATCAGCTCATGGCAGCAGAGCAGCTGCTGACACAGGAACCACAGCAGAGCTGCTGCCCTGGGCTGGGACGGCCCCTCCTGCCAAGGACAAGCAGCTGATGTGCGGTTACCGTGTTCCCTTGGCCGCAGAAGGTGGAGAAAGCCACCTGGGGTCCTTCTAGAAAGCCACATTAGGCCAGGGTGGGTCTGATGTCCCTTTAGTCCAGAGCCTGCCTGGAGAGCAGGGTGGGTGAAAGGCAGGCTGAAAGGCTCCCACCCTTCCCCGTGGGTGACAAAGGTAGCTGAGACAACACCGTGAGACTGACCACCTGCACAGCTTGTGGCAGGCAAGGGACGAGCCCTGGGCAAGACATACACCAAAGTGCCCCAAGAGCACCCCAGGGCACGGCTGCTCTCGGGGAGCCCAGCCAAGAGGTGTGGGCACGTCCTCCCATGGCCATCCTGGGCTAAATGTCGCCTGGGAGAGAGCCTGAGGAGGACAGAGGGCACACATGTGGGCTCTGTCCCCCTCAGTGCCCTCATGTACCCCCACCCAGGCTGTCACAGCCACGGGGATGCCCTGAACTGCTGCAGGAGACAGAAGATGGCAGCTGACAGGGCTGTGTGCTGGCGGGCAAGGAGCTTGGTGCCCAGCTCAGGGCAGACCTGCCCATGGAGCTGCTGGTGCAGAGCCTGCACCAGCTGCTGGTAGGTGCCCACCACATCCCCCAGCGCAGCTCCCAGCTCCTGCTGTCTCTGCCTGCAGCGCCGGCAGTGTGTCACCTGGAAGCAGGTCACTGCCAGGTGAACCAGGCGGTCGAACGTTGCCCTCAGCGCACGCTGCACCTCGGTGAGAGGCTGCTCCGCGCTCAGGAGCGCCTGGCAGCTGGACAGCAGGTCCTGGGAAGCCCAGCCCAGGGCACCCTTGCTCTCTGCACCCTGCTCTGCACATTGGCCGTGCAGGTGGGTTGCCTGGTTCCCACAGAGCTTCCCTACAACCTCCTGGAGCTCCGCAGTGTAGGCCAGGAAGCGGGAGAAATCTGCAGGGCTCATCCATGCCTGGTCCTTCAGCTGCCCAAGCGCTCGGATGTGGGGGTCCTGCCCTGCCCCATCCCCAGCAATGGGGACTGGGGAACTGCTCCCAGGGGTCCTGGGAAGGCTGCAGCTGCTGGAGGGTGGGGTGGTGAGGGGCCCTGGAAACTGGGGGGGGCTGGTGTCACACTCGCCCTGGCTGTGGGGCTGGGGGAAGCAGCTGATGTAGGGCAGCCGGCAGCCACAGCTGTCCAACCCTCGTGGTGCTGAGGAACAGCCCAAGGGCCCGGCTGGGATGGGGGGTGGAGGGGTCTGCTCACCCTCCTCGGGGCTAAGACAGAGGAAGGAGTGTTTTGCAGCCCCGTGCTCTCCTGCTCCTTTCCCCAAGGGAACTGGGACCGAGGAGAGGGAAAGCCCTGCAGATGGAGCCAGGCAGGAGTCCTTCCCCAGCCCCACAGCCTGTTCTCTGGGAAGAGAAGCCTGTGCAGGCTGTGGCTCAGGCTGAGCCACATCTCCTGCATCTCTCGTGGGCTGCCCTTCACCCAGCCCTGAGCTGCTCACCAGCTCCTCGCCACAGCCTGCTCCAGCAGGGGATGTTGGCATCTTCCTTCCAACAGCACTGGCCCCCACGCACCCGCTGGTCCTCAGACAGGCCAAAGGCTCAGGTGGGTCACCTGCCCTGTCCTGCAGCAGGCCGGGTGACACAGGGTCTGTCCTCACCCCGAAGGAGAGCCAGGAGAGGCGGGTGAGGACCCCCGAGGCGCTTCCACCACCTGCCAGGAGCTGGGCTGCCTCGAGCCCCACGTGGCCTTCGTGCACCCTCCACAGGCTGGACCCACTCACTCCCTGCCCGCTCCTCGCCCGGGACACGGCCCCATCGCTGCTGCTGTTGGCATGGCACTGACCATCAGCACAACACTGACCATTGGCAGAGTGCTGACTATCTGCACGGCCCTCGCTATCAGCACAGTGCTGACCATCAGCACAGTGCTGACCATCGGCACAGTGCTGACCATCGGCACAGTGCTGACCATCGGCACAGCGATCGGCGCTGCCCTTGGCAGCGATACAGCTCTGCCCCTCGGCTTGGCTCTGCTGAGAGGGAGCCGGGGAAGGCTCCACCCTGGCAGGGAGCAGCCCCTGGTCCTGGGCCAGCTCCTGGGGAGGGGCTGTGCTGGGGCCAGGGGCCGGTGGCAGCAGCAGGAGTTTGTCAGGGGGGCAGGTCCCCTCTGGATCGCAGGATGAGGGCTCAACACTGGCCGTGTGCTGGGTTGCCACCACCTCACCCCCCTCCTCCTGTGCCCCTCGGGCCTGCCAGCCTCCTGTGGGCACACGGCTCTCCTCGCTCAGACACCCGGGATCTGTCTCCACTGGGAACCTTTCCTGAACAGCTCCACTCTGACCTCTGGAAAGGGGCTCAGCCTCCTCCAGGGACAGCAAAGGGGGATGTGCTGGCTGGAGGCTGCTGTCCTCCTCCCCATGCTGGTCACCAGGATGGTGAACATCCAAAATAGATGAAACCACCCATGCCCTCACTGACTTTGTGTCCGTGGTGTCAGGCTCCAAGTCCATCAGGTCAGAGCAGGGGTCTGTGCCAGCAGTGTCCCTCTGCGCCCGGGTGGCCACAGGAAGCCCCATCTCCATGTCCTTCCATGTGTCCTCTGTAGAGGCTTGAGTGGGTGGCCAGGAGCAGCAGCGCTGTGGAGAGTCTGGGAGAGCCGCAGGGAAACTGACCTGTGAGGTGTAGTCAGTTTTCAGGAAAGACCTTCTCTTCCTCAGGCTCTTGGTGTAGCTCAGCTCCTTCTGCCCATGCTTCTCCCTCATCGATGGGGTCTCCCCCAAGCTGTAGCACCTCAGCCTCTTTGGGATGCATGAGGAGCTCTCTGTCCCCTCCCAGGACGCCGTATCACAGCCTGCTGGCAAGAAAAAACATGGAAATCAGGAAGCAGTCCCGGGCAGCAGAATATCCACATGCCTGCACCGTGGGCCAAAAAGCTCTTGGCACAGGACTTGGAATCACAGACACAAATGTCCAGCAGCAACGCCTGGCTCCCAAGGGCAAGAGGAAATGGTCCCTCATGGGGCTGGATGTCACGAAAAAGGCAGAGCCTGGGTGTGTGCCTACAAGGACTGAAGGCCAGGGGTAGTGATGAGGGCTCTGGAGTTGCCTCACCTGGAGGCAGGTACAGCTCTAATTCCCCAGTTAAACTTGGGGACAGCAGCAGCACTACAGGAGTGCTGCCCACAGCTCTGGGCTTGTCATCAAATAGAAACGTGCTCAGAGGTTCCCAGCTGGATATTTGGATGATTTCTAGAGATGACAGGTTTTTCCTGAACACAGTACAGTGACTGTGCATTAATATAAAACTAAAACTGTTCTAATGGCACAAATCAAATTCTTAAGAGATTCAGTTAATACTGAAAGAGCTGATTAGTCCAGAAACAAGAATCCTCTCATTTCTGAGAAAAAGCAGTGGCCGGGGAGCTGCTCAGCCCTGAGAATCCTTGACCCAGCTACGTAACAAGCCTCTCCTGAACATGACCTTTGATCTTGGGGGCTCATGGAACAATGCTTTACAGGTTTGGGGCCTCCTTATATGAGAGGAGGAGAGTAAAGACCTCAGAATGCCACTCCTCTGAAAACTGGCTTTTCCCAACACCCACTGCTTGCATGTGGTAACAAATCCCCCTGCAACGTCACTGTAACGGTGCTGAGGAGTGGCCTGCGGAGAATGGGTGTCCAAGGTCCTTCAAGAGTCCTGGAGAAGCCACCACGAGCTGGAAGGTGAGCCCAGGCAGGCCGATGGGGGGAGAGGCAGCGCCCCAGCCCCGGCAGCTCGGGGGTGTGGGATTACCTGCCAGCGCGTCCAGAGGGCTCAGTCTGTCCGCGGCATCGTAGAACTCCTCCTCGGAGCTGGAGTCCCCGAAGCCCGGCGGTGGCTTCAGGACGAGGTCGCTGGTCCCTGCGTGCCCCGGGCCGGCGCTGCCCGCGGGGGATGTGCTGCAGCACAGGCTGGAGTAGCCCGCGGTGTCCGGCTCGGACAGGTCCGAGGGGCTGCCCGCGAGCCCCGGCCGCACCCGCAGGAAGCAGAGCAAGTCCCCGGCGCCGCGCACCGGCACCGACCTCCCGTCCGGGCTGCTCATCTCCTGCACGGTGGGCGCGTACAAGCGCAGCAGCTCCGGCCCGGAGGAAGAGCACGCCTCCAGCTCCTCTTCCTCCAGCGCATCCATGGAGTCGCTGGAGCCGCTCGTCTTGACCCCCCGGCTCTCGGTGCGGGCCGAGTCGGACGCCTCGGATGCGCTGTCCGCGGCGTTGTCCCCGCCGGGCTGGGGCTCTGCGCTGTGCCCCTCCGGGCTGCAAGGCTCCCCCTGCCCCTCCTCGCTGCCGCATGCCCCAGCGCTGACCCTGCGACACTCCGAGGAGGAATCCAGCTCCCAGGAGTCTTCAGAGTCGCTGCAGGCTCGGGATTCGTACCCTGCGATTGAAACGCACTTGTCAGCCCGTCCGGGGGTGAGGAGGGGGATCGGGCACTGCCCCGGGGGAGCCGGGGGGCTCAGCCCTCGCCAGCTCAGCAGCCAACAAGGGCAGGTGCGGCTGGACCTGTGTGGTGTCTGTGCCCCAGAGCAGCACCCCCGGAGCTGCGGGGCAGCTGCCAGGGGAGCCCTCGCCCCAAGCCTGGGTCTGAGACCCCACCAAGGCTGCAGCTATCACAGAATCATAGAGCCATGAATGCTGGAAAAGCCCTCTGAGATCATCGAGTCCAGCCTTAATCATATGCAGGTGCCACCACACAGCCCCGAGCCCACAAAATGCTTCTCCCAGGAGCTGGGTCATCCACCCACTCCCTCCCCACCCTTTGTCAAAAAAAGGCTGCTTTTGTAAACCTTCTTCAGCTGAGACACGGTGCAGTTGCTGTTTCTTCTCTCCCCAGGTAAATATGGAGACGTTTGCATCCACAAAGAGTCTGTAGTAACCAACGATGAGGCAGACGAGATCCTTCGCACTGTTTGATTCCAGAAGCAGCGTGAGCAGCTTTTTTTCGTTTGTTTTATTTTTTGGAGGTGTGGGGGAGAAAAGGGTAGAAAAGATTAGAATAAACAAATATTGTTTGTAGCACAGTCTGCAGAACAGGCTGCACAAGGACAAGGCACCCCCTCTGTCTCAGACTTCCCTCAGTCTGTTTCTGCAGGGGGCACAAAGAAGAGCAATTTATTCTTCTTGCCTTTTGTGCCTTTGGTGTGTCTTGGTGACGGAGGGAGAATCATTTTTCCTCAGCAGGAAGAATCACTTCTCTCTAGTAATTTTTTTGGTTCTTCCTATGAGCTTTCCCTCCCAGGTCTGTTCTAAGCCTTTCACACTGGTGACACCCTCAGGCTCCGAGAAGAGCTGATGGTGCAAGCGACTCCCCCTGTGTTTCTGTCCCCACACAGCCGCTCACCTTCAGGTCCTGCAAGTAGATCTTGACCGTGCTCACTCGCTCGGACTCCTCGCTGAGCTCCACCCTGCTGATGGTGGGGAACTCAGCCAGGCTGGTGATGATGTTGAGCTTGCTGTTGGTGATCTGGCTCACCCCGTGCTTGGCACCCACCAGCAGCGCCACGTATGACTCCCTGTCCTGCTGCTGCAGGGGCAGAGGTGAATCCTGTCAATAAAACCTGGGCAGGACCCCCTTCAGCTGTGCTGGGCAGGGACCCCTCGGCCCCCAGCCTCACGTGGGATCTCAGCACTGACTCTCTTTGCCACTGGGCTGCCGTAGGAGCCTGCTCCCAGCTCTTTCCCGTGCACAAGGACCAGCAGCTCCCCACGCCCCAGGTGGCCCCAGGGATACCCCAGCCACCTGGCAGAGTCAGACACATGGCTGACAGCAGCTGGTCTGCTGTCAGCAGTGTCACCTGGCAGGCCAGGGTGTCCCCACATGGACCCAGGGAGACCTGCTGTGGCTGCAGGGTAGAAACTTCACAAAGACATTTCTGGGTTGGGATGAAATGTCAATGCTTTCTGTTAGGGTGAGACACCTAACAAAAAATGAATTAAGGCACATATAATCTGGCAGAAATGGTTCAATTTGCATGTAGGTGTAAACTTTGGCATCACTGTGTGCCATGGGCGAGGCCTTGCTCCAGTACAGGCCCACCAGCATTGCTCAGCTCCCTGAGTGACACAGCTTGTGATCTGCAGCTCAGCACAGACCCAGGTGGGGACAGGCAGAAAAATCAACAACCCAAGAAACCTCTTGTAAAAAGAGCAGAGTTCTTTTTTACAGTGAGGTTTAAGTGTTTTTAGTATTTCTTCAAGAGTTTGAAGCCTCCCCAGATTTCTCAAGTACTTTAAAACATACAAAATATATACAGGATTTATCTGAAGAGTCTCAGCTTCCAATCAGAAAAAACAGGCATAACTATTCTGTAGGCTGGTCTGTGTTGTGCACACTGCAATGGAACTATGCTGGGTTACTCCAGCAGAGCCCCTTGCCAACATCTCCCATGATATCCCAGGCTGGGGAGGAGCAGTGTGACCAGCAGGATAGCACACCAAAGCCACTCACACCAACAAACAGCTCGTACCATCAGGGTGGCGTTGAAGATCTTCCCACTGTACATCTTCAGCTCCCCCAGGATCTGCAGGTAGCTGAGGCGCACCTGGGCTGCCGTGAGCGGGTGCTTCATTTGGCAAGAGAGGAAACACAGTTTAGACACAGCTCCTGCAGGCAGCTGCAGGATGGGAGACATTCTTTGGTGCAGGGCTGGGTATCTGACCACCACATCACGGTCAGCCTGGACAACAGAGGTGTCCATGGACCGTCCCACGTGGCCCAGTGAGTATCTGGCACCCCACAGCAAAGTGCAGCAGGACTCAGGATGCAGGGAGATCAGGGAGCGTGGGCACAGAGCACGAGGGGCAGGAGAGAAGCCCCAGGTGACACACGGGGAGGGGACCCTCAGAGGGGGACACTGCCTCCTCGGCCCCAAGGGACACTGCCACCACCACCCCAGGGGCTCTGTGACCCGAGGCTGCACGCTACCTTCTGCCGAGGGTCCAGCAGCACCTGGTTCCGCTTCAGGTGGTAGCTGATGGCTTTCTTGATGTCCTTCCCTCTCATGTTTCGAAGCAGGGTGGGGGAGATGAAGTTTTCGATTCCCCAGTCCCTCCTGGCAGAGAGAGGGGAGGGAGCACAGCGGGTCCCAGCCATGCTGAGCCCAGCACCACAGGACAGGGCAGAGGCACCAGGCAGCCTTGGGGGCTGTAACACACCCAGTGGCCTCCCTCACTCCAATTCTCTGCTACCTGCCCCTGCCAGCAGGTCGGGAGTGGGACTGGACAATGTGCACTGTGAGGCAGAATGGCCATTGTCACATGGTTTCACAGGAGGTAAATCACAACCTTCATTAGCAGGACAGTCCCAATCTCCTCTCACCATGCAGAGGATGGAGATTCTGTCCTTGCATGCACCTTGCTTTGGTGACAAGATCGCGACATCTCAGCACGTTCAGTTTCCTGTACCCAAACGTGGGCCGTGGGTGCTGCTGGTCAGTTTATTCAGCCCACCCATGAGGTGAGAGCGCTGCCCCTCGGCCCTGCTCCCCGCACACAGCTGGGCACATCTGGCTGCACACGACGTGGCAGCGGTGCACAGCACCGCCCGTCACCACACCGGGGCCTGGTAATTAACAAAGAGCTCATCAGCGCTCCTGGAGCGGGGGCTCTCCAGGGCAGGGCAGCCTCAGAGCCCCAATGCAGCATGGCACAGCTACTCCTTCTGAGAGCGTCTCTTGGTCATTTGCCCCCAGATCCCAGCACTCCACAGGATCTGTCACTGCCCAAAGCAGGTACATCTGGCAGGCTGCTGGTGGGTGCAGAGAGGTGCTGGCTGTGCAGAGCTGATGATTGCACCCTCTCTCTCTCCAGGTACTGCAAGCAACAGCGGCAGGAGCAGCCTGGGTAACTATCGCTGCATGAGAGATCTGCACTTTCAGGTCCCTGCCCCTGTGAGAGGTAAGAACCTCCCCTTGCCCGGGGACACACCCAGGTATTCACTGTCGGTACTGCTCGGGTACCTCAGCTAGGGACAGGGTTAGGGACAGGGAGACACATGAGGCCACCCTGCCCTAACACGAGCAGCAAAGGCAGGAGGCTGCAGCCCCCTCTGGGCTCCTGTGCAGAGCTGAACACAGGGCAAACACTGAGCTGATGCCACTCGTGGCGCCACGAGAGAACACAGAAATCTGTGCACTTACTCGATGTATTTCAAGGACACTTTCTGTGGCTGAGCACAGGTGTAGATCCTCTCCTGTATGTGCAGAGCAGCCAGACGTAACGCCACGCTGCACTTCATTTCCACAGCAAACCTCTCCTGGAGCACATCGCTGCAGCTCTGGAGCAAACACAGCACAGATGGGTCAGGGAGAAGGCAGAACGACACTGCCAACGTCACACCACACAGCCAGGTAAGAGTAACCAGCCAAGCATACGAGTTGATTTAAGAATTTAAGGCAAATCAAATTTAAATATTCTGATTTTAAGTGCTCTGCATTTCACATCCATACAGCTGAGCCAGTCTGAGGCTCACTCTGGTTTAAAGCAAAAATAGGAATGGGGTGAGAAGGGATTCCTAAGCACAGAATGCTCCAGTGTCACCTGCAGGTACAGATATTCAAAGGCCACTGGGTCTTCCTGCATGAGGTCCAAGGGGTCCCTGGGGACAAAGCACACTCTGAAGAGGCACCTGTAGTCATGAGAGTCTCTTTTCTGGACCACCTGCAACAGACAGAGGGCATCACACCACAAGCCATCCCTCCACGAGTGCACAGCGAGCCTTTGCTCCACAAACCCACAGGAATCGTTTAAAGCCACTGGCAAGGGGATGGTGCAGATTGTCCTTAATGAACACAAGGAGACTTTGCTAGTGTTTGTAATTTTATCTCTGATTCTTCATCTGTTTTTTTTTCTGCTCCCTGCAGTAGCCCAGAAGCCCTTGGACAGCAGCACTTCTTTTAAATACACACTGACCCCACACGCTTGCAGTGTGACCAGCACAGGGGCTTTGGGGCTGTGTGATAACAGCAGGGGAAGGGGCAGGCTGCTCTGCCTTGGAGCTCAGTCACAAGACACAGCAGCCCTAAACAGACCCCTGAATCATCACTGTAATGTCAACACAATGTCAGGACTCTGAGTTACACATCAGCATATTTTATTCTGGGCAAATCCTGCCCAGCAGAAATCCTCTGACCCATGTGCTCAGGGGCCTGACAGCATCAGCCGCTGAGGGACCTGAACTCAGTGATCCTTGTGTGCGCCTTCCACTCCAGGATATTCTGTATATGACTGCATGAACCCCTCTGCAGGGGACTGCCAGCCACAAACCCCTCAGCACGGAGCTGAGACACCTGAGCAGGCACTTGCTCACACACAGAATGAGCCCAGCACCCCTGTCAGAGCAGCAGGGTCACACGAGCTCACCTCATGCTCACAGGACACAAGGTACCGACTCAGAATTTAATCCAAGTGGCCCCTGCCTGGGTGAATGCTCTGCCCACCCAGGGAACTGTGAACAGCGAGGTCATGCTCAGCTATCCTAAAGCTGCTGTAAGGCTCAGACACTCCTCTGAGGATGGGCCCGTGTGACAGGTGGCACAAAGGATGTCACCCACAACTGCTCTGCATGGTCCAGGCAACACCAGCCCCTGGGTACTGCTCTGTGTGTGGGCACTGCAGTGGGGGCAGGATGGTTCCCAAGTGCCACTTCCCCAGGGATGTGGGTGAACACCACAGCAGAGGTGGATGGCATCACTGGGGGCCGGGCTGAGCTCCTCCCTCTGGAGACATCCACAGCTCATGGCTCCCTGTGCCCCTCAGTGGCCTCTGTTCCCGGGGGCAGAGCCCCTGCAGGGCTGTGGGACGCAGGGGGGCCCAGCTCACCTGTGCTATGAGCTCCTCCTCGTGCAGCAGGTGGATCTTTGCCAGGTTGTACTGCTCCTCCAGCACCAGCGCGAAGTGGGCGATGCTGCGGATGGACAGCTTCTCCTGCAGCGTCAGCACGATGTCCTGGGGGGCACACAGGGTTCAGGTGTGGCACCAGCACGACTCACACCACTGGGGTGTCCCTGTCCAGCCTGCAGGCCAGCAGAGCAGTGCGGGAGGCATGGACAGATGGACACAGCACATCCCAGCAGGACGGGGGGGAAGCTGCAGCTCGCCATGGGGAGAGTTCAGCAGCGTGCAAACTCCAAGGGGTCACAGGCATCAAATCCACATCCTGGAGCTGCCTGTGCTGAGCTGCCTCACACCCAAAGTCTTACAGGTTTCAGCTGAGTGGTGTTGAGCACTTGCTGTCACCCATCACCCAAGCTATGTTTGTTATTCCAGTTTTCTAGAGCTCTACAACACTTGGGATGTGGATGCCCCGTCCCTGGAAATGCCCATGGCCAGGCTGAACAGGACTTGAAGCAACCTGGTCTAGTGAAAGGTGTACCTGCCCAGGGTGGGAGGTTGAAACTGGTCTCTAAGGTCCCTTCCAACCCAAATCAGTTTGTGATTTGTGAAAGAAGAACTTTGTGTAGAAGGAACTACAAAGAACTGGTGAAAAACACTTCTGTCCAATAAACAAGAATTTGAGAGCATAATTGTAAAAACCTTACCAATCTGACTGAAACTGGTGTTTCACTTGTAATAGACAATTCTGTTAATATATTAACTGTTATGGAAATAACAAGGTTTACTTTTGACAAAAAGAAAATATCACCTCAGGCATGACTGAGCACAAATTGAAACAGAAGCCCATGGATTCACTCAAGCTTCTTGAGGCAAGCATAAATGTGTGACTCATCTCAGTTTTAAGCCAGGATGTCTTGAGCCACAGAGGAATTTCTAGGAACGCCTAACTTGGGAAGCATTTTACTCATTTAGGTGTTCCTGGAGGGCACTAATGAGGGCTGCTCTCAAAAACTGGGAAAACTTATTCCATGTCAGGGCTGAGAAACTCAAGTCAAAGACGAAGAGCTAATCCATCCTTTAGAAATTAAACCCCTGGGGACAGACATTCAGATCTCTCTTTACAACTCACCTCCCCTTTCCTTACCACCTCCTTGCTTTATTGCACTATTTTGCTTTTCCAGACCCTGCAAGTCTTTTGACTTGCAGGGTCTGGAAAAGCAAAATAGTGCAATAAAGTCAAAAGACTTTACAAGTCAGAAGCAAGTCAAAAGACTTGCAGACACTCGCCTGAGGGACCACAATGGCTTTGTGAAGCTGGAATGAACCAGACAAACTCCTCCTTTCCTGAGGAAAGTTTTCCCTGCCTGATAAATGAAGTCCCTGTGCGTTTCCCCTCAATACACTCTCAGCCTGATAACCCCAGAACGTTTCTCCACTGTGAACCTCTCCCACAGCATCTGCACTGGTGCAGGACACCACGTATCCTTAAAATAACTTATGGCCTCCAACCACTGGGCATGGCCAAGTGTTACTTGGTCCAACATAAACTCTGAGCAGCCACAACACTCAGGCCAGAGGCACTGGAGGTGTGTGAGCCCGTGTACAAGCAGAGCAGTGGTGGGAAGGGCTGGATTGATGGCTCTGGGGGCAGTGATGGCCCCAGCAGAGGCGATGTGAGGGAGGATCACTCCTGACTCAGGAGGATCACTCCCTCAGATGCCTCTCTTTCACCTGAGGGGGTAAATCAGCACTCATGTCTCCAGAGGAGGGGAACATCCTTCACACAGAAACCCGAGCAGCAGCCAGCAATGCCCTTCAGAGCAGCTGGTCACTGCACCCAAGTGCCCTGCCCACACCTTTGCTGACGGGTTGGATTGGGGTGGTGGGAACAGCCCTTTCTTACCTTCACAGTGGTGCTCCTCTCAAACCTGAATGCCTTTGTCTGTCCATTCTCCAGGTACACCTTGAGCACATTGGGCATGAACAGGAGGGAGCTGCCCTGCAGAACAAGAGCAGCAGGTGGACCCTTGGGCATCCGGCCTGCGGGCACCAGCTGTTCTGCCTGGCACTGCCAGCCCTGGCATCCAGGAACATCCTTCTCTACCTTGGCAGCCCTCTTCCATGGCACCAAGCTTTACTCCTGATTAGGCCCCTGGCACAGAATGACAGAAAGAGAGCACAGCAAATGCCTTTACCGTAACACTGCAGGCAGTGGCCTGGGAGCACCGTTCCGGTCCCAGCGGCACAGGAGGATCCAGCAGGCACTGAAAGCAGAAAGTCATCCTCCCTGCTCATCACCAACACCCAGCAGTGCCTCCAGAAAGCATTGCCCACCACGGAGCAGCACAGACCCCACGTTGACACCACCCCACCAGCAGCAGCCACAGCTTCGCCCCAGGCGCTGCCACTGCGAGCCTGTCAAACACACAGTCCTGCTCTCCCTGTGCCTTCCCCTGAGATCTGTAACCCTGGGGCTTCCTGAGCAGGACATGATGCCACCAGAGTGTCCTGAGATAGGTCCCAAACACGTGGGCCAAAGCAGGGACACCCTCAGCGAGACCATCTCAGTTGGGTGCTCTGAGGAGGATCTGGGGACTTGGCCTCTGTCCTGCTGGGGCAGCCCAGAGCATCACCTTTCAGCCCTGCACCTCTCTGCTTCAGCAGAGAATACCTGCACCATTCCCCCCAGTTTCACCATGGCTCCTCTGGTTGTTCAGTGCTGGGGAGGTTTACTCCTGCACTTGTGGACTTCCTACTCAGCATCTTTCTCATGTTCTGGGACCAGCACATTAATGCCATCGCTGAAAGGGTTCATCTGCTTGTCAGGAGAGCCTCATGGTTAAGAGTGGTGTTACTGAGACGATCTCTCCTGTGTTTCATTCACTGTGCCACACGTCACAAATCTCACAGCCTCAGTCCCTCTACATAGAGAGCCCATGTGCCCTGGAATCACTGCCAGAGCAAACATAAAACCCTAATGATTCCCCTCCTTGTGCCTCTCATACCCATTCATTCAGTGGGGTTCAGTCTGCCTACAGTCCCCACTGAGACAGAAGAAGAGAACACTTCTGCCCTTCCCAACCTCAGGATCTAACTCCTCTGTGCCAACTAGCCCAGACAGATCCTGTCTTTGGCAGATGTGGGGTCCTCCATCAGTTCCAGGCCAGCGATGCTGTTTCACACCAGCTGCACATCTCCTCTGGTGGCCCCCATGGCCACAGTTACCACGTGAGGGGGCCTTGCACAGCCAGCACACAGCAAAACTTAACATCTGCACAAATCATCACCCCTCTCCCGGTCAGACCCAATTATCCAGCCAGAACACCCAGAGAGGTTTCTCTCTTTTTGTGAAGGATGCCAGAAGCTCCTATGAATGAACCCTGAAAGCCTCAAGAGCCGTACCCTCCGTGTCCTGCCTGGGGTGAGGCTGAAGCACCCCAAGTTACAGCTGCTCACAACACCCTGCATGGCTCCCCAGGGGCCCGTGCCTCACAGATTGCTCAGCGATACAGAAATACATCATCGGTCTGCAGAGAGCGGAGGCAGGACAGCAGCAAGGCTCATTAACAATTGATGCTCCCAACGTGGAGTTTCGGGTTTCAGCTGCAGAACGCAGCCGCTGGGATCCTTCCCGTCGCCACAAGGATCACTTAGCCGAGCTCCATTAGGATGACAAAAGCAGTATATTTACTGAAACAGGAGGCTGCACCGTTTTTCAGGGCCATAATGCCCATTTTGGCTGCCTTAGTACGTCAGCCCATGGAAAGGAGAGCAGCCCTTAAGCACTCAGGGCTGCAGTGGCGGATAGTGCTTTTCCAGAAAGAAATCATAAATATGCAACAAATTTATTTACTCTTCATTTGTGCTAATCCTTCACTGCTCAAAACAGGTTGCCTATTCAGATGGTGAAAAGGGAAGCTAACACCAGTGGGACCCCAGCAACTGAATTAATTTCTCCTACCTTTATGCTCTCATTAAATGAATGGCAATCTAAACACTGCTTGTGTCCCTCCCCTGCACTAGCAGAAGGATGATTAGCTCAGCACAATGCTGACAGAGGCTTCAGGGAGGCACAGAGTGCAGCATTCCCTCCAGAAGTGCCTTCTTTACACCTCTCAAGAGCTCCTTGCCCAGCCTCAGTGAGACCAACTCTGCGGTCAGTGATGGGCAGGGATGTGAGACCTCAGGGGCTGTGGCACCAGGTCCCAGCCTGTGGCTGACACAGCCCCATGGAACCTCCAGGCAGACACTTTACTCCCAGCTACAAGAAATGCAGGGTCTGTTGGTGATTTCAGGTCTGCCTGTATCCCACAGCCAGTCCTGCCCACAGCTCTCAGGCCTCTCTGCCTGGGACCATTCCCGGGCACATCCTCCCCCTGTCCATTCCCTGCCCAGTGACCTGGGTGTCACATCCCCCAGGAGCATGAGGGACCTGTCCCAGGGAGGGCCCTGCCCCACGGTGCCCAGGCAGGGTCCCAGACAGACGTGTCATCGTCACCTGAGGGTGTGAACACAGCCCTGGCAGGGCAGGGACAAGCCTTGCAGCAGCACTGGCACACCTGAAGGGCACGATCCCAGGGTCCAGACAGACAGACTGACAAATGCCAGGAGGCACAGCTGACCCTCGCCCGCCCTGCAGGGAGGACCAGAGGCGAGGGGTCCCCACAGGCACTCACAGTGTGGGCAGGTGACACCCACGGCACCTCTGGCTGCACCTCTGCCCATGGGCAAGGGAAAGAGAGGAAACACCTGCCCTGGGAAGGCTCTGAGCTGCACCAGGAGAGTTCCACCAGAGACAGGGAACAAGAGACAGACAGGAAGGGAAAAGGAAAAGGGCCCAGTGGGCAGTTCCTCATTGCTGCAAAGCAGAAAGGCTTGGTCAGAGCTGGACGACTGACCAGCACTAATGAGCAGGGAACAAGAGAGGGGGATTTGACCACAGAGTTCTCTCATTCTGAAAAACAAAAGGAAAGCTCGACGGAGCTACTGACTCCCAGTTGACCCCAGTTCACCCCACTGAGCTTAGAAAGTTACACAGGAAGGAAAGAAGACGTTCACGGGCTGTTCACACTTCAGGGAAGAGACAAATGTTCTCACCTCTGCTCCAGGGGGACCAGCGCAGGCAGACTCGTATGCACCCAGCTGGGCTGCTCCCAGCACCAGGAGCCCGGTGATGGGTTTGCAGCACCCTCCAGCAAGCTGTGACCCTGCTCACCTGACAGAGGCTCAGTGACAGAGGTAGCTGTGGGTGCTCTGTGGAAACCCTCTGCAGCGATACGACAACAAGCTGCCACCCTGTCAGCTCGGGAGCACTGTCACACCTAACAGCAAAGCAAAGCGACCAGTGACAAACCCTCTGAGCACGGTGTGACCTGTCCCCAGGAGGGGACAGCCCAACAGCACGTAAACCTGGCACACACATCAGCGTCCTCATCTCTGGGTCAGGGTTTGCCATGTCCACACCTCGGTGTGGGTTCACCGTGGAGGGATTAGCACTTCGAGACACGGCAGCTGCCTCCTGCAGTGGTGAAGGGATGGTTTAAGGTCTGCCGGGGCAGCAGGACAGCAGCGGTGCATGTGGGTATTTTCCATCAGTCCAAGTAAGCACATCAGACACAAAACCCTCCGGAGCTGCCGGAGCTTCTCCCCGGCCCCGCTCGCCTCAGGCAGCAGCAGGGAGCAGCTGCCCGGATCCTGGCCAGGGCAGGCCGGCACAGGGAGCCCCAGGCACACCGCCCCAGCCAGGGGACATCCACGGGAGAGCCCCGCGTCCCCTCCCTCCCCCGGCCGCAGCCGCGCTCCCGACCTGGGAGTGTCCGTTCAGCAGCACCTCCTCCGCGAACCGCACTTTGACGGGGTTTGTTTTCAGCCTCGCCCTCTTCTCCGCGGTGAGGAACGACGACTTGGGGCCACCCTGGAAGGACAGCGGTGTTCGGTCAGGGCGGCAGCAGCGGCTGGCGGAGTAGAGCCCTGGCGAGGGCAGGGCACATGCTCAGCGCCCGTGCTGGGGCTGCTCCTCTGCACCCCACCGAGAGGGGTTTTGGGGAGCCCCTCCGCTCCCAGCCATGCCACAGGCCCTTTTGACCAGCCTGGGCAGCTGCCGACCCCAACCCCGGCTGCCCAGCGAGTGGACACGTGTGCGGCATGTGCCACCCTGTCCCGGTGTCACGGTGTGTCCCCACATCACAAACGCGGCTGGGACCCCGCGGAAGGGCTGGGCTCTGCCAGCTGCTGCCCTGCAGTGCGGCTGTACCGAAACCAACACACTCACAGAGCTGGGCAGACCCCCCGTGGGCAGCACCCCCCCGATCTGCTGGGCTTCCCAGTGTCCTGCAAACCATTCAGAGAACTGCCCAAGGTGACACAGGCAGCTTGACCACACTGCACAGCTGTCACACGACCTTGCTGTCACCATGACAGGGTCCTATGCAGCTCACAAGACACCACACGTGCTCAGGAACTGTGCACAAATGCCACCGAGTCCCTGTGCACAGATGCCCTGTGAACTGTGCTGGTCCCCAAGAACAATAGCAGAATCCCTCAGCGTCCTCCCACACAGCCTCCAGGCAGAGCCAATCCTTCACCTGCCAGAAGTGCCTGTGCCTCCTGGCCTGCCACTGCCCCATCGTGCCCCGAGGACGCGTGGTAGGGACACAGGATGGGATCTGGGAGGAGCTCCCATGCACATCCAGACCTTCCAGAGCCCCCGGGGTGCACGGAGCACAGAGTCTCTCCCTGCAGCCCCCGGCACAAGCCAGCCTGGCCCCACACCAGGGGCAGTGAGGAGTCACTGCCCACTCTTCCCAAGCCCTCTCCAAGGGTGTGTGTGACAGCAGAGGATGGTCAGGACATCCTCCTGGCTTTGGCCAGCCCCTCACAGCCCGCACACCAGTGCAGCCACCCCTCGACCGTGGCCACGCCAAAGGGTGCCACAAGAGCCAAGGAAGGGCCACTTACAGAGGTGCAGCGCAGGACGGTCAGGAGCAGCTCATTGCCGGCATCCCTGCAACACAGACACACGGTCAGCCAGGGCCAGTACCCCTGCCCAGCCCCTCTGGCCATGGCCAGGCACGGGGGACAGTCCACACCTGATGATGCTGGCTGCCCGTTCAACAGACAGGTCGTCCACGATGGTGGAGTTGATCATGAGGAGCTGGTCACCCGGCTGCAGCTTCCCCTCAGCCGTGCTCCCTGCGGGCAACCGGCACGGCCTGAGTCACAGCCAGCCCCTCCCACCAGGGGATCACAGGGTCATTTAGAATGGAAAAGCCCTCACGGAGTCCATACATTAATCCAGCACTGCCAGGCCCACCACTGACCCATGTCCCCAAGTGCCACATCTGCACCAGGGATGTCCAGAGACTCCCTGTGAGCTCCTCTTCCCTCCCAGCGCCTGCTTCCCTCAGCAACCACCTCTGGATGGCAAAAGAAAAGGGGTTGAAGGACACTGGGTGCTGACACCAGCGGGTGTGTCCCTGCCTATGTCCTTGCCCCGCACCTGAGCTTCCCTCTGCCCCATGGAAAACCACTCCAGCATGTGCCTGTCCCCTCGTCACAGCCCACCACTGGGAACCAAACATGGCCTGTGTAGCCATGGGCTCCCATCAGCAAAGGACAGGGTCAGAAGGGCAGGCTTCTTTGTGCCTCAGTTTTAGTAAAATGCTGATTCTTTCTGATTAGGAGAAAACGAAAGTACAGTAGAAACCACCCCCTGCTTATTACACCCCACAACTCTCAGATCATTTCACCATGTCTGACACGGGAAGGGGCACAAAGAGAAGTGGGAGGTGACAGAGGGTACATGGCCCAGCCCAGAGCCCCAGCCACCCCCAAACAGAGGGCTGCCACAATCACACCAACTGGTAAAAAGCACATGGGTTTGTGCATCCATTAAAAAAAATATAAATAAGAAACAGAATCACAGTTTTTGAGTTACACCCCTCCCTTCTACAGCTAGAGGAGCTGATCTGCGTTATTTCAGCACTGCCTGCACCCAGCAGCAAATCTCTCCGTGTTACAGGGCTGAAAGCCCAGTGTCTGCTCAGCAACAGATCACCGTGGCCACAGCGGAATAAGATGAAATTCTCTAAGATAAGATTAAATTCTTCCTCTGCATTTCAGATAAAACGCCAGGAAGAGCTTTACTCTGAGCAGCTCTCTTCATTGTGAAGGTCAGCAGTGAGCGAGCGCAGGCGAAGGATCCATGGGACCCTGACTCTGGCTCCTCACTGTCCGAGCTGGGAGATGTCCAAGCACCCAGAGTGCCAAAGGCACCCTGGCTTCTGCTGGCAGCGCTCAGGGGTCACACAGCACCCACCCACCTCAGAAACAACCAACCCCTGCCACAAGCTCATCACCAGGACCCCCCGGGACCATGCTGGGCTCTCAAACCCGTGCCTCCAGGGAGGACAGGATGCTCACCTGCAGTGACAGAGGCAATAGTTAGGGGAAGGCTGGGGCAGATCTCAAAGCCGTAGTGCTGCAGGACGAGATCCTTGTACACGGTGACGGTCACTTTGACCCGGCTGGGAGGCTGGGCTGCGCTGTCCCCGGCACTGTCCATCACCGGCACGCTGCCCCTGTGAGGTCAGAAGAGACAATTAAACACGAAAGCACCAGAGACTCTCTGTCCAAAGGGCCTGGACCCACACACTTCCCTGCTCTCAGTGGGCTGTGGTGCTGCACCGAGGCTGGTGCTTCCTGGGTCTGCAGCCAGCAGCGACTCCCCTGGCTCCGCAGAAAGCTGAGGACATCACACTGGTTGTAACCACAACTTTCCACTCATGCCAGCCCAGTGGTCACACAGAATAGAGGCCCAGATGTGCCCCACAGCAAGCCATGACCTCCATCCACAGGAAACAGCAGCACCTTCACCCAGCAAGGCAGCGAGAGAACGCACTGCCCTCAGCTTCTGCTGGGATCCACTCCAGCTTACGTGTGTCCACTGTGTGTCCACTGTGTGTCCACTCCACCCTAATGTCGACTCTCAGACCTCAGGGAAGGAAAGCAGCCATGGACCAGGATCCCTGGTCCATACAACCTAGTATTGCCCAAAAATGTGGGCCCACAAAGAGAAGCATGACCCCACCTTCGAGAGGAGCAAGTTTCGCATGGAGCAGTGCTGTATTTCTTCCTCACAAAACCACAACAGAGCAAGGCAGGAACATCAGTCCCTGGAAGCCAAGGGGGTTGCTTAAAAACGCTGTTGTTTTCCTTTTTCTGTGTGCATATCTCCCAAGAGCAGTGGAAACAGTGAGTGAGATGTGCAGGTTGTGCCAGCCCCTGTGCATCGGAACAGCCTTGCGCTGTCTCTGAGCGAGGCCATCGTAGACATTCCTTCCACACCAACCACACTTACCTGGGTGCGCCGTCCCGAGAGCGATGAAGCCATTTTGCTACCATTTGCTCTATTCTACATGTTTTTCGTGTATGGGTTAAGCTAGTCTCCAAATCTCCCATTTACCTGGAAGTGACAGAAATCACAGGAAAACAGAATGACAAGTGGCTGAGGAGCTCTTCTGGACAGCTCTCAGAGTTACCTACGCTAATTAAGGACTCACTTGTAACACAAAGAGATCTGTTGGCAGTGAAGACCAGAGTTCTAGCAGAAGGAAGCACCTGTGGAGACATTCACAGACCCCCCCCGCCCACCCAGCCTCCCCTGCTTGGTGCTGTTGGTCATCTGTGTCACGGTCATACTGCGTTACCCTCCCATGGCAGACAGCGACATCTGTATTCCTTTTCCACGCATTTCATGGATCCATGGGCTTCTTTGGGAGGTGCAAAGGCTGACTCGGCTTCCCACCCTCAAACAGAGCCCGCCAGACCCTGAGTCTTCAGTCACAGCAGGTAATTGGTTTGATGTTTGTAGCTGCAAACATCAGTGGTATCTGCACACCCTGACCCTTGCAAAGGCACAGGAAGCCTGCAGCCATGCACCCCTGCCAATGCTCTGAGCTCTA
This sequence comes from Aleadryas rufinucha, assembly GCA_013397815.1. Taxonomy (NCBI): domain Eukaryota; kingdom Metazoa; phylum Chordata; class Aves; order Passeriformes; genus Aleadryas; species Aleadryas rufinucha. The sequence continues at coordinate 7,184 of VZTH01015468.1, read as the reverse complement.
ACCCTGGGAAGAACTGTGGGCTGTCAGTGAACCTAACACAAAATGAAACAAAATATGTCTGTATCTGCCAGAAGTTGTGAAGAATATCAGCTCTTTGTATTTCAAACCCAAAACTGTTATATCCACCTTTCACAGTGTGTCTTCTGCTCAGCCCAGGAGTTCCGTACGTCCTGACCTCCTCCCTCAAGTCTTCTGCTGGGACAGGGAGTTCTGTGCGTCAGGGACATGCTCTGTCATACTGGGACAGCAGGCTGCTGGTCCATGGCAGAAACGGTGCTGTAACAGAAATGTCAGTAAGTTCACCTACAAACAGCAGAGATGTCTGGAAGCTCACAGAACTGAGGCACGAGAGGTTTGTCTCAACACACACTGGACCTGTTCCACTCAGCACCACCCCAGGCCATTTCCTCCCCCAGCTCACATTTGCTGACCAAGAAGAGAGGGCAGGACTCACATTTGCTGGTGAGCTCCTCACAGGGAGCCACTGCAGCCTGTTTTGCTCCCTGCCTGTTCAGCCACGGGCAGGAAATGGAGGAAATGCAGCCCTTGAGCAGTTCTGGCACTGGGCATTCTCTGGGCTTTCTTTCTTGTACAACACAACTCAACTTGTTCCTTCAGCCACACTGCTCCTACAGTTGCTCCTGAGAAGCACTTCTGCACCACAAACAGGGACCTCATGATCCACCTGTGCTTCCAGAAATTACAGCTGATAGTGATGCCTTGAGGTTCAGCTTTTATATTCTGTATTGCCTACTGTAAAACTCTGAAGTGTCTCCTAGCCAGCTGCTGCTGCTGCTCTCTCATGCTCAGACAGACATAACAAAGTCTCTGGGTTTGCTCTCCAAGGACACCCAGACCCAAAATGTGTAACCCAACATCTTGGAAAGGGGGGTGAGCTCAGAGAACTTACATCATTAGCTAAAGTTTTAATTGGCAAATTTATGCTGATATGCAAATGGACCAAACCTATAAAAGTGTGAAGAACTCGTGACTCATTGTCCATCTTGGGGTCCATTTTGGCAGCAGCCTCTGGGCTCCCCAGGGGGTACCTTTGAAGGCCTTTCAAATAAATATCACCTTTATCCCCTTACTCCTGTCCAGTCTCTGTTCCCAGGTAGCCTCTTCAGGCATCAGTAGGATGGGAAGTCTGACCCCTTCTCAGAGGGTGACCAGGAAGCACCCACAGAAGGAGCAGAAGCCTGGAACACACACTCAGAGGATCTCTCCAGGGAGCCTGAGCAGAGGGTTCCTGCTTGGTCCCCTCCCAGCCCGTGTTCCACGTCTATAACGCTCGTGTGGCAGCACCTGCAGCTTCACCTCTCTGATTTCACCTCTCTGCTCAGCCGCACAAAGTGCTCCAGCTTTCCCACTCCCCTCCAAGCGACTGAACATTCCCTCTGAGCCACGGGAACACTGTGCCTGCAGGGGCTCCTTTCTCCCCAGGGCTTTGTGTCTGGGGGCCTGGAAGCTGCTGCTTAGTGGTTCCCTGGTGCTTCCCCACCACCCCCATCTGCACCACCACCCTTCACCCCTTCCCCTTCACTGCTCTGCAGAAAGAACAGACTTCTCTTTCTGGGCTTCACGATACAGAATTTCCAGAAACATTCTCTTAACCTGTAGGACAAGGAGGAAAAGCCTGAAGAACAAACACCAGCATTTACAAACCCCAGATGGAACACTAGGGAAGAGAAACCATGTTGTCCTTTCAGGAGACTGGAATGTTTGGGGCAAACAACAGGTTTCTCAGAGGAGGCAGCCTGGCAGGTATTTCCCTAGAGCAATGCACAGAACCAGGAGCAGCCTCTGTGCCCACGGCATCCTCGGGGCACCCCATGAGCCGCACGTGCTGAGCACCACCAAGGTCACCAGGGTCACCCACCCTGCACACACAGCCGCCACCTCTCCCCACCCTGGGGTGTCCCACGGCAGCTCTGACCCAGGCCCTGCTCCCACCTGCCCCTCTGCAGCTATTTCTGAGCCAAGCCCCTGAGCACATCACTAAGCAGCTTGAGCTGGGATACCGAGACACAGAGATCCTTCACCTTGGCCAGAGGGAGCTGTGACTCAACGAGGATTGTCATGGCCCCCTGACCGTCCTGGAGAGCCACAGCTCCGTGTCTGGGAGGAAATCCAGGTGGGTGCCTCTGGGCCTTCAGGAGCAAAGCAGACCTGAAGGTCAGGGCCCAGAGCAGAGCGTACAGCCACAGGGCAGTGCATTGGCAGCACTGTCAGGACGTGCACAGCACAGACCTGGCCAGCAAGGAAAAAAATCAAACCCACTTTCAAGGAGAATAATTCAGTATTTCATGGAAAGTATCAATTCATCACACTGAAATTTGCTGATGGGCAGAGGTTTTTCTGGCCCTTTTGATATGACACCTTTGTGTTAAGGCACTGCCTCCCACCGCAGCGTGGTGGCAGAAGCAGCACTGGGGACAGCAGGTCTCCTGCACCCACTGACAGAGAAAGGCCTGGCCAGATGTTCCCATAAGCTGCTGTAACACTCTGGATGCTGTCCACCCATAACTTCACTCACAGGGGCTCTTGGAAGCCTCTTTCCAAGTTCTCCTTGTAATGGATGCCCACCAGCAGTGAGTTGCATGGCCTCTGGCTGAGGGATGAACAGATTAAGAGCCTCCCTGGGAGAAGGACTTGGGGGTGCTGGTGGGTGAGAGCGGCCCTGCCCTGGCCGTGTGTGCTGGGACCCCAAACCTCACTGTGCTGGGCTGACCCCCCAGCGTGGGCAGCAGGGGAGGGGGGATTCTGCCCCTCTTCCCTGCTCAGGTGAGATCCCACCTGCCTCCAGCCCTGAAGCCCAGCATAGGAAGGATGTGGAGCTGTGGAAGCAGGCCCAGAGCAGGATCACAACAATAACCACAGCTCTGGAACACCTCTGCTACAAGGAAAGCTGACAGAGCAGGAGTTGTTCAGCCTGGAGTAGAGAAGGCTTTGGCCCCTTCCCTTTCTTATGGCCTCAAGGGAGCTCATAAGAAAGATGGGGACAGACTTTCTAGCAGGGCCTGTAATGACAGGACAAGGGATGATGGGTTTAAAGTAAAAGAGGCAGATTCAGACTACATACAAGCAGAAAACAGTACACAGTGAGGGTGGGGAGGCCCTGGCACAGGGTGCCCAGAGAAGCTGTGGCTGCCCCAGCCCTGGGAGTCTCCAAGGCCAGGTTGGACGGGGCTTAGAGCACCCTGGGATAGTGGAAGGTGTCCCTGCCCATGGCAGGGGGCTGGATTAGATGGCCTTTAAAGGTCCCCACCATCCCAAACCATGCTGTGGTTCTGTGACGGCATCTCCTGTGTATCTGGTGACACATCCTCACATGGTGCAGCTCCGAGATGAAGCAGGGCTGGTCCCTGCCCAGGCCACCCCAGCTCACCAGGTATGGTGTGCTCCTGCCCAGAGGGTCAGCACATCCCTGTCCTCCCAGGCAGGAAGAAGAAAACTGAGCTCGTTCTTGACAAACGTGGCTCTGAGCTGCACCAGAAGACTCTTCTGGCACAACTGAGCGTCTCTGCAGCAGAGCTTTTGAAGGTCAGCCAGTTCTGATGAGACATGAGGACAGAACTGTAACTCACCTATTTTCCACAGAGCAGCTTCTAAAGATGTTCTTGGAGATACAGCCAGGGAGACAGCTGAGCCCAAGGACCGGGGTGAAAGCTCCCGTGGCACTCTGCGCTCCCACACTGCCTGTGCCTATTCGAGGAACGTAATTCTTGCAAAAAGAAAATTAAAAAAAGAAAACAGAAAAAACCCCAGTATGGCCATCCTGTCTCCTAAGCCTGTGATATCTGCCTGGGTTTTGAGATGAGCTGCACTCATGGGGGGTTTGCCCAGCCTGAAGGGCAGTCCAAACTGACACACACACACACTGCTGCTCTACAAGGGTCACAGGCACAGCTGGGGACACTGCTGCCCAAGGAGGGTCTAGAACAGAGTCATCCCCCAGCCACGAGCATCCATCCCTGTGTGCCACGGGCAGTCCCCTAGGCCATTACAGCAGCACACAGGAAACACTCCCACAGCGCTGTGTGACATTGTGTGACACTGCCAGACGTCACTAATGGGATTGAGGGCCCTGCAGAGCAGTTTATCCCCCCACCCTCAGGTCAGCTGCCATCTAATCACTCCCGGGGCCAGGGGCACAACTCCTTCTGCCCTGCAGGGTGGCCAGGCTGCTCCTCTGGCCTTCCCTGGGTCAGGAGGAGAACCTGTGCTATGCCAGAAACCTGGGAGGTTCAGCGCTTCTGTGTCACACCAGGCAAAGAGTAACCACCAGCACCATAGGCCCCAGAAAAGAAAATGAAAAAAAAGCACTGTTGCTTTTTAATACTCTTGCAGACCCAGGTTTTTGCATACAGACAGATGCTACCAGGAAAAAAACCAAACCCACCATAACAAGCAAAAAACCCCCACTATTTAAACAAACCCAAAAAACCAACAACCACCCCCACACTCCATCCAGCTGCTGTAAATCAAGAACAGTCAGCAAGAGAATTCAGCCCTTGTCAGCCCAGGGAAGGCAGGAGAGATTCTGCACCTGCATGTCCCCACTTTCCTCTCTCAGCTGACAGTGGTGAGGTTTTACACAGATGCACTCTGGCTCCCAAAGAGCAGAATTCGTTTTAAATTATGAGTTTCTGGGCTTGCAAAGACTTCAGGCGCCAAATAAAAATGGTTTCAGCAAAGGCCGTACATCCTCGACTGGCTGGGGGCACGAGGGGAGAAGCAAGAATAGCTCTGTGCATGGTGCATTACACACACACAGAAGGAAATGATAAACAGAACGTTCAAGGTGGAAAGGAGGAAAATCAATACTTCCCTCCTGAATAGCTTTCATTCCTAAAAATAGACTGGTGGGGAAGTGTGTGAGGACTTTCCTCCCTTCAGCTCCATCTCCCTGGGCAAGAACTGCCGGCACTGAAGGAATGTCTCCTTCTGCTTCCCTGACCTACGACTCCTTTTCACGGTGAGCAGAAGAGCTGCCTGCAAGCACGTGGATGGATCCTCCTGCCCAGCCCCTGCACACACAGCCCCACAGAGCCAAACAGCTCACCTCTGAGAAGCTCTGCCATTTCACTGGAAATTGCACAACGGGCAGAAAATACCAACAAAAGAACCGACCCCCAAAAAACAGGTTCTGTGCAGAACTCCCCATATTGTCAGTGATCTCTGTGTCCTGCTACAGGTCTGGAACCAACCAAAGTGCTGTGGAGTTCAGCACTCTGGAGTATTCCCATGGCCTTCCTGGGACTCTCCACAGAGAAGAAACCTGAGGTTCAGGGCAGACACCTCAGCAGGCTCCTCCACATTGTCAGTAAAGGTGATCTTGACATGAGCTGGGAAGCAACTTTGGAGCGGCCTTTTGGCAAATGTCAGGAAAGGAAGAACGTGACAAAAGGGAAAATACCCGCATTTAGGAAATATTGATTCAGGAATGTCATGCCACATACAGAGCCATTTCAGAAGAGTCTAGAGCTTCTCTCCAGCTTTAGAAAGACAGGCTTTCCACAAAGAGAGAGAGCCCAGAGCACTGAACAGCATTAAGCAACTGTTTGACAGCAGATTGCTCAGGAAGAATGTAGAGGGTAATTTACTAAACCTTATGGGAGCGAAACCTAGGATAAATTAGACAGCAACACACGTGGAAACGTGTGCCATCTGCCTGCTCCTGATGGCTGAACTGGGGAGGCAGAGAGGTCATGGGCTGGGCAGAGGGTTTGCCATGTCCTCGCTATCACTCACGCGTGCCCTTGCCTTGGCCTTCCCACCCAGCCTGGCCCCAGAGGTTCCTCCTCAGTCTGGCCAAGTCACTTCACAGATGGGGGAGTGAGGCAAGTGCCTCTCTAGCCAATGTCAGCTGGATTTTAAACAGGCAGAATTAAATACTGCCTACATACTTCCAGAATTCTTTTCTTTTCCAGCTTGGATTTTTCTCAGGTTCTACAACAGCTCTCCAAACATCTGTGTCTCTGCCTGGCTACAGAGAACTCCACATGGGAGCAAGAACACAATCACAGAAAGAGATAAACTGAAGGAAATGGTTCACTGAGGGCTTTCTAGCCTATGTGATTGTCATTTCCGTCCCTAAATCTGCAGAATCTCCTGGGCCAGCAAGTCTGCTCCTCTGGAACAAGAACTCCATGCCTACTGGGGCTCTAACATTGCCCATGTTACAGCCCCTTTAGACCACTCAGACTCATCTCACATATCCCACTGGCATGTGAAGTCTCACCCAAATCTGCCTGGAAGGAGAAACTTCAGGAGCTTCCCAGGACTGTAGCAAACACACCTGCAACAAGGAGCCACGAGAAGCCACGAGGCTGTCAGTAAGAACACATGATGCTCGGGAGATGGAGAGCAGCAAACACGGCCAGAGCAGGGTACCCGGGTGGGAGCGGGCAGGTGAGTTCTCAGTGTTTGGAGAGCCATGTGAGTGCAAACAGAACAAACCTGAGCGCTTTGGGCAGTGGTGAAACCCTCCAACACTCGCCAGAGAGCACGCACTGCCTGTCTGCTGTCCTTTGGAGCCCCGTGCCCCAGCTGCCCTGCGGGGACCACCGCCCTCGGGGATGGAGATGCTCACACCGATGCCCCGACACCCACACGTTAAAGTCACTCTGCTTCCTGCTCCCCCTAGCTCAGGCGAAATTTCTCTCACAATATTTTCCCCATTATGGTTAAGAAATCAAAATCACTGTCTGTGAATTCAACAGCTGAGAACTGAGGGCAGGGTTTTTGTTCTCTTGTTTTGCTGTTAGGGAGAGCACATGTGCGGACAGCTTCCTCGCACCGAAAAGAGAACCAGCCCACGGCGTTTGGGGCAAGATCGGGCAGAAACCGCTACACCATCACCCCAGCGCGAAGAGAGGGGGACGGAGCCCGCGGCCCCGGTGACAGACACCCGGTGGGAGCGGAACCAGCGGCGGCAGCGGCACCTCCCGCAGCCGGGACCGACGGCGCCGCACGGACCGGCACGGACCGGCACGGCTCCGCGTCCCGGCTCCGCGTCCCGGTGGGACCCGACCCGCCCGGAGAAGGCCCGGTCCCACCCCGCTCCCCGGGGACCCCCCACGAGCGAGCCCCGTTACCTGCTGCCGGGAGCGCAACACTGCCCGCCGCCGGGGCACGGCCGGCATCTCAATGACAACCCCCGGGGCCCGCCCCCGGGAACC
>VZTH01015467.1:19226-180975 GCA_013397815.1 Aleadryas rufinucha | reverse complement strand
CTTCACAGGATGCAACATATTCAAACAGATCTTGCCAGAAATTTCAGAAAACATACAGATGGAGACATAAACATGGAAGCAGGCAAAAATGCAAATCATTGGAAACTTCTGCTGGGATGGGATACAACCCAAGGTGTGGATACTGGGTTGACCACACTCTGCCTTTTCTAGAGGCTTATACCAAATGAAGAGTACACTAATTTCTGAGATTTCTGAGAATCCTCCTGTGTAAACTGCTGGGAAGAAGTGCTGGATGATCAACCCCCTTAGTCATGGGTGCTCCCTTTCAGCTCACCCTTTGCTTGGGAGAAATCACTTCTGCAGAACTCCCTGAAGAACAAAGATCTGAGACCATGTTCTGCAACGCTGATATCTCACTGCCAAATACTAGGGTGAGACTACCACAGACTTCACTCCAAATATTGTTCATTTATTATCACACAATTAGCTGACTGACAGAAAGCCACAGAAAATGGAACGAAGTCAGAAACAGTGAATCATAGAAAAGTCTGAGTTTGAAAGGACATTAAAGATCATCTAGTTCCAACCCCTGCCAGGGGAAGAGACACCTTCCACTAGACCAGGTTGCTCTAAGCCTCATCCGGCCTGGCCTTGAATGCTTCCATGAAGGGGGTATCCACAACTTCTCTAGCCTGTTCCAGTGCCTCACCACCCTCACAGTAAGGAATTTCTTCCTAACATCTCATCTAAACCTACTCTCCTTCTACTTCAAGCCATTATCCTGGTCCTATCACTACAGAGCCTTATAAAATGTCCCTCTCTAGCTTTCTTACGGCCTCCTTGATATACTGAAAGGCCACAATGAGAATTTCCACAAAGTGTTTTCCTCCACATGCTGAACAATCCCAACTCTCTCAGCCTGTCTTCACAGGAGAGGTTCTCCAGCACTCTGGTCTTCTTCATGGCTGTCCTCTGGACTCACTCCAACAGACCCACATCTTTCTTGTGCCGATGACCCCAGAGCTGGATGCAGCACACAAATGGAGCCTCATGAGAGCAGGCAGGAGCAGAATTCCCTCCCTTGCCCTGCTGTCCATGCTGCTCTGGATGCAGCCCAGGACACATTTGGTTTGCTGGTCTATGAGGGTGCATGCTGGCTGGTGCAGTTTCCCAAGTCCTTCTCCTCATGGCTGCTCTCAATCTCTTCTCTGCCCAGTCTGTATCTGTGTCTGGGATTGCTCTGACCCAGGTGCAGGACTTTGCACTTGGCCTTGTTGGACTTCTGAGTTTCGCATAGCCCATCTCTTAAACTTGCCAGGGTCCCTCTGGATGGCATTCCTTCCCTCCACTGTGTTGACTGCATCACATAGCTCGATGTTGTCAAACTTGCTAATGGTGCCCTCGATCCCACTGTTCATGTCTTTGACAGACATGTTGAACAGCTCTGGTAACAACACTGATCTCTGTGGGACACTCCTCATGCTTGTCTCCCCTTGGACATTGAGCCATTGACTGCACCACTTTGAGTGTGACCATCCAGCCAATTCCCTATCCCCTGAGGGGTCCACCCACCAACTCCATGTCTCTCCAGCTTACAGACAAGAACATTGTGTAGAACAGTATTAAATGTTTTGGACAACTCCAGGTAGCTTCCCTCATCCACCAGTACTGTAACACTGTCATAGAAGGCCACCAAATTTGTCAGGCAAGTTTTGCCCTTAGTCTTCACTAACCATGTTGGCTGTCACCAGTCACCTCTCTGTCTTTCATGTGCCTTAGCAGAGTTTCCAGGAGGTTCTGCTCCGTGATCTGGCCAGGAACAAAGGTGAGACTGCCCAGTCTGTAGTTCCCCAGGCCTTCCATTTTACCCCATTTAAAAACAGTGGTTATGTTTTCCCTTTTCCAGCCGGTGGGAACTGCACCAAGCTGCCTTCTTTCAGCACTCATTTACATGTGAACAAGGGATTTGAAATATTTTTACTTTCAGTGGTAGACACTTAAGTTGTCATTGAACCCTTAACTCCATCATTTTGTTGTGTGTGCCAAACTCCCAGGCAATAATTAATAGTGTATATTTTCACATTTATCTTCTAGCTAATTTAAAAAGAAATCAAATGCATTTGCTACAAATATGGTTTATTTAATTTTTCTTATGTATTATATAGCTGGATAGTAACCAAAGTACCGTATCAGTCAGCATTTTCAACACCTCAGAGCTCAACAAGAGTTTGACTATGAATGCATCTACAGGTGATATGAATTGGCTATTCCAAATGTGCAGTCACTAACTGTAGATGTGTAGTTGGCAGTGATAGCTTATCAGTTGGACTCAATGTTCATAAGGATCTTTTTGAACCTAAATGATTCTATGATGATTCTATGATATCTTCAAATTTTCCTATTACTAAAGAGTAATAAAGAATGCCATACTCCAAAAAAGAGCTTCAGGTTTGATCTCTATGATCAACGCACTGTTCTCAGTGAAACATTGAAATAATAAAGGATTTCCTGGCAGGCATTTCTGTCAGACTGGAAAAGATGCAGCCTGCACAAAGCAGGCTGGTCACTGCAGCAGAGTAACCAGATCATGTGGTAGCTCATCTTGGAAGTGGTCATCAGCTGTGAGCAGCTGTTATGATTAAAGTCTGCCAACATCCAACTGTTAGTGGAGAAAGACCATCATGACTGTGAGCTTTGACAGAGATATTTAAAAGTCACAGAAATCTTTTGCTCAGAAGAGAGGCAATTTAATTAGCAATTTAAAAGATAATGGGAAAAGACTTTTTATAAATAAAAATCTGTATGCTGGACATCCAGGCTAGAATTGAAATTTAATTTATTCCTCCTTTGAAGAAAACCAGCTTGAGTTCAAAGATGATCTAGCTGTAGTAAATTGTCTCTCTAGCTGTAGCATTAAAAATCAGGTTTTCCAGGTATAGAGATGAATTTTCAGGATTCCAAAGCTAAATAACAAATTTGCCACAATCATGAAGCATGTGTTCCATGTAGCTTAAAATGTTCAATGTTAATTAGAATTTACTAGTGGCCACGAACTGGTTGACTCATATTTCCTGGAGGAAACTCTTTTGTGCTGCATTAGCAGAAAGGTGATCCATTTCAACAAGTTGGTAAAACTTGCATCAAAAAAAAAATGTTTAAACATTTGCAAATATCTTTAAAACAAGGATGAAAAACAAGGATGAAAGTCATAGGTCTAGGCAAAACTCTCTGGAGGAAACCCCTAATTTAAGGAGGATAACTTCATTCATCCTCGAGCACCTAGGACATCTATTTTGTTGATCTCCTATTAGAGGAAATGATCTGAACATAAGAAATTTCTAGTACTGAAGGACTGGGAGGTGTCTAGTACTACAATTTATATTTTTTAAATTTTTGTTTGTTTGTTTGATGGAGGAGATGGGAGCTGCAGGTCAGGATATCATTATCCAATGGAGAAAAGAGATAGAATCTGTTTTAAAGAGTAACTGGTGAAGAGGTGGGTAAGAATGTTGTATTGATGCCGATGATATGTATGTGTATACAGATATATATTTATGATTTAATGATAGTAAAAATAGAGTTTGCTGAAGAAGTTACCTACAATGTGGACAAGGAAATCTGGTACGTGTTCTGCCTAGGTTTACATCAAAGAACAGTCAGTACTCTCATAAGAGGCCCTTTCAGACTCCCAGAAGGAACAGGAAAGAAGCAGGAAATGGAAATAAAGGAAATGGAAGCAGGTATGAAGTAGAAATCATCCTTGTGTCAACGTGCAGATCCATAATATTTCAGAATCTTGGACAATGGGTAAGAAGATAGGAAATAAATAGCAGAAAAGCTATTTAAAAAGTGATAAAAATAAAAAACTTGGCTTCTTACAAGGTCTAGACAAAAAGTGAAACACAACGAGGAGGCTAATTATCCACTGGAAGATAGGCATGGAAGATCTCCTGAGAACTAAAGCTAGTCTCAGGTCTCTTACTTAATTTTCCAATCTAGGGAGTGCATTTCCACCATATTTTAGAAAGATGTCAGCATCTAACACAGGTATTTTCATTCCCCACAATGAGACCTCAACCAAATAATAAAAACATTTTCTCTACTATTGATTTGGGAACTGTGCAATGCATTTGGGTTAGAACTCATCACCTCATTGTCTGAATCATTTTAATCTAATAATTGTAACTGAGAAGAAAATATTTAAAATTAAAGCAATTTATTTTAAATTTTGTATTTACTTTACTCAGAGAAGGCTACGGTACGTTTGTAGTTTTACTGGTTTTTTTAATTGTTTTATTATCTTTTCTGTAATTGTTTAAAAAGAGAAAAAAAAACTTTCAAAATCTCTGTTGCTTTCGATAGTGGGCTCAAATCACATCTTCTTCTGGATAAGTGTAACTCTTCTAATGAGGCTTCCATAGTAATCTCCCTTAGATAAATTTCCAAAACTATCATACCCATGAGTGGATTCACATCAGCCCACAAAAGTACTTACACAAATGCCTGAAGAAATCAAACCTAAACAAAAGTGCAAATAAAGCGATATTTGTAATGTATGGGGAAAGGAGAGTACAGCATGTGATCTTCTGCAGAGGATCAACATTGAGTTATCTTTGTGAGATCTTTTTCAAAGTCTGTGCAAAACTGGAGCTGTGTTAGATTGCATAAATCAGGTCCAGAAAACCCTGAGTGGTGTGACAACCATTAGGTTTAAGATATAGAGCAAACTGTATCATCTTTGTTCTGACACTTCCTCATGACTATAAAGAAAATTTTGTCTTCCTTTCTTTCAAGCACATTCTGCCTCCTTCCCTATTTCCCATCCTTTCTCTCCACCCTTAGCATTTCCTGTGATAAACTGACCTCCTGAAAGCTCCTCAGAGAGAAAAATTCCTCTCAAAGTTATGAAGCTAGGAGAAGTTTAGTTCTACCCAACATCCCTCCTCCAAAACAGCCTCATAAGTAGTTTTGCATCTCACCAGCAGAAGATCCCTGGTAGGCTGTAAAGAGATTTGTTCTTTTGCAAGTAACAGGTGACAAGCAGCAGATAACCTTCATAAATGGATTCAGGCTGTCTTCTTTCTGATTTGAGAAACAGTGAGTGTTCTTAACACGGTGAAAAAAAAAGTCAGAAGTTAGAAATACAGCACTCATAAAGTTTAAGCTTTTTAATCAAATCAAAAACCATAGGATGAAAGAGACAGAAGTAAAGAGAGTGGAATAGTTAAATGAGGAAAGACATAAGAACAGTTATTTCGTAAAGCCAGTCCCCTGCCATGGGTCGAGACTGCAGCACCTAGAAGACATGATATGGTGCATCATACACTGGTGCTATTGATCACTAAACACCCCCCAGAAATAAAACAGAATAATAAGCACAGCCTTACCAAGTGGTAACAACTCCCACTGACACAGTATATCTTTCTGACTGATGTGAGACATACTTTTTTCCACGTAATTTCTTCACTGATAGTTTGATCTTGTGCTACAGCAGATTGTCTGCAGCCTGCATGAGCTAAAGCATTTCAGCATTGGAGACTCACAAAAATGTTGCCAGCTCAGATACACCATCATTTACAAGCTCAAGAGGCTGAAGATAATGTGTCTTCTGCTCTCTAAGGTTTAGACAGGTTTCAAAAACTGCTTCCTGGTGATACTGTGNTATTTCAATTTTTTGGCACCAACATCTAACCTCATTTGGTTTTAATCTTGTTTTTGGGAATATTTAGAACCTTCTAAATTCTTTCTGGTTTATGCACAGAGACAGCTTTCCTTGCTTTTCTAGGTTTAAATCGGAACGCAACACTGTGTCAGGTAACTTTAGAGTGGATGACAGGTGTTTTTTGGAAGCATAATTTCTTATTCTGAAACAATAAGAAATTATTAATTTGAATATTTTCACATGGCCGATATTGTAACTGTTTGAGACTACTGACTGAGCTAATTTTTTTTTCTTTAAATTCTACTTCTTTTTATTCTTTTACTAGTGTAGCAGGACAACACTGAAGAAATTCACAGCTGGAGCTTTCTTCTGATCAGCATAGGACCCATTTTAAGTGTGCGTTCTTTGCCATGCAGTAGACTTCATAAATCATAGATCACAGAATCACAGAATGGTTTGGCCTGGAAGGAACCTTAAAGACAATCTAGTTCCAACCCTCCTGACATGGGCCTGGACACCTTTCACTAGACCAGGTAGCTCAGAGCTCCATCCAACCAGGCCTTAACTGAAGTTTTCCAGCATTCAGCCTAGGAATAAAGTCATTAATTACAGTCCAAAGTTTGAATGTTGTATGCACGTGTATTCCTCTTCATGTATTTCCTAGGTCAATTAACACATTTTTTCCCTTGCTTTTAATTTGGATTCATTCCTTTTTAAGAGTTCTTGCAGAGTACTAAGTATGTTATTTAAACCTACTACCTGAAATGCTTGTGCTATACATTCATGTATGTTTATATTCTCTCAAATAGGTGCAACTATAACAGCCAGGTGTATTATATTTCAAAGAAATTAGTTTTCAGCCTGGCCAGGCATATTCGCAAAGATAAAGCAAATAGCTGTAGGAAAGAGGAAAAGAGAAAAAGGAGAGAAAAAGAATGAATAAGAATGAAAGAATAAAAAATAAAGTAAAACAGTTAAGAAAAAAAAAAAAAGAGCATGATAGAAGGGGAAAGGAAAAAAGGATAATTTTTTTTATATTTCCAAACAGAAATGTTCTGACTTTTCACTAAAAAAAAAAAGGTATTTGTTTTGGAATGTTCTGAATACACTTTCTGTGTTTTAGAAAGTAAATAATTTTCCACCTAAAAATGTTTGACTGAGTCAAATCAATTTCTTGGTGGGTCAAAAAAGGAAAATACTCTTTTATTTCATTTAGCCAAGGAAAATGTAACTTCAGGAGGAATAAAAAATAATTCTTCAGGCACGGCAGAGAAGGGGGAACAGTTATTAGCCTTTTAGAAACATTCTTCTTCTGTATTCAGTCTTACATATCTATGCTGTAGACAGCATGTTTACAAAGCAGTCTGAATTTTTTCTTCCTTTCAATTAACCCCTGTGCCATGGAAGTTTCCAGTAATCTTTTTTTACATTCTCATTTAATCTTCTTCTCACTTCCCACAGGTGCTATCTTTTCCCTTTGTCATTACTGGTGCCTTCTGCAGCAAGTCTTCTTTCGGTGAACATGAATCTGCAAAAGCAGTTTCTCTCACTTTTCTGGCCAGTTTTTTATAGTAGCCTCCTTGCCTTCCCTTTCCACTTCTCTTGGGCTGAAAGGTCTCTTTCTTCCAAAGTCCTGCAGGCTGAGGTGGTCAGACAGCTGCTTTTCTCCAGCAACATGGGTCCTTTCTAAAAGCCTTTCAGTTTCCTGTGGGACAACTCTCCAGGGATATCTGCTAGTTTATACCTGTCACTGAATGGGTGTCTTCCTCCTGCCTGTGGGTGAGCAGGGGGCTTCTGCTCTTGTCACAAGGAGAGCCTGACAGATGTGGGGGCAGCAGCACGATGGGAGCTTCACAAGGGGCTTATTAGAGATGCAGGACTTTATTTATGGAGTTTTAGACCAATACAGAGTCATGAGTTAAAAACCCATCTGAATAAACACAGTATTGTGTGAAACATACATTACTGAGATTTTTGCAATGATCTGCTGCTATTACTCCGTCAAGATGTCAAGCATCAACTTTTAGAGATTACACCAAATATATACTGGTGAATACAGATATACTAAATACACCAGATATACTAAATCTTGGGCAAAATCAAATGATTTTTGTTTTTAACAAGGTGGTGGTGCAGCACATGAGGAAAACATCATTAAGAAGGAATGATGCAAGTAGGTCTGAGTATTGCAGTGGTGATCAATGGTTGACTTGTGCAGAGGGGGCCACAGGTGTCACAGCTGTCAGGATGAAGCTGCATTCTGGCAATAATCACACAAACATGAAATAACGCAGGATGGACTACTTAGAAAATGCAAAGCAAATAGTGACCTTATGAAAACAAAACACACGCACACAAACATTATCTTTTAAACAGAATTAATTACCCAGGAAAATTATTGAGGCAAAGCACTGATGAGGTCAAAAATTCCTACGATTCCTACTGTGAAAAACAGCACTGCTGATCTTAGCTACTGATTAAGAAAACTTCATAGTAAATGTTCCTCTGATCAAAAGTCTGGCAAATTGTATCTGACACCACTGGCTTTTTTCCTTCTATTTTTATTCCTAAGCTCTTCTAGTTCGTTCAGTTATGCAAGGAGCTCTTCAGAACACCGGGCTTCTAAAAGTGCACCCCATGCATCATTTTAATTTCTGATACTGGATTTGGCATTGCAGTTTTGCTTTAGAGAAGCTGAAAAAACCCGAGTTCAGTGGTAATAAAGAGCCACATTACACAGTGAAATTTGCCAAATTTTTTACATTAACAAACCCTAACAGCATTCTTTGCTTGCTATTTATTTTAATTTGAGAATACGTGTTTTAAAGGGGAACATTTCTATTTTACCAATTCCAGTATCTCATCTCACTGTGTACATTTAGATCACCAGTAAGATGAAAGCACGATGGATGAAAAAAGGGAAGGGAATGGAGGAGCTGGGAACAGGAAAATCAAGGCTTAGATCCAGTCTGAGTTATTTGTGAATTATTTTCACAGGCATTTCAACATAAAACTCTTACTGACTTAAGGAAAAGTATCAGCACTTCTTTCGCTGGTGCACTACTTTAATTTCATATCTCTTTGATTACCTCACAGCACTATGATACGTGTGCAATAAAAGTAAAATCTTTAATATCCTTATCCGCCTGCAAGAGCAATATAATTTCCTACTGCCTTCACAGTGCTCAAGAACAAAGCAGTATCTTTTTCCTGCTCGTTAAAGCAGCATTAGTAAAGAGTGGGTACTGTTTATCAATGTCTCCTGCTGGTTCCTACGCACAAGTGATATTATTTCTCTGCAAGATGTCTGCCTTGCTCACAGGAATGCTACTGATGTGCAAAATGGCTGACAAGGGACATAGGTTCAGAAAGGGCATTTGCTGCCTTGGAGCACACTTTGTGGAATATGCATGCTGAGGAATGCTTCCTACACTTCCAGCTCCCATAATTCTGGGCTGAGCAGGAGGTTTATCTCTCCTTAAAATGAGAAATGTGTCACTGAGTGAGACATTTGCTTTTATTCCTTTAAACATTGAATTAAGGTCATGATCTTAGAAAAGGTGTTAATAAAGTAACTGCATAATAGAGACAAGAGCTTAAATAATGCAGTGACTTTATAGCTGGAGATCAGTTTTGCACTTCAGCACTAGCAGCCACAGATTCAATGGGGGAAAAAAAAAGTTTGAAATTTAAAGGAAATCTTCAGATCATATAACTTCAATTGTAATATTAAAAGGAAACGGAGCAGGCAACACTACAGAGAGTGAGAGCTTAGCCCTTCCTCCTTTGTTTCTGTGCTCTGCTTGCTCCTGGTGTTAAATAATCCTCAGTACGGTGGATATAATATATTGGAGTAAAAGAGGTCAGTTTAACTTTAAACCCTACACAGACATCATATGAAATTATCTGGGGGGAGTGTGCCACTAGGGACACAGATATGGAAAGGGATTCAGACCACTTTTTCGCTCATGGTAGAAAGTGTAGCCACTTACATAAGGAGCACCTCTTTAGAAACACTGAAAAAAATCCTGAAATACTTGTGCTGCTGTTCAGACATCTGAGGAAATGGTATAAAAAAATGAAACATGAACAGGAATTTTTTTAAAAAGCATTAATTAAACGGGTAAGAGACATTTTCTAGTTTCAGACCATCAAACGGACTTCATTTTGTGCCTGTGCCTCAAATTACCTGAGAGACTTATCTCCTGAAGACAGACCTAATCAGAACAAATGGGAAAAGCTCTTGAGGTTACAAAAGCTGATATGCAAAGATGACTGGTATTCAAATGTTAGCTGCTACCAAGGGTACTGCATAAAGCTTTCAAAATACAAATTAACCCAGTTACTACATTTTAGATAATCAAAGTAGCATGTTTTGCTTTTATAAAATTTCCCATAGTTACTTAAGCCCTGCCTTAAAATCAATGAATGGATTGAAA
Organism: Aleadryas rufinucha; assembly: GCA_013397815.1. Classification (NCBI taxonomy): domain Eukaryota; kingdom Metazoa; phylum Chordata; class Aves; order Passeriformes; genus Aleadryas; species Aleadryas rufinucha. The sequence goes on along the minus strand of VZTH01015467.1, from coordinate 170,913 downwards.
ATTATTTGCTCAGGGTGTTACCAATGTTTCTGAGAACTACACTTTACTCTCGACTTTTCTCCCTAATGCAATATGTAACTTAGTTATCATCTTCTATATATTTTTGAACTTGGACAGAACTCTGAAATAATACACAATTCCTGTAAATAGGATTAGGTATGCAGTAGTATCTGTTCTGGACAGATTTATCAACAAGACATGTCCAGTCTGCTGTATGTCACCATCAAATTCTGAAGTTTGCTCTTCTGCTTTTCAAGGAGAAGCAGACTCAGACTAAGTGTAAATGTAAATGTTTAGTACAGAAGAAAAAAAAAGCTGCTTGTAGGTAATTACTCAATAGAAAAGATTTGTTTTAAATATAGTGAGTTTGGACCACAAAACTAGGGAGACACACTTGTTAAATGTACTAACAACATCACGAAAGCCTATGAAAACAAGTTAAAAAAAAATGCAAGCCAGTCCTCAGCAGCTATATACAGGTCAACTTTGTGACTTACTTGGACTTCTTATTGCCACAATTTTTCAAAGCCAGAAGTTGTAGATTTAAGTCCCAGATTCTGAACAATAGCTCCTCTCCAAAGCAGAGGATGTAGCAGTGCATCCTGACTTAATAAGAGAGCAGAGGAGATGCACGATGTTCCACCCAGGAAGGAATCTTAAGCCACCCAGATGTGATGGGCTGGGGCTAGACAGAAGATGAGCATGGGCAACATTGCAGTGGGACCACACTACTGCTACAGGTGACCTGGTCAGGAAAAATTAGATGAGGTCTTCTTCAAATAACTGCAAGAAGCTTCATTTTGACAGATATCTGTCTTCTTGAGAGACCTGACCGCCCCAGTATCTTGGGACCGGAAACGGACCGTGGAACAAGCAGTCTAAGAGGTGGTGGAATCCAAGGTCCTGAGAGGAAGAAAGAAGGCAAAAAATTAGGACTTACACTCAACTGCAATTTAGTTAGGTTAGGAAATATTTAAACAAACTCTGCAGACAAAAATTCATCATGTGTCACAGGATGCAGTCTCTAGTCCATTTTGAGTCAATTCTTGATCATCTTTGCTCACTTCGTGGTGAACAGAGAATTTCCAAAGGACTGGGAGAAAATAAACAGCAATCCTGTCTCTGGGAGTGAAAAACAGGAAGAGAAGAAGGATATTAAACAGATAGGCTCAGAGGGTTGTGACCAGTGGCACAAAATCCTCAGCTGGAGAAGCACCACCAGTGGTATATCCCAGTGGTCAGTAGGACCACTAGGAACAATACGGCTTTGCCTCTTTACAGTGACCAGGATGCTGGGATGGAACAGACTCTAAAAAATTCTGCAGATGTCACAAAACAGGGAGGAGGGGATGCTTGGCTGGCTGGCTGCCTGGGCTGCCTTCCAGGGGGACATGGATAGGCCGGAGAAATGGGCCAATAGGAACTTCTTGAACTTAATTCTCCTGGAAATGCCAAATTCTGCACCTGGGAAGGAGTGACTCTGGGTATCAGCACACACTGGGAGCCATGTTTAAGCCCTGGTGAGACAAACCTAGAGTGCTGAGTCCAGTTCTGATCCCTCCAGTATCAGAGACATGGACATACTGGAGTGAGTCCAGCAAATAGCACGGCGGAGACAGGGGAGTGAAGCAAATCTTTCACAAACTGAGGATAAGAGAGCTGAGGATGTTCAGGTTGGTGTTTTCTCCATGTGTGTAAACATCTGATGGCAGGCCATAGATGTTGGACTGGATGGTCTCTGGAGGCATTTGCCAACCTCAGAAAACTGGTCATTGTGTAGCTCTGAATATGGATTGACAATTGCCATATTTATATAAGATGTAAAGAAAAAAATGCACAGAACTTTTAAAAATGTGTAAATAATCCCTTTGTTCTTGTAAATATGGTTTTAGCTGAAGAGTGACTCAGCACTTATTTAGATTGAAAGGAGCATTCCTACTTATTTAAAAGGGATTAGAAACAAACCCTTCAAGGATTTATAATAAAGACTTCTAAAAATTATAAGGTTACTTTATTCGCTTTAAAGTTATTCAAATTACCAGTTTCTTATTACCTGCAGTTACGTAAAATATTTGAAGTAGCTTGAAAAGTTACTGTTCACACACAATTATACATTGATTCTCTGGTGATTTTTAAAGGCAGTTTATATTGATATTAATGGTCACAAGTAAACTATTTATACAAGAGAACCCTGACCAGAGAATCATTTAGGCTGGAAAAAAATTCTAAGATCACCAAGTTCAACCTTTGACCAATCACTATCTTGTGAACTAGACCATGGAACTAAGTGCCGTGTCCAGTCATTTCTTGCACACCTTCAGGGATGATGACTCCACTGCTTCCCTGGGCAGTCAATTCCAATGCTGAATAACCCTCTCCATGAAGAAATTTTTCCTGATGTCGAGCCTGAACCTCCCTTGGTGCAGCTTCAAGTCATTTCCTCTTGTCCTGATGCCAGATGCCTGTGAGAGAAGCTGACCCCAACTGGCCACAACCTCCTTTCAGGGAGTTGTAGAGACTGATAAGGTCTCCCCTGAGCCTCCTTTTCTCCAGAAAAAAACAACCCCAGCTCTCTCAACTGCTCCTCATAGGACTTAACCCCTAGACCCTTCACCAGCTCCATTGCTCTTCGCTGGACAGGCTCCAGCACCTCAATGTCTTTCTTGCAGTGAGGGGTCCAGAACTGGGCATAGCACTCGAAATGTGGCCTCAGCAGTGCCAAGTACAGGGGGATGGTCACTGCCCTGCTCTTACTGGACTCACCATTTCTGATACAAACCAGGATTCCATTGTCGTTCTTGGCCACCGTGGCACACTGCTGGCTCGTGTTCAGCTGCTGTTCACCAGCACCTCCAGGTCCTTTTCCACTGGGCAGCCTTCCAGCCACTTTCCCCCAGCCTGTAGCACTGCAGAGGGTTGCTGTGACTGAAGTTACAGGCCTAGCGTTTCACCTTCTTGGACCTCATACCATTGGCCTCAGCCCATCAATCCAGCCTGTCCATACCCCTCTGCAGTGCCTTCCTGTCCTTCAGATAAACACTCCTACCCAGCTCCACAAACTGACTGATGGTACTCAAATGCCTCATCCAGATCATCAGTTAAGATATTAAACAGGATTGGACACAAAACTGAGCCCCGGGGAACCCCTATAGTGACTGGGCACCAACTGGATGCAACTCCATTCCCTACCACTCTGGGCCCAGCCATACAGCCAGTTCTTTACAAGGGAAGAGAGCACCTCTCCAAGCCATGAACTGCAGCTTCTCCAGAAGAATGCCGTGAGAGACAGCATCAAAGGCTCTACTGGAAAGCATAAAACCATGAAGGATGTGACTGCTTCGAGTTTTATTTTGTACAGTCGAAAGCAATGTTTGCTGTGTTCTTTTTGTCTGCAACAAGAAAGTGTTTGGCCTTAATTTTGGTTCCAAGATTTTCACCTACAGACTCACATTAGTTCAGTCTTGTGTCTGTACTCTGAAAAGAAAGAGAGGAGCACACTCCCTCTGTTTCCAGAAAAACACTGTTCTTCCAAAGAAGAACCCACTTGGGTTGTTTCTTACAAGTTTGTCTATGAAAGAAATGAGAATTGGTTAAAACCAAAGAGTGATAGGCATGAAAATGTCATGCACTACCTGTGCTAATATCCTCATAGCTCCTGTCCATGTCTCCATTTTCCCCATGAAATGCACAGAAAAACCTAACCAGCCTGCAGAAATAAGCACTTTTACAGTCGTGTCATTGGAACAGCTACCTCAGCACCACAACTGCAAAGAAAATACTGTGGCCAGTGTGTTGGTCTGTGCTCCTCTTGGCCGAGATCAAGCAATCATTTCAGCAGCAACTCCTTCCTGGTCAGGGGACCAGCTTCATAGCAAATGAGAAGTTCCACCTGGTTGTGGAAAATCAAAACTTTGTGTACATTGTAAGACTGTTGGGGTATAACTAAATCATGTCCTGGCTGCCCACAGAGTTTTAAATTAATGGTTTTTTGACTTCTGTGATCCCATATAAATGTAATATTGCATTGCAAACATGTAGCATTGACTGAAATTTCCTGTTCATGTTTTAAGAGCTTCAAATTAAATTTATTTTATGTGCACTAAATGCAAGATATTTCTGAGTTCATTACTAGCTCCTTGGTTTTAAAATTCTTGGGAGCTAATTTTTCAATATTGTGTCAAAATTGTGGAAAAAAAATTCCCCTTCCTTTCAGGCTCTAATTTCTGTCTTTTAGGCAGAAGCATTGTTACTGAATGTATTGTTTATAGACCATATCCATCATATTTGTATCCTGAAATAAACAGTTGAATTGCTCAGTTGCTCTCAGTTATGTATATATGGGTTCTCCTGTGGATCCATGTATATTGTTTTCTCACTTTCCTATAATATAGATAAAATACACTATTTTCCTCAAGACCCATTTTCGTATGGTTATTTAGAGAAAATTAGCAGATCATAACACTTGGGTAGAAAAGAAGCACATTATATGAAGTCAGTTCATGACAAAGAATTAGAGTTTATGTTTCCCCCCCTTTTTTTTCCTCCAGTCCTCACAGATTTGTGTGTCTTCCCCATGTACTCTTTGGAGTAAGTCATGCCTTTTATTACGCGCGTGTGCAGAACTGATCACACAAATCTCCGACTATGGTGTTCTGCTCTATCTTATATTTAAGAAAAATCAGATAATGAAACAGTATGTTTCAGGACTTATCTCAAGAAGACGGAAGGCAACAGTAATTTCACATTGCACAAGCTCTATTACAGTGAATCTATAAAAGGAAAAGCAGCAGTGAGACATTTCTTGCCTAAATCACATGATATAATCAATTACTCTGCATCACAAGACTGGCCTTTCTACTCCTTTCAGTTACTGACATTGTGTGTTACAAGCTGTGATAGTATGACAAGAAAAATGGACAGTTTTATGACCAGTGACACCACAATGGAGGATAATTGGAAGACTTGAATAGGATTTCTTTCACCTCTTTTGTTGGGGAAGGATCAGTTGCAATTTCGCTGTAACAACTGCCTGCCTACTCAAAATGTCTGAAGAGCAAAATTACAGATCTGAATTGCCAGACAAGCCAAGAATCTGCTCCAAATTCAAGGCACAAATCCTGGCAAGCAGTCCTCACTTGGTGTTGCAGGACACACAGACACATACCTCTCAGAGCTGCACAACACTGCAGACCCAATGCAGCACTCAGAAACATGACATTCAAGTTTCTGTCCTCAGTTTAAGCTGCACAACAACCACCTGACAGCTTAGAGGGCTGGCATGGAGAGCCACAGACTACTGAGGCTTAAAGATGCTAGTTTGATTGTTTTCATTTCTTTTCAGATCAGGACTGCAAGATGCAAGCAGCAAAAATGGTCACCTTTGAATGCACCAGAAAAACATAGTCAAGGGATGGTGACAAATTGGAAAATGAGAAAGAATGAAGCTAAAATATTATATGAGAAATTTAAGTAAAATGGCTGAAATATTGGCAGATCTCTGCATTGTGTTCTAGAAGCATGCAGAAGTAATCCTAAAGTAGATTGTTTTCTGCAGCTTACCAAAAATGCTAATTTATTATCATTTATTAATGAATCTTCAAGAATCTGGGCTACCTTGTTGAGCTACATGACATACTTCCCTATCACTCATCTGTGATCTTCACTCTGTTAATGGCTTTCCCAGCCAGGATTTTCATAACTTGGACTGATCTCTATTGAAGTGCTTCTGCAGCATTTGAGGACCTGATGAATGCACATCCCACAGTGTCTGCTAGCCCTTGATCTTAGGAGAACAGAAGCAGGCAGAGTCACTGTTGGACCTGTTGGCTACTTCTCCGAAATTCAAAGGTTCTCTTGCCTGGCCTTTTCAGCTGCACCTGAGCCCCTTTGCATCCCCAGCTTCTTCCTCATCACCTTGGCCACACTCAAACAATCACACTGTGGTACCAGCTGGGTATGACACAAACACAGGCAAATATAAAGAGCAGCCCTGGTCTCTGCCAGATGGTGCATTGGGGCTGTAGCATAGGAGACTGAATCCTCCTCCAGTACAGCAAGGGAGGGATGGATGCTCTGGGTAACTCCTTCCAGAGATGACCACCAAATACATGCTTACCATTGCTGCAGAGCCTTGCGACAAAGACAATTTTGAAAATTTTATGGAGGTTACTGGCAGTCTGAATAGGTATCTAAACATATTTAAAAAAATACCAGTCCTAGAGACCATAAAGAAATTACTATAGAAATATTAGTGAGGGAATTACTAACTTTTAATTCACTGATGGTTTTCTGTTGTATGCATTAAGTGAGGCCTGGAGCCTTTCCAGTGAGGATAAAAGGGAATACCAAATGATTCCCCTTCCCTGACTGAGTCAGGCACCCTGTGGAACAGCTTGTGTGCTGTTATGTAAGAAAGAATTGCAAGGTAATGCATATGCATAAGGAGGGTGAATGCAAGTATCAGGGACAACTTTATCCTGGTAGTTCCTCATTTTCTGAACACCAGACTTCACAGCCTTAGTGGTCTTGCAGTGTCAGTTTGAGATGGGTTATGGGTACAAGACTATTGTTTGGAACTCTGAACGTTGTGGTAAGTCAAAAACTAGTAAGATTTACTTTCTTTAATTAGAAAACTGATCCAGTAAACTGTTGAGGGAGTAATGTTTCAGTGCAGTTTACTAATTCAGGCGGGTGTTTTTCTTGCTGCCTCTGAGATGGGGAAACTCAAATTTATGAGAGTTTCATACATCTATCTGTTTCTGAAAGGCTAAATAGAGTTAGGAATAAATGTATCTGTTTAAAATCCAGAGCTCAGAGAGCCATTCCTTCTGCAGATGTTGGCTGGAATCCCAGTTTTATCCCTGCTCTATAGAAAGGAATTTTCATTTGTGGGCAGCCCTATTTTCCTTACCCAGAATGTGTCTTTCCTCACAATATTGAGTAATTTTCCTGATAATATTGAGTCAGATTAATTTAACTTGAAGTTAATTCTAAAATGCATCAGTTTGGAAGTGTTGATCATCTTATTATACTACTTTTTTCACATTTCTTCTAGGGCAACTTTCACCTGAGGTTGAAACTCAACTAGGGTCCTGTTTGTAGCAAATATCTGTAGACATCAAATTTAAATTTAGATAATTATGGCTTCCAATTATTTTTGCGGAATAACATACAGGGTTAGCTTAATAGAGCTTGTCAGTTCTGAGCAAACCTTGTAGTGATAACATAATGTGATCAAATAAATAGGGTTGAAGGAAGTATACTCTTTATCGTCTCCAGAATAGGTACATTGATGTTCAAAGAAATAATTATTTCTCTCTTTTTTTTTTTTTTCAGATATAGTAACAGAATATATTAGACTTGATATCTAAGATGCCTAAATGTGCTTTTAACTTATATAGGCTTAATTTAAAAACAACTTTCAGTCTGCTTCCAGAATAATTTTGAAATATATTTGCCCAAAGTTTACTGAAATATTGATGAGCTTGAGTGCTCACAAAAGTGCTTCACTAACATGCATCTCAGTGGGATGTCTCACTGCTGAATACGGACTCATTCATGGACAATTTATAGGAGTAAATGTTGAAGTGAATTAATGTTATGAAGATGGAGCTAAGAATTCAACAGTAGCCTGGTAGCTGCTTAGGGGGATGCAGTGTGTCCCACAGTGTCTTCATCTTGCAGTGCTTTTCTTTGATGGCTGTATATAAAGCCAGCCAAAAGCAAGCAACATCTTGTATTTTTGGACATGACCAAACAGTATGCTGAGGTGGCCAAGAAGGCCAAGGACGTCCTGGCCTGTATCAGCAATAGTGATTGTCCCTCCTTACTCAGCACTGGTGAGGCCACACCTCGAGTGCTGTGTCCAGTTCTGGGTCCCTCACTGCAGAAAAGACACTGAGGTGCTGGAGCATGTCCAGAGAAGGGTAACAGAGCTGGGGAAGGGACTGGAGCACAGGTCTGGTGAGGAGCAGCTGAGGCGGCTGGGCATATTTAGCCTGGAGAAAAGGAGGCTCAGAGGAGACCTTATTGCTCTCTACAACTGCCTGAAAGGAGGTTGTAGGCAGGTGGGGGTCAGATTCTCTTCCAGACAACAAATGATAGGATAGTTTGAAAAGCTGAACGACTGAGTATACAAGATAACTGATGGAGAAGAGGTATATGCATGATAATGGATTCAGGCTGATGAGAAACTGAGCTACAATCTCACCAGGTGAAAAAGGAATAAAGCTTTGGTTCACGCTGAGGCAACATTCCACTTTTGTTTGCTTCTGGGGATTTCAGATGAGGTCTTCTCTTGCAGGAAACTTGTGACTAAATCAAAGATAATATTTGTACTGTAGCCTCAAGCCACAAGTCGTTGTTTGCATATATACAACTGAAAACGCAAAAAGAGGATACTGGTGATGAAATATGTACAATTACTTGGCACACTGCAATATGTCCTTGTACCTTTTCTCATTGGCAGGAATGCAAAATTCCTCACTCAAGACTTTGGCATTATGCTACTCTTTCCCTCTGACTCTGTCTTCTTTTCTCTTGTCATGAAATTGCTTCTCCCTCTTCTTTTCTCCTTTTCTCCTTTCGCTTCCTCTCTTCTACTAGTCACTTGATACTTACTCTTCTTGTTTGGATTTATTATAGTGTCAATATCCAACCCTAAACTAGAAATACGTAGAAAATAATTTGTCTTGGCCCTGTCCCTGGCCTGCAGAGCCTTTATTATTTGCCTGATTTGTCATTATAGTTAATAGTATTACTACTTATGCCTGCTAATACAGCACAACAGCAAAATGAATTTATAGTAATGAGAAGCTTTTAGAGGCAATATTTAAGCAATAATGACTCCTGAGTCAAACATTTCCTGGCAGCTAATGACTGGCTGGAAGAGTAAAAGGTCTAAGATAAACCCAGAGGCTCTTAACCCAACCCACCATTAGCTGCCAGGAAATGCCTGACTTAGAGAGCACTAATGCTACTATACACCATAAAAACATAAAGAAAATCTAATTGTTTTTCTGCTTGTTCAAGAGCTGAAAACTGAGTATCAAGTTGCCATGGATTGTTCCCTGCACTTGTGTTTTCCTAAGTGTTAATCACCAGATTACCAGAGTAGTTATCAAAACTACCAGAGTAGTTATCAAAATAGAAACTAAAAATAATTCACTTGGAGCCAATAATGTTATTTGGAGCTGATTATTCACCCTTAGGTGTAAGCCCAGGGAAGTCTTTTTTGCATCACACTGAATCATTATATAAATTTAAGTCACCATAAACATGAATAACCATGGGATCTCAAAAGATAGGTGTCACATGACTGTAGACTACTTTTTATACCTTCATACATCTTTGTGCTGATACAGGAACAGCAAACATTTGGAAAAGAATAAAAGTAGTTGCCATCCTCCAACCAATACAAGCTGGAAGTAAACATTTTTGCATCTTCTATTACTTAATAGATAAGAAAATTTTCTCCAAACAAGATCAGTTGCTATTCTAGAATAAAAATAAACTTTCGCACAAGTTCATGACCTAGTGATACATATGATTTAGTGGATGTAGTTTGTCTTATTTCATATGCCTCTGACTTTTCCCCTGAAACGTGCCCTATGTGTTTTGGTACATTGTACATTAAACTTTAGACACCACAGTTCCTTTTTGCACTGCTCCTATCTCAGCCATTTACATCTTCTTGTTCTCCTTGTAAACGAACCTCACCTCTTTTGACAGCTGTCCTGGTATTCTTTGAGACACAGCTTTGGTTTATTATCTATAAAGGGGATTTGTTGCAAAAAATTATTTCCCAGAGCCTTGTGTTTGGATGGGAACCACAGCTGGACAAGCAGAGAGAAGGAGCTATCACCTGCAAAATGGAATGCAGTTTGAATAAAGAAGTAGCCCATTTGGAAAATGTTACTCTTTTCCTTGCTGAATGGCTGGGCTTTATAATATTTATGCTGTTTCATCTAGAGTACAGGTTGCACAGTGCAGCTAATGCCGTATTTTTGCTATTAAAACAAGCACTCCCACCACAGATCAGCTTCACTGTGAAATTTCATGTGTCCTTCTTTTCTGAATATTATCCAAAAACTTTATTTTTGTACATATACATTTTTATTCCAGTGAGCTCAAAATTAGTTCTTGAGTAAGTGTTTTTTTGTGATTTGTATATCCTCTGCTAATTTAAAGTCCTAGAGAAAATAGAAAGTTAATAAATCAGAATAAATCCAAGAGCAGTTATGCAACTCAGACAGCACATGCTTAGTTAGGGAAACATGGCAAAACTCAGTTGAAACTAAGAAGCAGCATTACAATGTACAGCTTCACACCTATAAAAGACAAAGAAACAAAGAAAAGTCTAGCTATAGCCTTTTCTTACTTGGCTCCCTATCCTTACAACCATATTTAGCAGCAGCATGCAAACATAACATTACAGAAATGTCTGTTGACCAAAAACTGGTTGAGTCCAAAATCCTGAAATTCTTTGATACCTGTCAATTTACAAAATCTACAATATCTAAACTCCATGGCCAGTTCTATGCTTGAACATCTGGGAGTGCATAGCTGGATTCATCAGCAATTAAAAACAGTGCAGGTGCTGCTACTCAGTGACTTTTTAGTACAGACATTTACTCTAATTCATTTATGGGTGTTCCAACTGCCACAGAAAGTTACATTTAATAACTACTTTCCAACATGCTATATTTGCTCTGAAACCCAGTCAGAATTTTGGTTCTTCAGCACCACAGGGTACAGGCTAGAAACTCTTCTGTCACCTCCTTAGTCTCCATATGGATTTGTAAATGTGTCCCGAAATGTACCATTAACACCGAAAGCACAAATTATCTTTAAGTGCATCTATCATGTGAGCCAAAAAAGTGACAGCCCAAGCTGTTGCCAGTCACAGGAGTTCAACGCCAAGGGCAAAACATGGCCCAGAGTTCATCACCTCTCTCCTTCTGCTTCTCTTTGCCACAATAATCTAATAAATAAAATGCTCTAAGAGCAGTATTAATAGTTTCTCAACATGGTTCTTTCTTGAGCTGGTAAAACCATAAAGAAACAGTTGTCTAGAGCTGGTTTTGTTTTTTTCAAGTTTTTTTGAGTTTCATTTACTACCTGTGTTGCTAACTATTTTTACATAAGTGAGGAAAATCACTGAACTCAGATCAAAAAGAATATTTTTGCACAAAGGATTAAAAGTCAAGTCTTATACAAAAATAATTTCTTTGAACATGATGTTCTTTACTTATTTTGGATTCGTATAAATGCCTGGAGCTGAGCCCTACTGATCTGAGTTAGCTACTTTTTATCACTGTTGCTTAAATCACAATGACGTTTTCTCTAGTTCCAGCTCCAAGGACACAAACCTACTTCTTGCTTGGAATGGCAGGTTCTGCATGAGAAATCACTAGCACAAGGTGTCAGTGCAAGGTCTGCCTAGTGCAGTGGGTTAATGAACTTACTTTGTGCTCTGGAGGACAATGAACTTGTAGCTAGTTTTGATCACAAATGGAAGACTACTAATTCTGAACTGGTCCTCTTTTTTCATCTGTGCAGTGCAACATCCACATGGCATTTCAGTAGGGACAGTTTGAAATTATTATGATGATTTAGTTATTATTCACCCAGTACCAGATTTCAGACAGTACCTCACAAGCAGGCACTGAGCCCACCAGGAGTTGGCAGGAGGTCTCAAGCTGGTGTGATGTTGATTGTCCAAGGACAGCAGTGGGTCCACAACACCTCCCTTTTCATCTTTCTGTTGAAGTCACACACCACACCAGGATATAGAACTGTCCTATTTGCACCTGCTGGAAGAACTTTACTCCTGATGAAGCTTACCTAAGATGGAATTGAGCCTGAATGATATCTTTCCTTTGAAAAAAAAAGTTAGCTAAGCACTACACTGTCGCAGGGGGTCCGGGTACTAATCAGCACCGGTTTGCCACGACCTTCCTAGAGAGAGCATCCCGCAGGGAACAACCCTTCCAGGGGTGCAGGCCCTGGGCGACAGATGATTTCAGCAAGTGTAGCAATTTCTCAGCTACAAGTGATTTCAGCTCTTGTGATCCAGCTCTTAGTGAAATCGCCCCAGGCAAACTCGGGGACAGAGAGGCAGGAGCCTCATATGGCAGTTCCGCAGAGGTAGCCTTTATTGTCCAACCACCCTGTGAAGGGAGGGCCAGGGACGACGGCTCCCTAGAGTCGGTGGCAGAGGAGGGGGCTTTTTTATGGGTAAGGTAGGGGGTGTAGAAACCACTTAGCCAACGAGGTACAGGCTATTACCATGAACAAACAAGGCATGTTGGGATCTCGCCGTAACCCAGAAGAAGGTTGCTTATCTCTGACCCCTCCAGGGGAATGCAGAAGGCTCCTGCTTTGAGACCTGCCAGCCCTCCACACTACACAATTGAAAGGAACTAGGATGATTGGAGACCGTGGAAATAGAAATACCACTCTGACACCAATGTACTAGCACTTATTTGAAACACCAGTGATTGCTAATCAAGTGCCTGAGAAAGATTTTCACAGATCATTTCCCTATCTGGATAGCTGTTGCACAAGCACAAAGCAAAAAAAAGGATGTTGTTCCATCACTAACTTAATAATGTGTAAGAATGTGTAAGACAGTGTAAGAATGAAAATGCCTTGTGGACAAGAATACATAGTGTCATCCCTGAGAGTAGCCATAAGTGAGGCAAGATTAAGAAATAGTGTATATATACGGAATGATCTTTGTCCTGAAAGACTTTTACAGATTCTAATAATACAAGCAGAAACTGGGAGATGATAGCAGACAAGACAGGCAGTGATTTCAGATATCAAATGGTTATTTATCTGCTGTAGACCTGAAAATAAAGGACATTCTTAAGGAGGTTGTGTAGTCCCAGAGACCATCCTCCTTGTTCTAGGAGGGGAAGGAGGGCTGACTTCACAGAACACGAAAGGCCAACCAAAGGAAATCCTATTGCTCTCACTAGGGCTGGTGTAGGACTTCCAGAGAAGCTGCCTACATGCAGAATACACATGCCTCCGGTTCTTCTTTTGCTCCCCTAGCTTTCACTCTCTGCAGATCCTAGAGGCCAAAAGACTGCTCACAACTATAATTTATCATTTTGCAGAAGTCAAGCCATGCTCCTTGAACTCGTTACAAAACATGACAAGATGTGCAGAGGTTCTTTGTTTCTGATGGGTAGTTTTGCACATGCATATTTAACCGTTCTTTCTGGTAAGCGTATAAGTTGTGACAGGTGTGCTGCATATGAGGACACACAATGCTTAATAAAACTCTTTGCAAAAGAGTAGCGTTTAGAAGTAAAAAGCCAGGATAAAAACATCTTTAAGAGAAACATAGCACCAAGTGGTCTTTCTATTCCTAAGCCAGCATAGATATTCACTTTGCAGACTACACTGGAAAAATTTTCTTGGTTTTGTTCAAAGAATAAAGATTGAGCTAAACAAATTTCATCTATTTTCCAAAGTGAAAGGAAATATAATGCTTGGGGTTTAGCATCAATCAATAAACATAACTACAGTTTAATACAAATGTTGCTTTTCATTTTTTTATGCTATAACAATTTAATTTGATGTGAAAGCTGAAAAAATCAAAGCTCCTGTAAGGCACCAGATATTTAACATGAGTTCTCTTCAAGCTCACCGCTGCAAAACTGCATGAAAAAGAAAGATCCCACGTGTGGTATGTTGAAAAGCAGGAGATAACTGAATGAATAAAATTATCTCAATTTCATGGTATTGAAATTTACATTGGTATAGAACTACCTACAGGCTAATAAAGACCCTGGGGTGTGTGTTGCCTTAATATTTCAATTATTTAAAGGAATAGGCAGTAGAAACCTTAGGCTTTTAATAATACTAAACATTACATAAAAATGAATGCACACACAACTTCCAATTCAGCACCATAAAATAAGATATTCCCCTTTTTTCTATCTTTTCCCCCCACAATTACTTCAAGCAGCATTTTCACTGCAAATTACATTTTCCATTTGCTGTAACTATCCCCTCATTTAAATATGTATTTATAGGAGTGAAAATGTATGCTAATGTATATTTCCTCATCTGTTTTTAAGGAGGAAAATGAAAGTTTTCTTTCTGCATGGAAGTTAATTCTTCATGTTTTATAATTTGCTAATGATGTTACCTGAATGCAAGTGCAAGACAAATTCAAAGTTCTGGTTGATTTGGATTCTAGATGCCTAGCAGTAGAAGATTAATTTCCTGGCACATGAGCAGAGATCTGCTGAAGAACTGCTTCATCCACTGGAGCTGCAGGTATGAAACATTTCTGAAGGTGAAAGCTTTACAAGTTATGGCAACTGTACTTAATATGCTGATAGTATGCAGGTAATTCTGTCAATGTCATTGAGGGACACCCTTGACAGATTTTATACAGAGAAAGTTCTGTTAATTGAAACTGCTTTCTTTATTCCCTTCTTATCAGTGTAGCTGTATGGACTTTGTTACTGATGTCTCCTAAAACTGCTTGTTCTGTCTTCTGGTCAAGAGTAGTTTGTGCCAGGATAATTGCCCATGCAGAGTAAACTAGTTTAACCTCAACAGCATGAGAGCTTTGCACCCAGCTGGTGCCCTTGGACAAGACCCAACCCTGTGTCTCAGAGGTGTTCTTTGGACACTGAAGTTTGAATCTGGTTTTGAAACAGATTTTGTCTTTTAGCTTGTGCTTTCAGAAACACTAAGGTAACAATGAAACAAGATTTACTCACAAAATTTTTTTGAAGAAGTTACAGCACTGCAAATAATGTGTACCGATGGCTTAGGCTGCGGGGTAGACACAAGTGGAGGATTCATGTTTTATTTCAATAGAGTGCTTAGAGAAGTCATTATATTTAACTATTATTTTGGAGCCAGAGACAGTTTTGTACTTTATATTGCCCACAAGTGCAGGAGGACATTTAATGTGATAAACTGGCAGTTGAAAACCTATGAGAACAGTAAGTAATGGGGAAATTGAGGCAAGGGATCAAACATGAACACTAGGACAGACCTAGAGCAAATTTCAGAAAGCCCAAATGGTTACGCTGAAAATTAACTTCACTGCAGGGAGACAGTGGCTAATCTCCTTTTGAAATTTTTTAGTAAATGGCTGAGAAAAATTTTTAGTAATGGCTGAGAAAATGGCTGCAGCTATCTAACACAAGATAACAAAACATACTTCTTTAGAGACAGTAAAATATCAGTGTATGAATATTACATACTGCAAATGAAAATATAATTGCACATTAAAATTATTAACCTTTGCAAAGAGAAAAATGTTTCACAACTAAAACTAAATGTATTGTCTCCCCTGTTGCTTGACTGCCCTTCTGGCAGTAACCAGCCACTTTGGGGGGATTTCCAATTGCTGTCAATGAACTCCTCTTAAATTCCTCTGAGATACTTCCAAGGGTCTGCAAAACATGAAGTTTCTAATGTTCCCCTGAAATCTGCTTCAAGTGTGTATATCAACGGCACTGGAAGGTTTGCAGGGCTCAGGAGCTGATGAGCAGAGAAAACTGTGGGAAGGGAGGGTCTGGGAGAGGATGCTCCTCCACCTGCACCCAGAGGCATGGCAGGGCTGGCCAACCACAGCTAGAGGGCAGCACTGGAGCCCTGCAGGGCACCTGTGTCCACCCAGAAGAAGAGGGGAGGGAAGCCAACAAGGAGTATCCTGATTTGGGTATAGCAAGCTCCAGGTGAAGGAATGTGGGAAACATGGGCAATATGGCATACATCATTTAAACATTTCCATGCATATCTTGAGTGCCAGTGGGATGCGCTGCACTCAAGATATGAGTCAGTCATCTCTAGATAAGTTCTTCAGAGTGCAGACGAGCCATCCCATATTAGCTTAGAAGACCAGGTGACTCAGGTCCAGTACTTACCCAATGCATTGTCATGGTAACCGCAGCTACACACAACTTGAGTGTTTCAGTACCTACTCCTCTGTATGCTAGATTATTTTACAGTGCAGGTGGAATTCACTAAATTCAATATTGATATCAAAAAATCCCTGAGAATAAAGGGGTCCCACTCCTTATCCATCCAATCATCCTGGGAGTGCCAGAGAGTTCAAAAGCCTCTGCTAAATAGAATGGAGAATATAAACTGAGAAACACAGTAAAACAAAACTAAAACCGAAAAAACTTATCAAGCTGGTACATTCAGGATTCAAGCAGAAAACAAAGCTACTGATCAAAAAGCTCCAGCTTCATCTCCTACAGATCCGAGTCCTTTCAGGGGCCCCTCAACACTTCATGAAAGGAATCCTCCACTCACAAATCAACGGAATTTCAAAGACAGAGGAAAAAAAGTGAATTTTAAAGCAGTCAGTATGAAACAGACTTTGTTTCACCATAAGAGCTCCACCAGGACTGTTGTGCAGAGACACTGGCAGTCAGGAACAGAGAAGTCCAGGTTCAGCATTTAGGGTGAACTACTATATGCTACGGAAGGTAATGCAAAATAGGGAGTTGGTGTATCTTCTGTACAGAGGGCAATGACTGATGTACTGTGATCAACAGCACACAAAAATGACGATATAAACCAGATATATGAGATACACTCTAATGAATGGGAAATACTGAGAAGTATTTCAAACTACACAACTTTTCTTTCTGTTCTTCAGAGGATGGTATGAAATATCTGGTACTGAAACTATGCTCTGAAGTGTAATTTAATGTTTGCACCCCAGTAAGAAGAAATTAGATGCCTTAAGCATTGTTTGGTTGTTTGCTTTGTTTTCATTCTGAATGTTTTCCCTTCAGTTGTAAGATTTGTATAAAAATTGTGTGAAGACTGTCAGTAACTGTCAATATATATATGGACTTTAGTCGCCAGATGTCATTTATATTATCAGGAAAAATCTGTACATATCGAAAGGAACCACTTCTATTTAGGTGCATATGTCATTACTAGTCCAAAGTTTTGTAGCTACCCTGGGGACAGTGCTTGGTCTGTTGTGACTGACTGGATTTGTACTGCCAGTGTGAAAATAATTGTGTGTCAAGGACCATTAGGTCAACGCAATTTTTGCAATCAATATTGTGATATATCTTGTAACTACAGAAATCTTTTTGCCTGCAAAATTTTGCCACTGCTCTTAAACAGATCTGCCAATTGTATAGAGATTTTTAAGTACTGAGTTTGTCCAGAGATTTTTAAGCACTTTGGGAAGTGTGGCTTTCATTACTGTACAGTTAGAGAAACTGAGGCACAGGTAAAATAAATAATGTGTCCAGTGATAAGATACAAAGGAGAAAAAGGAGATTAGGTAAGGAAAAGAGCATGCAATAAAAACATTCCCGATATTACGACTTTCACATGTCAGTCATGCTGCTCACTGAACCATATATCCAACTCTTTTTTGCAGGTGTTGTGTGGTATGTGTGCTAGAGGAGATTAAACATAACCCCATAAAATTTCCCTGAAAGTTTATCCCCTAGGGTTTTCACTACTATGTATACGACAAAATCAAGATTTGTGACACTGGCGGTCGCAATTAAATGGCTTGAGCATAATACTCTATAATAGCTTTATTTCTGGCTCATATCATGGAACTCAGTGAGATTCAATGACTTCGTAAAGAAGCTACCACCTTCTGCAGGAGCTGAGAAGGGCTGCAGGGACCCCACTTGTTTGAAGGAGGAGTACTACTTCCATGTGATCGCTGGAGCACTGGCTGTCTTTGTTTTGCGAAAGGAAACCCAGGAAGAGAGATGTCAGTGCCACAGGGCATAGTGCAGCAATGGTCAGGGTATTCAGCCGGTTTGGTGGCCAGGATGCAGTGGGAGGGATCTGCTGACCCTGGTGCACCTGGAAAGAAGGTGGTGGGATCCAGGCTAGGGTTTGGGTCCAGCTTTATCTTGTGCAGAACCTCATGGCAGGCAGCTGGGGGCTAAGCCAGGGTGAAATTATTGGCTATGTAAACATGCCTGGCAGCAGAAAAGGCTGTATGAGGACAACTGCAAGTAGAACCAAGTCCCAAAACCTTCTACTCCTTCTCCTGCTCCTACAAAGAGGCTGCTGTTTCTCTGCCTGGCCCATGTCAACATTTTAACATGTAACAAATATCACTTAATGCCTGAAGAAACCTTTGAAGATGAAAAGTGTTATCCAAAGTGCTTAAGTGTCATAATTAGTAAGGAAAGTACTGAATTGCTCCATCAAGAAGACAAGGAAAGGACAGTTGTCAGAAAATTAATTGTATGAGGAGTTTTTGCATGAGCTGTACGTTGATAATACTGTGGTAAAATTCCTTGTTACAAGTGAAAGAGAGTTCATACTATTGCACTGGTACTGTGATTAAAACTTAGGAGGATTTCATGACCAGGTGCTCACTGCAAGATTTGAAACTTTTGGCTAATAGGTTTTATTCTCTAAAACTCTAAAGAGATAGAAAAAAGCTAAAAAACCTGTTAGAACAAAACTTTAAAGAATCTTGGTAAAGAATACACACATGAGGGCTTTTACTCCTCTTTTCTAAATTAATCCTTGGAGACCCAGAGTGGCACAGTAAGAAATTTGTAGTTTCACATAATTTTGGTGTGAAGCCCAGCAAAACTCGGCAGATATAAAAGTGGATTTGTAGTACTTAAATGCAAGTGGTTTGGCTTTTTTTCTTGGCTTTTTCGGAGTAGCCTAGTTTGATAGTGAAACTGTTTGGTAAATGGAAATATTTTGCTCAAAATAACCAAAGAAAAAGGTGAAATTGTCCCTGAATTTTAATTATACTTTATTTATATACATATTTTATTTATGTATTTAAATATACTTTAATTATAATTTATTTATATTAATAATTTTTATTTAAATTAAAAAAAAATATTCCATACAGCATTTTTCAGATAGGGCAATAATCTCTTCTGGAGGCAGCAATGTCTTTATACTCTGTCTTTTTACAGAACCTCATGAACATTTTACATATCCAAGTGAATTTCTTCAACTTGTGAGCAATAATTAAAACTGTGGAGCCTCTCAATCAGAGGAAGATATCTCTTGGAAAAACCTCAGATCTACTCAAAGTCAGATTGAAATTCTGAAAGTACCTGAAGGAGAGAGACAACATTTTACTTCAGCTGTAAACTGAAAGTCAAACAGAACTGTTGATTCCACTGTAATATGAACTTCAACTTTTTTTCCTCCTTCTTTAGTTTGTGCTATTTATAAAACTTCTAATTTAGAAAGTAATGACAAAATAGTGATAGCTCTATTCCTTGTTTGTGTTCAGAGAGCTGTTTGTAGTGTTATGTGAACAAAATACTTTTATTTTTTTTCCAATTAGTATATGAAAAGACCTGGGAGAATGGATCAGATCTTTTTCTGACCTGTTTACTTTCTTTACAATATGAACCCGGCTTACATCCTAGATTCAGCCCTTCTTCTTCCCAAAACCAAGTGATATACACAAACATGAATTATTGACACTTTTGGATATTGCTTTTTTGGGTGTTTACAGAGTAACACATAATATTATTCTCCAATGTGGAAAAAATGTGTAAAGCTAGGCAATATCTGTTCTTGTTTGTGCATGTGAGAATTTAAAAAGTAACATAATTTGTTATATCATCCATTTAATTACCATTCCCTTCAATTTGTAATCCAGCTTTCTAACCAGGAATTTGAAAGAAGAACATGCCAATTCCATTTGTTCTATCATGCTTAACTACAAGCCACCACATGCTTGTGAGACAGCGCAAACAACCTGAAACTTCATATGTAAGCTACATTTTCTTTTCACAATTAGAAAAATCAAAAGCACAAAAGTTACTCCTATTCCTACATCCTTTGATTGCACTTTCTAAAAGTGGTAATGGTACCAAGTTTGTCAGGAATACAGATTTTTTTTAAATGTATTCAAAATGAAACTTTATGGTGACTTTTTTAGGAATATATTTTCCTTCTGTGACAATGTAATCAAATGAGTTTAAGTAAACTCACAACAGAGGTAAAACTTTCAAACTCTTCAAGACATGGTAGAGTACACTAGGAAAAGGTAAGAA
Source organism: Aleadryas rufinucha (assembly GCA_013397815.1). Lineage (NCBI taxonomy): Eukaryota > Metazoa > Chordata > Aves > Passeriformes > Aleadryas > Aleadryas rufinucha. Next base: position 150,892 of record VZTH01015467.1, on the reverse strand, counting down.
AAATTCTTACTTACAGTTGAGCACTAGTGGTTTGCATTTGGAAGCCTGTATTTGGATAAGATAAATCCTACATCAAAAAGATGATACCACGGCAGAAGCAAACTGAAAATACATTTTTGTTTTCTTTTTAATTTCAGCTTCTCTGGTTGTTCTCGCAGACACTTATTTCAGGAGCCAAACTGAATTTTACTTCTGTGAAACTCATTTGTACAAACTGTGGTCTGCTTGGTTTGCTTTTAACTCCATTATACAGCTAAATTGCTTCATAATTTCTTGCTTTGTCAGCCTTTACCAACATCTGAAGGTCCAGAACCAGTCTAAAAGACACAGAAAGGGAGAGAGTATACATGCATGCTAATGATTTGTACTCATATACTTTAAAAAACCCAAACAACCTAAATGAAAAAAGATTAAAACAGCTTACTCCAATGCAATAAAACTGGGTGTTGTGGGAATTGGACTCTTCCCATTCTTCTTTGAGACATCCAAACAACAGTGTCAACCTGACACTATAATGAGTCAAAAAACTCACATCTATAAAGTAAGCTTTCACTTGAGCAAACACAATCATCTCAGTCTATGTTGCAACAAAATGGTTTGAAAACATAAAAATATCTGTCACTTTTGTTCAGTAGCAGGTTAAAACTAAAGGATACAAAGACAAGGCCAGAATAAAGCCTGTACCTTATTTGCACTTGCCGGTGTAATACTTACTTGACGCATCAATTAGCTTTAAGGCATTCATAACTTTATTTAACTTTCATTCATGAGAATAGTGCAGCCCTTGATGATTTCAGCAGAGGTGGAATCTACCTCTTAGTAAATGGAGATAACAAAAATTTGCATAAAGCAGGAAAGCCATAAAATATCATGAAGAAAAAAGAAGCTTTTGTAGTCAAGATCAAAAAACTACAGGAAATAAAAATCAGCCTTCAAAGATTTCAATGGACATAGCAATCACAAAGCAAATGAGAATTTGGTCAGTAGTCAAAGGTGAAAAAAAATCCAAACCAAATTCCAAATTATAATAAATGCCATTTCAGCAAAAGCAATGCTGGGAACTCCTTCTTCAGTGAAGTCAGAAGCACTGAGTTCAGGAATACTGCATCTGGTTCCAGGCACCATACTAAAAAACAAAAAAGGTAATTTAAAAATACATGTAGGGTAGAAGAAGATCAGGCAATCTTCCTCAAATAAGTGTATCTCTTCTATAAAGGGAATCATGACCATTTGTTCTTCCTATACGTCATTGGCACCCCAACAAATTTTGAACACAAATTATAATTGTTAAGGAAAACTATGCTAAAGATTAGCAAAAGCTCTTAAACACTTAAGGCTGGAACTTTTTGTGTGACTTGTGGAACATCCTTCTCACTGGAATTTCTTTTCCAAGACCTTAGGGAAGCAACATCCATATTTGTTCAACAATGGGGAGATTACTTACATCAGTCTTTTTGACATCAAAACATGCATTTCTGTAAATCACAGTACTCTCAAAGACCCAACAGAGTAACAGCAACTGAGGGACAGACAGGCAAACTTAAGTTTATACAAAGACTCAATGCAAGCTCCTCCTGTCCCCTACAGCCTACCATGCTTCTCCTTGTTCCCCTTACAGCAGCTGAGACAGTCAATTCATTCCCCCCAGGTTTGCTGCACTGCTGGCTTTGAGGCTGTGTGACACCCCTCCTTGATTGTGAAAGGCAAGGTGTTATAACCTCACTGGAAACCCATCTGAAAGCTGCAAAGTAGGAACTTGACCTTGCAATGTCAGAAGAAAGGACCAAGAATCTGTCTCAGCCAGAATTCCTTGCTGGATTATGGAGCAGACATCCCCAGCTGCCCCTCTCGTGTTTTGGAAAGATACAGGTATCCAAGTGTGACCCTTCATCAACAAGTGCACGTGCTGGATGGGGCCAAGCCATTCTTTCTGAATGGCCATTCTTAACTTTGGCTGGGATCCATTTGGATGAACCATTTCCTCATGCAAATCTCACAGGAAGGCTTTACATTACCTCAAGTAAATCTACCATCCTTCATAGAGAATTGTGATTTAGGAAGGGCTGAACACATGTGGACAGCTCCTGAGCTGCTGCAAGCTGGCCTTGTCCCCTGTGCTTGCACCACTGATGGTCTCCACCACATGGAGACTCACTCTACACCAACATCTTCAGAAAATGGTCATTCTTTGCACTGTCATGGTAAAGTACTATTCATAATTAGCAATATAGGTGTACATCCTTTTGGGAAACAGGGTTGGAAAAGCTGGAAATAGGCAGGGGAATCGCAGGAGATGTGCACACACACATATATGTGTAGAGAGACAAACACACAGTCCAAACTGCTTCATACAAAACAGGGAAAAAACCCCCAGCTTTTACTTAAAGCTTGGAATTTGCTGTTTTGGCTTTCATACTCCATTTGCTTTCTTGCCAAGCTTAAATTAGACCACAATAAAAAGAATTGCAGGATTTTTATGAAGGTAGTGTGAAAAACATGCTCGTATTTCTCAGTTAGGAACAGGGAAGATCATTGTATGCCCACTGATGATGGTTATTCTCATGACTCAATGAACAAGCTCTTTACTGTGTATTTATAGCAACTCTCTGCTATGCAGTATTTCATTACTTACAGGGGTTTTAATGTCAGTTTGAATGAGATTTAGAACAAGATCTGGTACAATAAAATATTAATTAAAAATATTAATAAAATAAAAATTTTCTGATATATATTTATCACTACACTTGTAATGAATCTCCTTTATTGTCTGTTCAAATATCTTTTCCTCTTGATTTTTTTTTTTTAGCAAAATAATTTGTGGGTTCTAACTACTCCGTTAACGGCAGACTTAATATATGAACACTTTTCAGCCATATGAAAATAAAAATATGCATGTGAGAGTGAAATCTGTACCTGAAAACATTTCATTTAAAAGAAAAATAAAATCTTAGATAACTGTTATTAGATCTTGTAGCCAATTCTGGCTTGCTATCAGAAGCCATGGTATATGATCTTACTTACAATAATATACATGCTGCTCTGTCTGGTCACAAAAAAGTGAATTAAAGCTGGAGTTTTCCCTGTGACTCTGTAATATCTTCATTCTTGTTGGTTTATCAAGCCTGTATCATCTGTTTTCAGTTTTTCATGTGTCTACATACCTCTTTGCCCATAAATTTCACAACTCGCCTCTGCCATCTTGTGGGAAAACGTGTGTTGTTACTTCTTCACAAAAAGGTGAAGAAAACTCATTAAAGACAATTTGAGTTCTGAAGACATTCCTAGTTAGTAGAAAAATATTACTTCATATCGAAATCAAAAGCCATAAAAATTGTATATTTACCACGAAATAAAAAATTTACCATAAAATTAAAACTTGAAAGTATTAATTTCACTAATTTCTAAGTATTTGTCAACACCATTAAAACATTTTGTTCTCCTTTTATTACAAAACTCAAAGAGTGTAATATTAAACATCTAGTAATATAACTTCTTTACACATGTAGCACATTAATGTACTCCATAAATTGAAGAAAAACTGTTTTCACATTTATGAAATACTTTGACATAAGAAAACTGAAAATGTGCTAAAAGACTTTAATTTCTTTCTTTTTTTTTTTTAGGGGAAAATTTCTATAAAACACTTTAATTTTTCACAAACTGCATTTTACCATGGCGGGTTTTTTGGCTTTTTTTTTTTTTTTAAAGTGCCAGTGTATGCTAAAAATTTATAAAGGTATTAACACTAACAAAACAAACTTTATCAGGTATAATTAGAAAATTTACAAAGTTTCATGTCAATGTATGACATCTTAAAAAGCATAAATATGTCATCATGCAACAAATATGTCATAATCTAACAAAAATTATCTTCCTTTTTGATACCTCTTCCAAAATTTGCATGATCACAAATATTTTCTGGACCATGCATGTAGGGGAAAGAGAACATCCTTATGTTTTCAAAAAGGTCAGCAGTGGGACTATAAAGGGCTGGCTGCCACCTCACCTGATGCAAGAGTTATTGTAGCAGGGTGTGGCACAGCACCACTCTGGTTTGTGTGAACAAGTGAGCAGAGATCAGCACTGGACCTGCAGCTCACTGAAGACTCATAGCAGTTGCAAAAGAGGAGGCAGGTGTCTGCAGCAGGGGATCGGCAGATAGAAAACCAATTTGTGCCTTCCCTCTGATAACAGCAAGGCTTGATCAGCTCCACCATGTTAGGTGATTTCACTCTTTCTATTCAGCTGCTGGCAGGTCTGGAGTTGGAACGGGCATGAAGACACTTGAAAGGTTGCTTGTGGTGTCCTGAAGCGACCAGATTTTTTGTAGTTCCATCCAAGCTTTTAAATGCTTTCTCCCATTTAGATAGACATCAAAATGGGCTTTCTGGTAGGCTGGATATTCTGGCAGCTGCTGCCCCAGGCTGATCCGGTACTGCAGAAATATTGACAGCAGTCTAAGGTGTTGCCCTGTGAATTATTCTTTATTAAAGGACCGGATTCAACAGTGTTCTCTGTCTGGTCAACTCACTGCAAATATCTTAAATCCAGGTGACCTGGTCTGAACGTACAGGTTTGCTGTTGACTGGCTTTGTCAAAATACCAGGACCTATTGCTTTAATCTTGGGTATAGCAGATCCTCCAGTCATGCAATTTACTCATCCTCAATGTTCAACAAATACAGACATGTTTATGCTGGATGCACAAAGAGAGCAAAAGGAAATTGGCCTGTTTCCCTGGTCACCGTCCCTCAGGCGTAAAAGTCAGCTTTCAGCTGTCTGTGCAACTCTTTCCAAGGTTGTCCACTTTGCAGACAGATGCCCCTCTCTTCTTTCACTCAGAAGCATATTTAATTCAAAAGATACTCAAATCCATATGACCATGGTGCATGGTGGCCTTTAGTTGTGAACTGCACGGAGAGAAAGATTAGCCAATGTAAGATTTCTCTATTTTCTGCAATGAGAACATGGGCAGCAGCACCCAGGAAAATGGTGGAACAACTGTGACTTGAGGAAGGTCAGATGTAAGGCAGCAATTGTACAAAGCAACAGTAAATTTGGGATCCCCCCCATACCTTTGAGTCTTTAATTACATCCTGTGGTATATATTTCCTTTGTTCATGAACGGAAGTGGATAGGAATTAGTAGTTCTTAATTGCACAAGATATTTTTAATTATAAAACCTACCTTTTCTACTTGTGCATTGAGATCAAGTTAAAACTTTTCTGTGTACAGTTAACAAGAGGATGAGAAAAAGGAGGGAATTAATGTGCAATGAAAGTGCAATTCGCTCATCTCTCTTTTTGCACATTTCATAAATTCCCCTTATAGTAATTTCCTTTCTGGACCACTGAGTATGTATTTATACAACATGAAAAGTCTTCAGGAATGTAGTTATATAGAACTTCAGTTTTTGATAAACTGTCGCTTCCTGGGAAAAGAAAAAACAATTAAAAATAATTTATTTGGAAAATTGCCAAACTCTTTTGACTTTATCAGAAAAACAAACAATGAAAGAAAAAATTGGAACAGATAGTGTCTTTGCAATGTTCCCTTCAAACTTCTCTCTGAACTTGAATGAAAATAATAAAAGAAGAGTGAACATTGCCTTCTGCTTATCCAGGAGGCAAATGGAGCAGCTTATTTCTGCAAGTGTCTGCAGCTTTTTCATTCACTCACCAGCAGCTGTCATTGTTATGGCACAGCATGTTGGAAGAGGCTGCCTAAAAGCCAAATGAGTCAAATAAACAGCAAACAAGAGTCATCTTACAAAGAGCTACCCAAGGTGAGAGAGAAATTCAGGCAAATGATTGCTAATGATTGTGTATGAGAGTACATTTCTCAACTGCTGCTGAATAAGTGTTCACCAAGTACTGACAGCTACCTGTTGGGTCGGCTGTGTGGTGTCAGACTGGGTTATTGCTGTACCAGTAAACCACCACCAGTGGTGTAGCAACATGGATGCAACAGTTTGTTGTACTCCTGCATGTACGCATTCCTGGATGCGTCCCACAACTAAGCCTGCACGTCAAGATTTAGACGTTGGGAAAAAAGGTGGAAGGAACAGTGTGAAAGATTAGACTTGCAAATCTCAAAGTACAAGGTGTCAGTCTAGTCACTTCAAAACATCCACTTAGAACAACTCACACAGTAACTATAACAGAGAGAGGAATCATGAATATGCAATCAGAACAAAACAGTTTCAGAGCCTGATCACCACCTCTGTCACTTACAGCAGTCACTTTCTGTGATGTTATCTTGTCATTTTGACAGTGACTATACTTTTGTGTGATGTATTGCAGATGCTACACTTCAGCTGTTTACAAATAAAACTGTATCCTACACTTTCACTGTAAGAGTAGAACACTTTAAGTAAGAAAAATACACCTCATAATAATACTTTCACCAAACTAGTCATGCATGAGATCACTTGAGAAAATCATCCTCTGTCACAACTGCATGATGTGACCAACTCTAACAAAATCAAGTCATGATGGAGGTTTGCAGACAGTATCTAAAACCAGTGTGAAGGATTTTTCAGCTGATAATGCTCATAACAGAACATTTTTCTCCAAGTAAGCAAGCCATATTTAAACAAATCATTAACATTATAAGATTGTAAAAGAAATATATTTTAAATACAGCAAGTTATAAACATCTGTTGCCTGGCTGAACATTTATAGAGCTCCTGTGTGCAATGTTCATATTTATAAACAGATTTGTTCATGATGCTATACACTGACTGTTCACTACTTCACAGTGATATAGAACAAGGCAAGACTTTTTTAAAGAGAATTTAGGAAAATTGTAGAATCATCATAACAAAAGAGGTACTTAGAAATCTTTGTTCAATAACTACTCACGGGACATATTTTTAATAATAAATAGATCAGTATATCCTCATATTCAGTTTGTTTGGCATGGAGATTAGAATATCTGAGGGATACATATCTCAGTTGTCAATAACTATTACAGCATAAATATCCTCCCAAGTTCTAGTTATAAGGGACTTTCAGAGATCAGAATGTAGACTGTACCAGAGAATTTGAAGTAAACAAAAGATTAGAAACTCCTTTACTTTTTTTCTGCATTTGTTGTCCCTATGATATCAAATCACAAATCTTTTACTGGTGATGGATTTGGACAGAGATCCATGTAGCTATAGTACCATATTTATTCTAAGTATTAAATTTTTGATGAGGGGCTTTAGACATTGTTCTAGTAATGATGTATTGGAGATAGTATGAGTAACGGTGTGATAAACACTGCCTTGAGAAATGCACATAACTCTGGACCAGTTATATTTTCAGTGATAACTTTTTGTGACCAAATTTGACATCAGAACTCTGAGCAATTGGAGCTTTCATGTGAGAATTCTGAATGAAACTATTTAATAATATGGTGGTAAAAAACGTTTCAGAGCATTTTGCCTCAGAATTTTTACATACTCTTCATTGTTACCCATCAGCACAGCTGAACATCAGCTGTGAAAATAGGCAGGGAAGACAATAAATCCTGACTGAAATGCAAATTTGTTGAACCTACTGAGAATCTACACGGCCAGTAAAAGAAATCTGTCCATACAGACCCAGCACTGAATGAATCACTTCTACACTCTACCAGTTTTTCCCTTGTGGTGCTATTTGCATGACACCAGTTAACTAGTGACAGTCAGAACAAAGCACAGAACAATACCTATTTCTAGATTCCAGAACACTAATAGTTCACTCAGCTCCTCTACACTCATTATGAGTAAAATACTTGCACCTAAAGGAAAGGTTCCCCAGAAAGTTTAATGCTGATGGTCCTATTCAGGTTTATTTGTCCTGGCACTTTGTCAGCACATGGTAAAGGCAAAAACTGCAAAACCTGTCATCAGCTGTGTTAATACTTCTAGCAAAAGTACTTCCAAATATCTGTGAAAAGTAAAAGGGGTGAAAGGGCTTAATAAAGTATTACCTCCCTCTTCAAAGTCAATTGAATAATTCAGAGATATTTTGCAAGCAAAATATAGCCAACTTAAAAGCACAGTTATTTAGTAGCTATAGTACACCAAAGGCACACATGCTGTTATTTCTAGCTCCTCTAATTAAAAAGAAAAAAGTGTAGAATTGCAGAATCACATTGAAGAGATTCAAAGTACAGCAACAATAGTATGGTTGTCATGGATGGCACAAGTTTAACAGGAAATGTCAAGAGGAATCAGCTTACCAAGGCACTCTAATTGCTTGAATACTGTTTGTAAAGTACTGCATATTCTTTCAAAGGAAAATGCCTCTTAAGTTACTTCAGATTTTGAAGTGTTTGTTAACCAAATGTCATTTCAGGTACCTTTGCATTTTAATTCAACAGATACAGTAGCAACAAATTGTTTCAGATAAATATTTTCTTCCAGTATTTTTTCCTGCCTGTTGAGGGCTTATTACCACCATCTCTTGGGTCAGTTTGTATAGCTGCTTTTAGCTTCACACATAGACTCTGAATATAAGATATAAAGAACTTTCTAGAGTAAATCAATTCTATAATGACTCAACGCACATAAAAGACAGCTAAGGTTTAACAGGCTAATAATACCCACTTACTCACCACACTCAGAAGACCCCTAAAGGCTATTTGATGGGCTGGGCAGGCATCAGGCAGAGAAAAGAAGTCGAACCACCAACATCTTCACCAGTATTATCAAAAAAGAAAAGGAAGGGAAATAGCCTATACAACTGACAGACAACATATTTCATACTAGTGGAAGGAAATGCATTTTGTTAGTGCACAATTACCTTGTGAAACTCATTGCCAAGAAATGTTCCTGAGGCCAGAAGCTTTGCAGCAGTCAAAGGCATAAATCTCATCATGCTGTAAGAGCACTCAGAGTCATTCTGAACATGACAAGGGAAGCAAAGTGTCATCATTTTTTCCACAATTGAATTAGGTTTGATCAAAATGGACATTTTTTATGCAGTCTAATATTTGTTTTTACACTCTTCTGGTGCAGCTGACAGTGCCCAGTACTAAGGAAACTTCCCAGTCCAACCATCCAGAAGCCACTCTGGCAGTCACTCTTGCACCACCTGAGCTGGGACCGAGACCCCTTCCCAAATACACCCCCTACACTCACACAGTCACAGCAGGTTTCCTTACTGAGTTGGACTCCATATTTCCCACAGCAGAGTCTCAGATGTCCAGAACCTCTTGGTGCAATAACTAAATAACAAACTAACAGCTTGAGCTGATGCCTCTGAGGAGGGACCCAGAACAAAGGAACCCCTGGGCTTTTATCCCCTCACCAGTCAAAGCGTGGGAAGGTCTGGGATCATCGGCTCCTGCTGTGTCTCAGTGTCCGGTCCCCTGGCTGGGCCACAGGTCCCCAGGCCCTTGTTGTGGCGAGGGTCGGCTCTTCACGGCCTCTTTGCCTGGGCTCCACCAGCCAGAGCTCAACCTGCAGCTCCCACTGCAGCTGCACCCCGAGCTACCTCAGTGAACGTGTTCCTCAATGTCAGATATGGAAATGTCCCTGAGCTGCATGGATCACCACCACTACCTTCTGTGCTCCCAGGTTCTGCAGCAGATAAAATGTTTTGCTCAGAAAACCTTGATCTAAGACAACAGAAATGTATCTAGATCAAATCTGAACTGATTCCCAACACATATCCAAATAGCTTTTCTTGTGCAGTTTTAAATTTTTAATCTCAGAAAGGATTAGACTATTAAGTATTACAAGCAGGTAAAGTAGGAATTCTAGTGATAATGACTAGATACTTTTTTGTTAAATGCTTTTCTAATGGACAAAATGCATTAGGATTTTTCTAAAATGATTAAATGCAGTAATCAAAATATGAATTACTGAATATTAACTGAGCGTACAACATCAATTACAGCATGAAAAAACAAGGTATTGTTACTTCTGTCACTTTGAAAAATCAGTCCCACTTTTTTTCCTCAATTTGCCTCAGACTTTTCTTAGGGATAATCATTCCTAAAGAAGATGCTTCACTGTGTTGGCATAAAATACCTACTCAAAAATGCACCTTACAAACTGAAACATCTAGGGCCTATAATCACCTTGGGTAAATTTTTTAGCTCGAGAAGTTAGTGGAAACATGCCAGATGATATACTGCATCTTGTTTATGAATTCCTCTCCCACTCCATGCTTTCTTGACAAGTATTCAGGCAAGGAAAGACCACTAGTTCACCTAGTTTAACCTCCATGGTAATAGAAAGTTACAGCAGAATTGCAGCCTGCTCCAGCTCCCACTCCCTTCTGCAAAATGCTACAATCTCATAGGCCAAAGTAGTTAAAAAACCCAATTGAACAAAGAAACGGGGAAATCTGTAGATAGTAAGAGGGGTTATTATGAATGTGCATTACCTGTAAGAAAAGGGCAGTTGCTGGTAAAGAATATAAAGCAGAAGGTGAGAACTAGAGTAAGTTCAAAGCAAAATAAAACAAAAAAAGCAGAAGACGGAGAGATCTACTGGCAGCAGATAAGGAGTTTCACACTTATATAGCAGTATTAATAAAATGTGTAAAAGTGCCAGATGACTCATACCAAAACATTTGTCTGTGCAGTCAAAGCAAAACGGTTCAAGCTGATCCTCAAAAAATATGAAGCATAAAGAAACACATAAAAGAGATTTTCAGTCAGCTGCAATAGATGATAGATCAACAGGTGGTACAAGCCTAAGTAGCTGGGTGAAGAGGTCAGCTTTAAGCATTTGTCAAGACTGATGCTTGAACCCGCTGTCAGCAAGGCTCAGGCCTTGTGCACAGACTTGCAGGGAATCCTGTGGTTCTCACTGAGGTCATAAGCACTGCAGACAGATGAAGGAAATGGCACAACAGTTTGTCAGCACTGTACCTCAGTGAATGTTCAGCCTGAGCAGGCCCACAAGTGACACTAAGAGGCTGGGTGGGAGATGCCAGTTCAGGGGTGTCCAGGCAGCTCTGTCTACCATTTGATCTGCAGCAGTGTGGACCAGGTGAAATTGCTTCTCTATGTCCCTCTGTGTCCCTCACACCTCTGCTGTGTAAGAGAGCAAGTCAAAGGAGAGAGGATGGGTGAGAAGCAGGACAAAAATTTCTGCTTGGGATCATGGCATATGTATGTTGTGGGTTAGCCCACAGTGGTCAGTGAGAGAGAGAGGGATGGACATCTATTTCCCTTCCCAGTGCTCTTCCTGGAGAGATGCACTTCTGTGTGATCTGCTAAGATTTTTTTAAAAACTGCCTTAGTTAAGATGCTGCTATTCAATAGCCACAGTTTCAGTTTGGCAGCTCCAATCAGTTGTTCCCTTCTACCACGTTTCAGAAAGCCTGCACTGCTTGACTTAGCTGAAGAAGAGTGAGCAGGCAAAAAAGTTTCGCCCATAAACAAACATAAGTGAGAGTTCAGGGATATAAGCATAGCCTACACACCACATCATTGCTTGTGAGCGACAGAATCACAGAATATACTGAGTTGGAAGGGACCCACAAGGACCACTGAGTTCAACCCTTACGTGAATGGCCCATTCAGGGATCAAATCCACAACCTTGGCATTATTAGCAACATGCTTAACCAACTAAGTTAATCAGCCAAGCCTGACTTATCCAAAGCAGCCATCTGAATATCCTACTGGAGACAGCAGCTACCATAACAAAGTCTTGCAGGAGAGCACTTCAGCTAATAAGAGAACATGGAAGGAAGATGCCAGCTCCCATTTCCTTAGTTCCTTTCCACACCAAAACCAGTGATATTTCCTAAGGTCTACACACACAGATTTAGCACACTCATTATCTGGGGGTGGGAGGGAAATACTGTGTACAGTGTGTCACAACATCACACAATGTTTCACAAATTTTCTGTTGGACAAATAGAAAACTCTTGTCCATCCAAGTGTATCACATAAGAGGTAATATTCACATTGATTGTCAAGTAAGGAAATGTAAAGAAGCATAGAGCTCCTGCTAGTAATGGTCCTTTGTCACTGCTTACCAGCAAAATATGTTCAAAATAATAGTACAGAAAAGAAAGTAGTATATTTTATAAACAATAAAAATACAGTTACTAACACACACTTTTACTACTAACTTTAGAAACCTTAAAAATTGTAGCACCTCTCTAGTCCTCATACTTTAGGGAAGTTTATCAAAATTCTTTTATTTTGCAGAAACAATTCAGCAATTTTTCCAAACTCACCTATGAATTTCAAGGGGAATTTAGAGAGGAAACCAATACTATTAAGAGACTGTCAGTTGTTAGGAAGTGACTAGGACCCTGGTTGTCTTATAGATCCCTGTGCAGCTAGAGTTATCCATTAGAGTCTGATAAGCCACTGATTACCCTGATTAAGAAATTCCCCTCACAATCTCTGAACAGAGGACAGATTTCACTGAAAGGTTTGCTAACTTTTGCTAAAATTTTGAGACTCTGTAGTAAACATTTTCACGATTTCTAGATTTCTTAATGTGCAGTCTGACACATTTCAAAAATATCTGGCTTTCCATAAAGATGCTAATAATTCACTTTTAATAAGTTTAGCACTGCCATTTAGGAAAAGAAGTAAATAGACTTGTTAATATCCTCTAGATGTCTTGCTCTGCTCCACTGCTCATATAATGAGCATTTGGCACATGGTGTCTTCCTTTCACATAAATAGAGAGATCCTCTATCTCTCAATGTAATATGGGTTATGAAGTAATTTGGAATGGAGGATTTCATCAACAATTAAGCTTCTTCTTTGGGTCATCAGCTGTGGTCTAAGCTTTCAAGAGCAATGCAGGGTTTAATGGGAGTGCTGGTAATGGCATTTTTTTGGTTTTGCCTTTGTAAACTTGTATTGTTCAAACTGCCAAATTTTCCTTTCTCTCATTTTCACTGCCTCACAACACTAGTAGGAGAACAGTTATGTTGCTGCTGGGCTTCTTTCTTTTTCCACTGGCCATCTGATGACATGCAATGTCCTTTGAAATTATTCTCTTGAAGCTCTGGGGGATCAGGGCTGAAGTGTGCCAAATAACACAACTGCCTCCCACTTCCTACAAACCAACCAAGTAGACCAACCATTGAGAAAACAATATTCCTCCTTGCTGAGAGGCAGAACTGCAGACGTTGCTGTTTAAGGAGTTTTTGCACTCAATTCATAAAATATTTCATTGCCCTGGAAAGCTAATGATCAGCCTGCCCAGCCAACACCATGACACACTGGCCAGTTCAGAGAAGATTAAAGAGCAGTTTTTCTTGAGATCAGCTCTCCCCTCTTACAAACAGTATGGAGAGCATTTAGGAGTAAGAGTGTCTGCACTTTTAGATATTTAATTCGCATTTGCATAAGAATCATTAGAGGTATAAGCTCTTAACTATGGAGAGCCAATTTTAATCTAACATTGATTGCTTGTATCCTTATAGTCAAAAAAATAAGCTCTGGAATGGCCAGAATAAATAAAAAATTTGGAACAAATTTAGACAGCAGCTGCAGACTGGAGTGTGTGTATGTTCTTGAGTCTGTTTTCATAACAATGCATAGAGAAAATGAGAAAAATGCTTAATTTTCATCTTCTTAAAAGATTGGCTGGTAATTTTCATCTTTCTAAAGTGAAACAAAATGAATCTCAGTGATGGCATTTTCCTTTCAGTTATCAGAGCTATGCAAGGAACATGTGAGGAACAAAGAAATGAAGCTCCCACCTCTAGGTCTCCGAGAGTGTCACAATGAAGCCAAGATTAAAGGATTAAAATCATACAAATGTCAAACACTGGGTTGTAGTAGAGAAAAATAGATGGGAGGCAACAAAATACAGAAAACCATTTTCTAAGAAAACTGAGACCAATTCAAATTTCAGAAATGGCACCAGTTTTATTTAAACAGAGGAAGGAGACTTAATCCAAAACAATCTGAATTGATATTCAGATAGGTTATTCCATCATTCTTTCACCTGACTTTGGCTTATGCTGGTATTGCTTCACACTGTTTAAAATAAGAAAAATTAAATTAATATGCTTTGGGTTAATGTAACAAGAATTATATATATTCTTCTGCAATAGCTGAGCTACCTCGTCTGTCAGGAAAGGCTTAGAGAGCTGCAACTGATCAATCTGGAGAAGGCAAGGGAGGGTGTGTGTGAGGGGAGGATTACACATGTGTATATAAACCAGATGGGAGTAAAGAAGACAGAGGAAGATTCTTCTCAGGGGTACCCAGTGAGCAGATAAAAAGCAAATAGCACAAACAGAACAAATACCATTTAAACATTAAAAAAATCCCACACTTTTGCTGTGGGGGTGGTCAAACAGTTGAGCAGGTTGCTCAGAGAGGTTCTGGAGACTTCAACCCTGAAGATATGCAAATCCTGACTGGTTATGGTCCTGGGAAACCTGCTCCAAGAGACCCTGCTTTGATGGATCAGTTAGATGATCTCAGAGGTGCCAGTCACAGAAATGCTGTAGCTCTGTAAATGAACAACCTTAGATAAAAACAACAGAGATCAGGAAAAAGAAACCGAAAACACAGAAGATAAATATATATTCTAAGACTAAATTTCATTGAATGTAAAAAATGCTGATCTAAATGCTTATATTGCTATTCTGTCTTGTCTTACTTACATATGTGGTAGTGCTCACTGTAAGAAGAATATATGGCATGGGGGAAAGTACTTAAAAGTGAGAAAACTAGTAGGGAAGAAGGAAACAGGAGACTTCATGGGAGCTAACTATTTAGCAAATGGGAAGCAGCAGAAGCTCTCCTAAGCTCTGAACACTGCTTGACACAATGCCACAGAGCTCTGTAAACATCTATGTCTTTCTATAAACAGTGTCTTGCCTTGGAAAGGAAACCTTAGTGTTTATCTAAGGCTGTGTCATTTGAAAATCTAATATATAGCACTGTGAGGATAGTATCAATAGTAGGTGGGTATAAGAGATGACACAGGATGCACTGTGGATCAATTCTGCAAGCCTGTCTGACAAATACTATGGGAATTGCATAAAGACTTCAAGTGTCGAAAACAGTCCTTATGGGTATCCAAAGCCTGTAACTACTAACACAGGAACTAGTAATATTTTCAATTTTGTAAAAAGATTTTGCTCTACTGATGTGAGGTAAACAGCTGGCCTGTTGAGGTCTAGCGCACCCTCTGGTCTTTGCCAGCTTGCAGATCACATTGCTTGTCCCAGTGTGAAACTGAGGCAATAGCAAAATAATTATATAGCACCATGTCCACTGATTTCAGAAATCTAAGCTCTAGGCCTGAAGAGCCATTCTCTTCCTTTCTACTGAACATTCAATTAAATAATTCATATGTTTTTCAATCACATACTTTAAAATTAATTTCTTTAAAAACTCATCACCCCTGAAGATGCAATGACATTACCTGTAGTTCATTATTTCAGAGGAACTTAAATTAAATTAATAGACTTCATTCTTCACCTATTTCCTTGGATTCCTTTATCCATGAACTATGTTTTTCTCTTGCTGTTCTGCGAAACTGACTGCACTATTGCTAGTTGAAATAATTTTACCATGTGTATTAGTTTTACTAAACTGAATCTCAGTGTTTCTGTTGCCCCTCATTTCCAAGCTATTTCTCCTTGAGACAAACCATAAGGAAACCTCTTCTGGTTCAGATCCGGGCCAAGGAACCAGTGTGATGTGTCTCAATACTCTCTGCCTTTGGCTAACCATCGTGGATCAGTTTATCCTTCAGTTTCATCCTTCAGTTCCACATCACCAAGAATGGGGATAATGTCTTTTCTGCTGGCCTTGACTCTTGCCTGTGAGGATGACAAGACCTCTGCAATAAGCACCATCTCTCTTGGTACACACCACAACATGGCCTGTAAGGTCTTGAACAAAATAACTGAGAGGTCACATTGCAGCTGTTTGACTCAGTACAGAGAGATGGCCAGTGTTTAACCAAGACAAAGACGGTCCCTGGAAACCTTTGTCCAAAGTTTTGAAGCATACAGCAGTGCTGAACAGGGTGATCTGTACACTAACCCATGCAGGCTGAATTGGTTCAGTAAGGAGGTGTTTTCACAAATTTTACCCAATGATCAGCCTCTGCAAGGCCCATTCACAGCAGTGACCTCTCTGGCATGAAGCAGGCATTTTTACAGTGCTGTGTGTATATATGTTGCTTGGTCCAGTCCTTCTGTTTGTTCTTTGCTAAAATACAAAATAACCAAAGGAATTTTAAATCTTTCTTTGTGATATGATTGTTTGGCTAAAAAATTTCTCTCTGTGTATGTATACATGAACAATGATAATATTAATTCACTTAAGATAATTTTTTTTTAAATTGCATTGATTTTAAAAGGTAACTACATTATATGGTGTACCCAGTTCCTGTCCCTTCCTTATGCAAAAAATAATTAATGAACGTTCTTCTTTAATTTTGAAAAACTCTATAATTTTTGCTTGCATTGTCAATGTTCTGCAATGTAATCATATATGAAAGTCTAGTATAAACAACAGTACTTTTAATATGAAATACTGCTGTTTTATCACTTCTGGTAACTTCTTCAATATGCCAAGATCTAAAGGTAAAAGCTTTCCACCCTCACAGTGCATTGCAGTCTGCCTGGCACATGTGAAAGACAAGCATTTCAGGAGAGGAGTCAGGTGACCGTGCACTCCAGGAATATTTCTCCATTTATACCACTTGCACAATACTGGCAGGTCTTTTCTTTGTCCAGCCTGCAGGGGTGGGCATTTGGAGAACCTTTTGGCTCTATCAGAATCTAGTGATATTCTGATAATCTGTATTTTAGCCACTGAGCTGGAAATCTTGCCCACATCTTTGAAAAATCATATTTTCAGTGAAATGCAATGGAAGCTCTATACTCCAGGGGCTTGTGTACTAACATGGAAAACTGAGTATGAACAAATGGAGAGAGAGAAAGAAGGGTGCTGCAATTGGCACCATAGCATGCTAGTAGAGTACCAGACAGAACAGGGGGTGATGAGAAGTACAGTGGGAAGAAGAAAAGACACAGTCATGAAGAAGGCAAATGAAAATAATTAAATGGGAACTAATGAAATTAGCCAAAACAGTAACAACAACAGAGTCAGAAGGATGGGAAATCAGAGAACATTCACCTCCCGTGTGAAAGAAAAATGTGCACATGCAGAAAGCCAAGACAAAGAAACACAAGGGCATGGATGGGAAGTTCTCTGTGCACAGTAAGGTAAAGGGTAGTCCCTCTGAAAGCATTTGACTAGAACAAGAAGTAGCTGTGATTCAAGATGAAGAGGGATCAAGGCTGAACAAGGTCATAGGTCTGAATGAAAAATGTCCCACACTGCTGACATTGATAGCTTGGGATATGAAGGTGCTTTTAGAACAGAATGGTTTCAAAAGGGTTTGGTTTTAACAATGCCAAGTGAGTCCAAATTCACATGGGATGGCAGTAGAGTCAGTTGACACACACGGTTCAGTAGATGGTGACAGAACTTTTAAAGGGCCATAGATGCATCAGTGTCTGTAAGAGGAGTCAGAACTGATACCAAAACTACATCTCTGCCCAGAGACTATTCCAGGATGTAAAAAAAAGAAGGAAAAGAAAAATGTCCGATCTCTATGGAAAATCAGACAGAACAGGAATACCTAATGAAAAATATACCAGTGGCTGGGCATTTTCATTTCTTGGAACAGACACCAGGTTTTCTTCCTCTTATGAGGTGAATATTTGGCAGGTTGCACTATATGAACTTGCTTAAGAGTAGTAATTATCAATTAAGTAATTTGAGTAAGTAAATGAAATATTCACATTCCTAGTTCGCTTTCAGGCAATAAGTTCCTTATCAATATTTATTTCCTCAGTATTCACAACCACTTGCAGCAATTTACAGTGCCTCCAAGTAAACCAAATATAATAGAAAATACTATTCTAACAATTTTAAACTACTGTGTAACTTACTCTCCTCTTTCAGAAGTCATTTGCTATACTTTAATTATACTCCTCTACTAAACTGTGTTTCAAAGTACCTCATATGAAAGCTAAACAAAACAACATCCTAAACTTGTGCCATTTATTGTGACAGTCTGACAACTTGTTGTGACAGGCGTAACAGATTGGGTGGCAAAAGCTGAGAAGCAAAGGCTGGCTGACTGACTTTTGTTTCAACAGATGATACTCTTGCTTGGCTACATTTTTAAGAGTAATCAGAACTAGAAAGACCACTTTCAGAGTAATTAAACTTTCCTTAGAGCTGCGATGTAAGCAGTGCTGCAGTCTGGGGGGGAAGAGGCAAAGCCATAGCCTTATCATTGACACAAGGCCTTAGAGGAGAAATGAACTTAATTGCTTGCATGCAGGAAATTTGGGATAAGGGTTTATTCCTGATTCAGTACAGGTTGATTGGTAACTTGAGTCAGGGCTGGACTGAAGATGATGCCACTGAGTCACTGTTAAAAATCAGCTTCCCAGCCTCTCCTCCTGAAAGCAGGCTGTTAGGGCTTGGCCAAGAAATCAGATCACTTTTCTCATTTCCTGTGCTGTGAGGTGTGGGCTTGGAGTCATAGAATCATAGAACATCCTGAGTTGGAAGGGACACATAAGGATCATCGAGTCCAACTACTGACCCTGCACAGGACACCCCAAGAGTCACAGCACATGCTTGAGAGCACTGTCCAAACACTCATAGTGGTGGCTTGAATAGGCTGGGGAAAAAAACCAGTTTTAGTATTAGATACATATCCATTTGGCAAAAGAAGAAGTGCTTTAGGTACCACTGCACAGCTGAAGTGCTCAGACAGACACAGGCCCTGCAAAAAATCACCATTTTGCTCAAATGTATGGAAACCCCAAACTTAGAAACTTCTTGCTGGGAAACAGAATTGCTAGCCAGAAGGTTCTGAAAACCAAATTTCCAGCCAGCCTCTGGCTGGCTCTGCTCATGACTTCAGCACCATCAAAGGCCAAATCCACCAGACACTAGTCCATGACCATGAAGACCTTAGCCAAAACTCAAAATACTTCTAAAAAGGTCTGGAAATGTGCACACCAGTACAGTCAAAAGTATATGGAGTGTATTTGAAAGACATCTGCAATATCCCAGACAACCAATTTTCCAGAATTCACTGGCCACCTACTTGACTGCACAAATAGTAACCAGAGACTAAAGCAAGGAGATCTAAACTGTACTGGAGGTAAAACTCTCAGATCTCTTTTTTGTTTTCCTGAAAGAAAAGCAGCCAAACGAATTAGTAGAGTTCATACCAAAAAGCAGTTACTACAAATTGAAAGTGCACAATACCTCTTAAAATGCTGTTGTCCAGTAAACACCATATTTATATATTGTGACAATAATTTAATCAGATGCAAACCTGATGAAGATGGATCAATTGATCATGCAGAGGCTGTACTGGAACCAGGAAACATATGAGAGGACTTAAGAAAAGGAGATAGAAATAAAAGATGCATACAGATAGGAAATTATGTCTGTGTTCATCCAGCAGAAGGAAGTTTGAGGATAGAGGAGACATTTTTATCTTGTGCTGTGCAAGCATCACACAAGATACTTAAAGAGAAGGAAATTACTCCAAAAAATGCTCAGAAATTCCACAATTCTAAGAATATGGCCTTTCAAGTATCCTATTCTAAGCATATTTAAACTTAAAACAAATACAACAGCAAGAAGTCATGAAATGCTATGAAAAGATGCAACAGAAGGATTTAGGGTTCTCTGCATGCTCTTTTTTTTTTTTCTGGACCCCAAAGCCAGGCAAAAACTCAGCCAAAGCAGACAAAGAGAAAGGGAAAATAATTGTCTGACTAGTATACTTTCCAGACTCTGTAGAGAAAGAACACCAAAAGTTGCTGAGTGCTCTTCCATAGCTGAAGACAAGTGTTGGTACTTCTAATGGTGCACAGGGTACCACTGGCTCTTATATCCATGCCTCAGGAAGGCTGACAGCACCCTCAGTACTTCCACCTTTGAGGGGCTCAAAGCCCCTCTTAAGTCACATCAATAGCTGTCATTAAACTCCTGAGTTTTTCTCACTAACATGACAAGCTCGCCCGGAGGGTCAGCTTGGCCCTCCTTCCCTACCTCACCTTTCCCTCCCTACAGTTCCCTGTCCACATCTGTCCTGCCTTGCTCCGCCACTTCCCCGAGGCAGCTCACAGCTGTGACAAACTGGTGCTCCAGCGTTTCCCTGATGGAGCAGATGCTTCCTGCACCCAGCCCGCAGCTGTTGCCGCCACCGTGCTTCCCGCGTTGCCCGCAGCAGCCCCAGCCTGCAGCCGGACCAGCCCGCAGCTGTTTTCACCGACACCAGACACACGCTGCTGCCGCCACTCGGGAATCGCACTGGCCACTCATAAGAGCTGCACAGGCTCACCACTGCTTGCAGCACACATGCTCCATCTGCCAAGTTGATGCTAACCGGGCACTCGGGGTACAGCGGTAACAATCTATCCCTGTCTTCTCCTCCTCTGTCTCTCTTTTTCTCTCTTTGCTCTCTTTTCTATCCCCCATTTGGTAGGAACACTTATCTTTGCTTATTAATAAACAGTTCTCAGATATAATATTGCCGCGTTTGTGCTTTATTTTTGTCTGAGAAATCTATCAAAAAGAATTCTACCTGACTCCCCTTTTACAGTGGCACAGGACACATGGGAAAGTCTGGAATCGTTGGCTCCTCTCATGTCTCCCTGGCTGGGCCACATTCCCCCAGGCCCTTTGTTATGAAAGGGTCAGTGAGCCTGGGCTCTTGCCCCGAGAGCTCAACCTGCAGCTTGCACACTGTGCTACCTGCACCAAATATATTCTTCAACACTACTTCTCCACTCTCCTATATATTCACACCTGACTCAAGTGCACTCCAGACAAGACGTATGCTCTTTGAGTTTAGAAATCAAGCAGCCTGAGGACGTGGGGCGAGTAGAAAGCATGCCCAGAAAGTATGCTAAAGATGGCAAGACTCAGAACAACTCATTTGCTATTACAGAGTAGATCTGCATGGGCAAAGGTTAACCTTCATCTTCTAAGTTACATTAATATTGCTGAAGGAAATATCTATGGAACTGGCACTGATAATGATAATGTCTAATTGGTGACAACAAGGCATTTTTATAAGAAACTATTTCTTGGCAGCTGTAGTTACAACACAGTATGCTGCATACTATTTCAACATGTCTGTTCAGTGCTGCGTAGGAGATGAAATCATTACTCACCTGTCTGGCCTGTGGGACATGGTAGGGGTATTCTGTGACAGCAATTTGGCAATCTTTATTGTGGTGCTGGCTGTTTTCTGTACAAGGCTGTTTTCTGATTGTACACCAGCACTATCTTCCACTACTGCTCTGTAGCAATCAATAGGCCTGTGCAAAAAGACAGCAATAGTGCGATTAACTTTTGACAATTTTGGCATGTTAAAATAAGCATTATTAATATTCCCAAGGATAATCACTCTAACCTAGTTTAGCCAACCAACCCTGTAAATCTGGCAGTAAGTAGCAACCCTCACATAAAGCAATAGAAAATTTGGGATGAAAATAAAATAAATTGGTGGTATTTAATCATACTTCAGAATGCTGAAATTCTTGCATTAATTTTAAAGTGAGCAACGGCACCTAGTGTGTAATGATGATAGTGTAATGTATCTCCCACACGCTGAAATTGAGATGCCTGCACAAAAGACTGTGCCATTAAACAACCTGAGGTTTTGTTTTGTGGCTGAACTCTTTATTCCACATTTTATTTTTCCTTTTTTTTTTTAATTGGAAGGGACTATTTAATCCAATTGTTTACTATGACCCATTGTATTGGTTTGGCACGGCCTGGTTTTGGGTAGCAGGGGCACCACAAAGATGGCTCCTGTGAGGAAGCTGCTGGAAGCTTCCCACCGTGTCTGGCAGAGCCAACGGCTGATGGCTCTGAAGATGGACATGCTGCTGGCCAGAACTGGGCCAATGAGAGAGGTTGGTAACGCCTCTGTGATGACATATTTAAGAAGAAAATCAAAACAAAGTCACCAGGTTTTGGATTCTAGTCAGAGAAGAAGAGGAGGTGAGAGCATGTGAGGGAAAACATGGAGATACCAAGGCCAGTGGAGAAGGAGGGGGAGGAGGTGCTCCAGGTACTGGAGGCAAGATTCCTCTGCAGGCTGTGGTGAAGACCATGGTGAAGCAGCTGTGCCCCTGCAGCCCATGTGGATCCACATGGGATGCAGTGATCCACCCACTCCCCATGGGGGAGGCGCCCGTGCCAGAGCAGGTAGATGCCTGGAGGAGGCTGTGATCCAGTGGAAGACCCAGTGGAGAGAGGGCCCTTGCTTCCAATCTGGAGAAGCCTGTCCTTGGAGGACTGCACCTTGTGGAAAGAGAGAGAAAACTCTCGCAGCAGTTTTGGGAGGACTGTGGGAGGAGCTCACACTGCAGCAGGTGCGGTTTGGCTGCTTCTCATGAAAGTGGACCCATGCCGGGAAGCTCATGGAGAACTGTCTCCTGTGGGAGGGACCCCATGGCTTCACAGGGGAAGGCTCCTCTCCCAGAGCAGAGGAAGAGACTCTCGGTGATGGACTGACCAAACCCCCATGCCCCTTCTCCCTGTGCTGTTGGTGGGAGGGACTGGGGGGGGAAGGTGTTCTAAGGGCTCATTTTACTTCTCATTATCCTCCTCTGACTCTGTTAGTAATAAATTCACTTCACAACTTAAGTTGAGCCTGTTTCGCCCTTGAAGTGTTTTCTCCTGGTCCTTATCTCACTCATGAAGTGTTTGTTAATTTTTTTTTTCCTTTTCCCTCCTCTGCCCAGCTGTGGCAGGGGGGGGGGAACGAGCAGCTCTCTTGGGTGCTTGGCATTGGGCCAGTGTCAGACCATGACACCCACTTCATAGCAAAAGTCAAAGAGCCTTACTGAGTTATTTCTGCATCAACTTGCCATGAACAATATAGAGATTTCCTTCTTCGTTCTTGAAAAAAATCAACAATATAAAGGGATTAATAAAATCTGTTTCCACTCATTAATGCCTCAGCCTGAAATTACCAGTTTCTTCTGTGATGATGTTCTTCTTGGTGATGTGATTTGGAGCACAGGTGGTCCCCATGAAGAAACATCTTTAGCTACAGGTAAAGCAGTAGAGGTTGCCTGTACAGGTTACCTGAACACAGCTCAATCACTAGCTTGTGATGATCCTCTGTATTTAATCATCTATGTGATTCCTGCAGACTTTTCACCTGTGCCAATTGAAGCAGAATTTCTGGAAATTACACATCACAAAGGAACACCACCAGAGTGTGGGGAGAGATAGGATGGAATTGAGCTGCAGCCTGTGAGACATGCCTGCAGAATGCCATGACACCACAGAGAAGCTGGTCTCCACCTGACCTTGGGGGAGGAGATGCCACAAGGCAGAGCCCTGCAGAGAGGAGCCTCCCAGAAGCTGACAGACACCTGAGGGGCTCATGATCACCCCCATACAAGGACATTAAGAAAGTGTGTTACTGATATGGCAATGTGTGATAGGTCACTTAGAGAAAAATACTATATAAGGAGATACTGGGTCTTGAAGAAGTGTATAAAATCAGCTCATTGCTTTGAATAAACATTTCTGATTCCATGCTGGTCTGAGTCCATGCCCTAGTCATCACATCCCCTGAGGAAAAAGAGCAAAAAAAAGATGAACAGTTCAATACAAGCTTCATAATGACTACATATTTTGAGATCCAGCAGGCTGCTGCCTGGTCTGTGCAGGAAAATGACAAATGAATGCTGTTTGGTATTTTGCTTGAACAGTTTTTCCATTCACAAAACTATCTGCAATATAATAATGAGAAAAACAGAACTGTTTAGCATTTTATAAAGCTGATTACCTTTCTAGGACATATAATTTGATACACACTTTGTTTATCCAGAGTAAATTCAGTGGTTGAAAAGATTAACTGAACCTATTTTATGCTACTTGTATGTACTCTCACAGAGGAAGTAATTTTTTTTTTC
This sequence comes from Aleadryas rufinucha, assembly GCA_013397815.1. NCBI lineage: Eukaryota > Metazoa > Chordata > Aves > Passeriformes > Aleadryas > Aleadryas rufinucha. Next base: position 126,974 of record VZTH01015467.1, on the reverse strand, counting down.
TTATTGACTTTTTTACCAGAGCCTGCAATACACCAGCAAGAGTAAAATGACTTTTCTAAATTTAGCAATTCATAAATCTTACAAGATATCAGTCCATCCAGTGGTTTGTTGTTTTGGGGTTTTTTCCTTCTTTCATGTCTCTTTTATATACCCCAAAAAAATAGGAGTGTGTGCAGGGGATGCACAGTATTTGCTTTTGCTTTTCTCCTCTCCCAGGGTACAAGAGGCATCTGTCAGCTTACTCATGCTCTGCCCCCTACTCTCTCTCTGTCTCTCCCCATAAATATATAATGCATGCAGGTGTGCATACACACACATATGCATGTACGTACATTCATTTTTGACTCTTCAGCTAATAGACAAGAAACTACTATGACTTCAAGGCTCAAAGCCACTCTGTTTTGGAGGAGCTGTGTGACCTAGTTCATGTAATTGGCTGAGGATTAAACTGTTACCATCCCAGCTACACCCACCAGGTGAATGATATTAAAACAAGTTATGCTCTGCATGTCTTTTCCCCTATGCACATGATGTTCATCTCAATGCCCTGGACAGCAGCTTGTCATTTAGTTGTGACATGTTCTATGCATAACCTACTGGATGGATGGTTTTCAAAATATAAACTGTACTATTGCCACACACACTGGTTCACCTGATGTTCATCAGCACTAAAGACTAACTTAGATGTGCAGCTGTTCACACCTTGGGCAAACAATTTTTCAAGACTCAGCATTCTAGAGCCTCCTAAGAGGGAATTTTCCTCTACTTTTCATCAGCCCTTGCTAATACAAAAGGTTTGCTTCAGTTAATTTAGTTCCCCTTTTGGAGACCACTGAAAATGTACCTCCATGAGCAGGTTGCCTAGCTAAGCTTGGGACACTTCCAGGTCTTCTGTCACCCCATGGCAAAGGCCATGAAACCTGTTGAACTGCAGACAGTCCCAGCCTACTGGAAACTGACACTTGAAACTTCCTAGAACTGAGGCATCAAGCATCTGTGACAGTACTGATGATTTATCTACCAATAAAATGTTCAGCAGATATGCCTGACAGCAGCCAGCAGCATTTTCTGCAGCCACCTTTTGGACTCTGGTCCAGTTTGGAGACAGAAACATGCTTCATCCCCATAGTTTCACTACAGTGTGATGAACCTAGAAACTCTTGAAGCACAGCAGGTGGCTACCAAAGAAGCCCCATGCAGTGCTCCCATATTTCTGACAGGATGAACTGCAAACAAGATCGCAGTCCTACATGAACAGGCTCTGCCTGCATGTAGAGCAAGATAACTCTGCTGGGTTTATCTGCTCTCATGTCTCTCCTGAGATTTGAAGTTATCCCAGGGTGAGAGACTGGAGAAAACCATTACTTGCTCAAAACAACCTGTGTGTGTGCGTGGCAGAGTGGCAAGGCAAGGTCTGCAAAAAGTGGGACAATGCACTTCTCCATATCCGACCCCCTGCAGCCTCTAGTCCAGCTCCAGAATGATTATCAGCCACTGGCACACTGGAAGCCCCATGTAGAGGGGAGGGTCCCAGGAGGCCAAAGCAGATAAAAACACAAGGACACACCCTCTCCCTTTCTAACTTCCTCTTCTTGAAATCTGGGTAACTTAAAGTTGGATGGGTTAGTTTGCTAAGTGAATGCCTTGTGAAATGCTTTATTTCAATTGAATATTTTAAAATTTTCCAGATACCCTTATTTTCTAAAGTTTGCCTGTAAAAGTTTGAGAACCTCCTGAAAATGTTGTGTTTCTCCCAGGTGCCTGCTTCAGGTTATAAAAAAACTTAAGCCCCTTTAAGAAACACATCAGGTGAATCCAGGGCTTTACACCCCAGGTCTGGTAGATAAGACACTTTCTTCTCGAAAGGTACCTGGAAACCAGGCAGAATATCCAGGGAAAGTGAAATAGCCTCAGATAAGGTTGTGTGGGTTGCTAAATCCAATATCACTGCTGACTGAAGTCTTGTCTAAGCTTACAAAATTATGCCAGGGGAACTCTGGAAGAGGTTTGATGCCATCTCATTTCCTACCCTGAGCCGATTAATGCAGCTCAGTCCTTGTCCTGGGTTTGGCTGGGGTAGAGTTGATTTTTTTTAGAAGCAGGTACAGCACTGTGTTTCAGATTCATTAGGAGAACAATGCTGATAACAGATGGTTTGGTTGTTGCTAAGAGTGCTTACTCCAAGTCAAAGACTGCTCAGTGGCTCATGCTCTGCCAGTAAGGAAGTGAACAAAAAGGTGGAGGGCAGCATGCCAGGACAGGGGACCTGAACTGGTCAAAGGGATATTCCACAAAATAGACTAGTGTATAAATTGGGGGAGTTACCCAGAAGAGGGCCTATCTGGGTTTGGCATTGGCCAGCAGGTGATGAGCAATTATACTGTACATTACTTACTTTTCTTTGGTTCTTGCTCCTTTGTTACTATTACTAATACTATTACATTTTACTTCATTTCAATTATTAACCTGTTAACCAACAAGTTTCACTTTTTCCCCCCATTTCTCCTACCCATCTCAGTAGGGTAGGGTGTTGTGAGTGAGCAGCTGCATGCTAGTTACTTACCAGCTGGGGTTAAACCACAGTGCTTTCTCTTCACCACAAGTAGAAGTAGTAGCAGCTGACACCAAGTCACGTTGCTTACTCACACTCTGCAGGTAGGTGCAGCGGGAGTGATGAGCTGGTTTACACAAAGCAGCACTGGAAAGCAGTGGCTGTCTGTGGCACACGTGTTTTCCTCAGTTTTGCTCACTGCCCTAGACACCCTTCAAATTTTAATGAAAATTTCCTAGTAATGTGTGTCATGAAAAACAACCACATGATGTTTCCCACAGTGTAAATGTCTCTTTGAAGTATTGAGAACATTTTCTGACAGCTTGCTCTTTTCCAGTGTTTGCAGGAGATTCCATGCAGCATGCAGCTCCTGAGCCCTCAAGAGCAGATTCCCAGGGGACTCCTGGGTGGTGCAATGCTTGCTCTCCCAAAATAGAGTAACAACCCTGCAATTCGTTTTTCTCATTGCACTGACATTTTTAAGCTGAACCATTTAATGATCACTGTGGCCCAGACCATCATCTCCCACCAGGCCTTCTCCCCTCCCAACCAGCAAGTCTAAGGCATCTTTCCTAGTTGTCTCTCTGCATACTTTTGATAAAAAGTTATCTCCTACAAACTTTAGGAATTTTTCAAATCTGGTCACCACAGCAGGATGGCATTTCCAGCTGATCTCTAAAAAGTTGGAATCTGCCATAAGGACAAAGGCTGCTGATCCGGAGATTTTTCCCAATTGTCTGTCAAATTAACTTCTCACCACTGGCATCCTGGCTGGGCAACTGATAGAAGACACCCACCACATCTGCTTAGTTTTCCATCCCTTCATCCTCACCCAGAGGCTCCCAACCACATCACTGCCAGCTGTAAGGGCTGTACCATCAAACCTCTCCCTTCTATTTAGTGCAACACCTCCACCTTGCCCTGCCCTCTCCTCAATAGCCTGTACCCTCCATCCCAGGACTCCGGGCGTAGGACAAGTCCCACTAATGCCAAGGATATCCCAGCTGTGGGAATGTATCAAGGCTTCCAGTCAAAGGCACTTGCACTGACAATCCCTGAGCCATCTGCCAGGGACACCCCAGTCCCTGAGCCCCTGCTCATCCCAAGGAGAATTTGGAGAGGCCATTGGGGCTAAACAGAACAAAGGGAGTCACCACATTCATTCCTAGGAGATGCCAGAGTTCTTAGCAGCCAATAGCCAGAATGTACCATGGCAACACCACCACTATGGTTCACATCATGTAGCCCCTGGGCCTGCCAGTGCCCTGGCTCCTTCAGACGTTTGTGCTCCCTGAAACCTTCTAATCCCAAGGCAGGAACTATCCTGACCCCTGCAGCCCAGAGATGCTCTCAGGGGCAAGGGTGGAGGTGACTGACTAATCGCTCCTGGCTCTCTGTCAGGCACAGCCAACACATGTCAACTAGTTGGGCAGGAGCAGCCCTTCTCCACAGCCTGGGAACTTCCAGGTGATGAAGACCATGGTGAGACAAGCTGCCCCCTTCTGCTCCTGGATGACCACAGTGGAGCAGAGGCCCACCTGCAGCCTGCAGAAAAGCCCCACTCTGGAGCAGGTAGAGATGCCCTGATGGAAGCTACAGCCCATGGAGATCTCACACAGGAGCAGGCTCCTGCCAGGAGCTGCAGCCTGAGCTTAGGAGCAGGTTTTCTGGCAGTTGGAGCAATCTGTTCCACAAGTACTGCACACCTGTAGAAAGGGCCCTATGTTAGAGCAGAGGAACAGTGTAAGGAGTAAGAAGCAGCAAGACTGAACGTTATGGACTGACTACAACATACCCATTCCCCATCCTTCTGCACAGCTGAGGAGGAGGTAGAAGAGCCTGTAATGGAAGAGTGAAATTGGGAAGGGAGGGGAAATTGGTTTTAGTTTTGTGTTTGTTTCTTATACCCCTATTCAATTTTTAAATGGCAACAGAAGACATTCATTGTCCCCAGCTCTATCTGGCTAATGAGAGTACTCTCCCTTGTCCTTATCTCAACGCAGCTTTCCCATCTTACTTTCTCCCCCATCCTGTGGAGAAAGGAAAGTAACAGAGCAGCTGGGTGAGTATCTGCCAGGCAACCAGCCAAGGTCAAACCCATCAAACTCATGGAGGTAATGCAGGAGAGACAGAGAAGGTATTCCTCATTCAGCCCTCAGAGCTGTGCACACAGAGAAGGGCCAAACCTGGAAAATGAAACCCTGCCAGAGCCCTGTGCCTTGCACATACCTGCAGCAGGACATCCAGGATGTGCTGAGCTGGGTGAATGTTGGCTATTGCAAGGATGTCAGGAGGAACTGTTTTATTGCCAAGGCTAGATAAAACAGATGTCTTCAAGTATGCAGCCGTAGGGTATAAAGAAGAGGAAAATACTCCTTGCGCTCCCTGAAGCTGTAGAATGCAAGGCAGAACGCACAAGCTCCAATCAGGGAAATAAAAAGAAGAAATCTGAAAAAAAAATGTTTCCCAAGGGAATACCCCTATGTTAGAAGGGGTACGACAGAGGGGCCACCCAGCTTTTGGGAAAACTCAAAACCGAACAAATCCCACGCAATCTGATCAAAGTTCCTGCTTTCACTGAAGGTTTGTACCAGATGATCTCCAGACAACCATTCCAACCTGGAGTACTCCTGGCTGCACAAATATCCAATGGTCTGGATAGGTAAGACACTCAAAACCAAAAGAAAAAACTCCATTTGCAAAACACACAGTACCTACGTAAATATATTTAAACAAACAACAACAAAAAAATCTTATTGCTTTATTCAGATTTTGACATAGCTTACCTTAAAGTTACTGAAAGTCCTTTGAGAATCTCTGTAGAACTTTTCAGCAGACATCAGCTTAAACCAAAGAGATTGAAATGATGCTGGAATTCAGACTGAATCATTTTTTATGAACTAAACAATTTTTCCCTTGTCTAAGAGCGATCCCCATAAAATGCATTTCCTGGCTTTTGTTCTGGGCTCCTTTTCTGTTGTTTGGTTTACACAAAACTTTGAAATACTCTGTGGATGGCTTTATGAAATTAAAACTTCCAAACAGTCTTCTAACAAACTTAGAATTACATACTAGCAATATCCTATCTTCTTTGACTTAAAAGTGCATACACATTCAAAAGTTTTATACGTTTCCTAGACATCTTTTTAACAGACAGAAATCCTATCAGACACTTTAGTTCTCAAGGGGAAAAAAAAAGTGGTTAAATTCACAATTTTAACAGGTGTTCCATGGAAAGCCTACTACATTTTTTCTTCTGGGAAATCAAACCACGAGGATCTGCTGACAAGTCTCTTTGGCAGTCTTAGTATCAATGGCTCTCTCTCTGGACATTCTAGGAAGGAAGTCCTGGGGGAAGGCTGTTGACTGGAAGGCGCTGCTGGTGCTTCCTGAACGTAACTGGTTACAGTTTCTGTGTGAGAAGTGTTACTGCTGGTATTCACTGTGGTAACACTCTGATCAGCTGCTATTTCTTGAAGTTTGACATCAGCATTTCTAACATCACCATCTATGTTTTCCCTTGTGGCAGGGATACCATACTTTTTGTCTACCCCAGTTTCCTCACGTCCCATCCTTCTGAGAAAAGAAGACGGACACTCATTTTCCCTCTCATTTATGTGAGTTGTGCCTGTCCATGTAATACTGCTGTCCCATTCCATATTTTCTAGCTCCTTGCTACTGTCACTATCAATTGTAATCACCACCGGAGAAGATTGTACCGAGTTACTCATGTGATGTTTCCGGTGTTTTTTCTTATGCTTTTTCTTTTTCTTTTTAAGATGCCTTGTTGTGTCTGTTGTTTTTCCTTCGTAGACAATCTCCACACTTGGACTCCTCATTTTCTTCTTCCTTTTCTTACGCTTTGTCTCGCTGCTTGCTCGATTGTCTGACAGGCTATCTTCGTTTTTGCAGCAGTTACCAAATTTTGAGGAAGTTTTCTTGGAGTCATTTTCTCTTTCTAGACTTGTGCTCTCCATGAATGCATTTTCCAGGTGGCGAGTTTTGTACTTCCTTTTTCCACCAGGCTTTTCACTTTTCATTCTATCAGTTCCTCCAGAAGGAGTCCTTGATCTGTTGCTTGACCGACTCCTTGACCTGCATCTTTCATAACAGTAATAGTGTCTCTCATGGAGTCCCCTCTGGCTATGCAGATCTGTCCTCTCAATAAATGATCGTATCCTGTATTCTGGACTAGCAGATTGCCTTGAATAAAGAGTGTTAGACCGGGTCCTCCTTCTGCTGGAGGACTCATAGCTATCTCCAAACACCTTTCGACTACAGAAAGCAGAACCCCACTGGTGTCTACTTTGATAAGTGTCTCTTACATAATAGCGATCACTATCTCTACTTCCTGATCTCCTTTTACAGTGGCCTTTGCTACGTGATCGTGATCTGCTCACTTCTCTGGATGGAGTGCTCTCACCACTTAGAGAGCCCCTCTGGCTTTTCAGAGAGGTTCTGGTGTCATGAGCCCTGGACCTTCTGCTGCTTCTTTTGCTCCTGTGTTTGCTACTATCTCTGCTTCTCGATCGTCTCCTTTTAAGCTGGCTTTTGCTACGATGCTCCCTTCTAGACCTATGGCCATGACTGCTTCGACTGTCCCGTGAACAGGACTGTGGGCTTCTGGACTTTCCTTTTTTACTCAGTCTGTGATTCCAAGGGGAGCATACTGTGTCACTCCCTGGAGAGGGGCTCCAACTCAAGTCCTGTGGACACAGATCTTTTCTTTTACATTTGTTCTTCTCATCCTCTTTTGATTCCATCTTCTCGACTGCAGGAGATAAACAGCTTCTACAGCTCCCTATATCCTCCCTGTATGTTGCGGAATGTGGTGAGAAACTCCTGCTGGGTTCACTGTCACTCCAGCTGTGACACTGGACTGGTCGCTGTTTCTTGACATCTTCCCTTTTCTCTTCCCTGATGGACTCCTCAGAGTCAGAGGACAGCTCAACCACTTCTGGTGTCCTCTCAGCTAACGGCTTAACATACCCAACAATGACACAATTGTCTGAGGAAGAGCCACTGTCGTTTGACTCAGCATTAGCCTGTAATTCAGTCTGCAGTTTGGTTCTTCGACTCCCTGTAGCAGAGTCCTCGTCAGAACTTTCTGATGACTCCAGAGGAGAAGCTATGGTTGCACGAACCTCTTCTGAAATGGAATAGGAAGGCCCTGGAGTTTCATCATCCCAGGGGGCCTGACCAAGACCAGGTGCAGACAAACTATTATCTGGCCCTTGTGAGTATGCCACATCTGGAGATATTGTAATAATTGATGAGTCTGAGTGGCTTCCTTCCTCATATGATGGTGCAGGACAGTCATAATTGGCATGTTGATCATATGCTTCTAAGTTAAAAGGACAACGAGCAAAACTGATGAACTCATGCAGGAAGTGTTCTGTCCGATTCAGCAAAAATGGCTTTAAATCATCAGCAAAGGCCTGGCTTTCCAGATCGTATCTAGTTACGTTACTCATGATGATGTGCTGTACAATATTGATCAAGGATCCATGCGCACCAAACAGGACTGTGAGTTCTCGCTTCAACCAAGGAACCAAGCGGTGAAGGCAAGCAGGGTTGCGGCGGAAGAACTCTGCCGAAATGTCTCGGTAGCGACCACCATCCTGAATGCTGCGGATGCGCACACCAGTGCGGTACAGAGCCCTGCGGAAGTTGATCATGTCCTCCTCCTGAATCTGTCGCAGAGATCTGCCCTCTGCGCTAGCCTTTCTCCTTGAGGCCAGCCTCCTGATCATCTGCTGAATCTCTCTGTGTCTATGTCGCGTTGGTTCACTCGATAAGCCTTCAAACAACATCCCGTTATCTGGAGGGGACGGCATCCTTCGGGAAGGGGAACCGCGCGTGCGGCGTTCCCTTGTTAAGGTAGTACGGTAACGAAACCTCCGGCCATCAGGGCTGGCAAAAGAGCTGGTTTCTAAAGGGCTGAGTACGTACTCCTTAAAGTCATCCTCAGCACGAATTGTATGGAAAATGGAAAAAAAGGGTTGCTTGCAGAGGGGGCATTCTGCTTTGTTTTTTGACCATTCTTGGACACAGCGGAAGCAGAACCTATGCAAGCAGCGGTCCAGATACGCGACATTGTCAAATCTATCCAGGCAGATGGGGCATTTGGAGTCGGGAGACGCATCTGTCGGCAGCTTACTGGTGCTGGCTTTTGGCGAAAAGTTGCTGTCTTCCGCAAACTCCTTATCTGAAGTCATGTTCTAGAAAAGACAAAGACAAAAGATCATTGCTATCACAGAGAGGCAAAAATTGTACAGCCTAGATGCAGAAACCCATAACAGTTGCTTTTAAGGTTGCAAAACCCAGCAGAGGCTCTGAGAGAATACTGAACAAAGAGGCACCATGACCGAACTACTTTGTTTGGCTTCTCTTCACAGTGAACTCTACCTCTTCAGTGCTTTAAGTTTTACACAGCACACTGCTAGCATAGATGAAGGTAACAGACAGGCCTGTCTTCTGCCCCAGTCTTAAATAACTCCTTTGATGCAGTCAGTAAGTTTATAATTTACATTGTATCCTCCAAAACATAGCCTAAAATATGTAACATTTATGCATTAAAAGTATGAGAATAGTCAGTTCTGTACTTTAAGACAAACCAGCCAAAAGTAATTGCACTTGAACTATATTATCACCTTCCAAGTTCTGCTGGACCTGTTCTGTTCCTGCACACTCTGCCCCTCTTTGTTGGGCATTCATGCTGGACCACACACAGCTTGTTGGATTAGACAATCTCCAGGGATGTGTTCCTGCCAAAATAAGTATTTTTTTTAAGACTGAAGCAGAAACAACCAGTCATTCCTACACCCATCCTCAAGTACGCACTGCCTTTTATCTAGTCAGGTTGTTGTGCTGGTTTTGCCTGACATAGGAAATTTTCTTCACAGTGGCTAGTCTGGGGCTGAGTTTTGAATTTGTGTTAAACACAGGGTTGATAATAGAGATGTTTTTGTTATTGCTGAGCAAGGCTTACACAGAGCCAAGGCCTTTTCTGCTTTTTGTCCTGCCATGCTGGTGAGGAAGTTGGGAAGCTGGGAGGAGGCACAGCTGGGACTGGTGACCCAAACTGACCAAAGGGATATTCCAGACCATATGACATCATGCTCAATATATAAAATGGGGACAAGAAGGAGGAAAGGTGGGGCATTTGGAGTGATGATGTTTGTCTGCCCAAATCACTGTCACACATGATAGAGCTTCTGCTGTCCTGGAGATGGCTGAACAACTACATGCCCATCAGAAGCAGTGGATGAATTCCTTGTTTAGCTTTGCTTGCGTGCATGGCTTTTGGTGTCCCTATTTAACTGTCTTTATCTCAGCCGATGAGTTTTTCAGCTTTTACTCTTTCGTTTTTCTCACTGATCTCATTGGTCAGGGAGTGTGTGACTGGCTGCCTGGTGCTTGGCAGCCAGCTGAGAGGAAATCACGACAGATGTCAAATATGGTCAACAAAAAAAATTCACCTATTTAAAAATTATGTTAGGTTTTGGCGTTACCCTAAGGCATTACAATTCAGTGGAAATAAGTCACCACGCTACTTCAGAAGCCATTAGCCCATGTTCTGCAGCCGGCCTGGCAGCAGGCCTTCCCCGCCGGCAGGACACCGGGCACCATGCGGGGGATGGGGCAGCACCAGCGCTCGGGTGCCAGGGGCGCAGCCCGGGCTCACAGAACTGCCCGCGCACCCGCGGGGGCTGAGCGGGCCCCGGCCTCCCGCCGCCGCTCCGCCCGCTGCGGCACATCCGCGTCACATCCGCGCGGTGACGCCATTCCGGGGGCGGAGGCCGGGGAGGGGCCGGCGGCGGCATCTCGCCGCCGGTCTTGGGCTCCCGTCTGGTGTGCTGTCGGTTGTGTGCCCGCGGGGCGGGCGGGGTGCGGCGAGGGTGGCGGTACTGCCCCGGGACCGGAGAGCATCTAGGCGGCGGCGGCCCCCAGGCGAAAAATAAAAAATAAAAAGCGAAGGGAGTCGCGGCGGATGCCGCCGTCAACGCGGAACGCGGTTTGTTCCGTAGGTGGTGGCTGCCGTGGTGGTGCGCACCTGGGGCTTCGTTCTCTAGGGGCGCGGGTGGCCGACCTGCGGCGCTGGAGAGCCGCTTCCTGACCCGGGGGCTGCACTAGGCAATGGCAGAGCCCACCGGGGACACCACCGTGAGCTTGGCATTGTCTCCGGGGATGCAGAGGAATCCATCGAAGGCTGGAGAAGCCGTGTGGTTGGTTGGGCAAATAAAACATAAGTAGCACGTAGGAAAGAAGAGATAGATAAAGCATAAACGGTTATTAGGAAAGAAAAATATCTCTCCCTACTGATTTTTACTAGCAAATTCGTGCAAGAAACACAGGTGTGCCAATGAAACAGACAAGGCCAGCTGTGCAGGCTGCCACGACTGGGGCACAGCCTGCCACAGTACCTGTATGTATTACTATCAGGACTCGTGTAAAGCATGAGCACAGCCAGCCCTGTCCTTTTCTTACCCATAGTCAGTATGGACTAAAGTTTGCAAAAGCACATGTGAATTCACAGATCCCCAGAGTACCAGCACAGCCCTTCTGTTCATGTGATAACCCTGCCCCATATCCTGAGCTGTTTTACTCATTCCCACACACCAGCTGGTCCTGCTTCCTGCTCAAGAGCAAATGGGTGCACTGGCACTTCCCAACAGGTGCTCCACTTCTGAAGATCTTCCCAGGTAGCAGCACAGGCCTATCGTTCATGCCCTGCCTGGACCCAGGGCCTGCTTCTCACCAGGTAGCCCACCTTGAAGTTTGCTCAGGAGTTACATCCCTGTCCCCGGTGCTTTTCCCTGGTGTTCAGGGCAGATGCAACCTCTCTTTTGTCTACAGCAGGCAGGACCAGGCATGTGGGCTGTGACCTGCAATCCTGCTTTGTGTATGGGTGCCAAGACTCAGTCATTTTACTCACCTCAGTTCCCCAGTAGGTGCACCTGGGGCATACATACCCATCCCGCCGCACTGGCGGGAGCTGAGACCCTTGCTGCCATCAGGACCCTTACCCACTCCCATTGCTGGCATGATAGGAGGGATTTGTTTCCCGAATAGTTGTACTCTGTCAACTTCCTAAATGCTGTGTGCATGTGTCAGCTCTTAGGCAAGGTGGAACCCACTTGGACAGTTCATCTCTGGGTCATGGAAATATGAAGGTATCCTGGAATAGCATTCCAGGCTTTTCAGAGGGGTTTATAATTTCTGAACTGAAAAGAAGAAATTCTGGAAGTAAAATGGATGTTTTGAGGTGCTGGTTTTCTACACAGCTGTGAAGAGCAGAACTCGTGGCTTCTCTCCCACTCCCCACACAGATTGGCAGCACCTCGTCTCACAGACGTCTTGAAGCTGGGGAACAACCTTTGCTTGGGTAGCCTGGCCCTCTTTCCTCTGCCATCAAGTCCTCTGGGGTCCCTTGGTCAGCAGCAGGAATTTTCCCTGCCAGCAGCTTTGTGGGAATAAGAATGTGGAGAGGTCTTACATCTTCCTGAGCAGCAGCCACAGCACTGGCAGTGCCCACACTGTTCACAGTGGGATCTGCAGCCCCTGACCAGTGACAACCCCCAGCCCTCTTTCTGGTATGCCCTGGCACCACAGACAATGCCCCCTCAGGCACAACAGCAACAGCTCCCCTGGGAAAGGAGGTCAGTGGGAGGTTCAGACTGCTCAGTTCCTGAGTTTGTTTAGCATCTCCCACCTTAGCTGCATCACCCTGCAAATACATGAAAATTGTCAGAGACCCATAGCAGTGCTCCTCTAAAGGTTTCTGTGCTGACAGGCTCTCTGCCTCTCCACTGAGTTTCTCTGAGCCAAAGCTGACTGGCTGGATCATTCTTCATTGTCCACACCATAAGAGCTCAGCTTCAGTGCGCTCTTGTCCTCACTGTGGTGTTGAAGCCTTCACCAGCTTGCAGTTATCCACTGCTTGCCCTGGCTAGCTGGGAATCTTCAGCAGCATGACACCAAGAGCAGGAGTTAGAAATTGTCTCTGACCACCGGCCTGCCCCAGGCTGGGTCCTCTTTAGTGTTTATCTTCTCAACCTTTGTTTCAGGTTCTGCCACTGGCATGCAGCTGGGACTGCACATGGGCAGGTATTGGTCAGTTCAGGGTTTCAGCCTGCTCTGCTGCAAACCTTCCAAGTGTCACTTTGCAGCCAGCTCAATGGAAATATCTCTTTTTGGCTTTGTTCCTTCTGGGCAGCGAGTGTTTGTGATCACATAGCGATGCTTTACTTCCGAACTGCCACGAGATGGCAAAATACTCCCTGGCATCTCCTCCAAGCTGGCTTGCCTGCACGGCAAGCTGGAGCCATGCAGGACTACGGGGAAGCAGCAGCAGCAGTAACAGCAGCTGAATTTCTCTCCCTTCATCTTAGCTGCTGCTCAGTGTGCTTGCTCGGGGATGCTTCTGCAACAGTCTCAGGACAGCCAACACCTGTCCATTTTCTCTTGTCCCTGAAGTCCAAGGCAGACTATGGCTGCTCACAGGAGAGTGGAAACACTCGATAAAGTCCCTGCTGATGACAAGGACCTTGCACAGTGACAGCAAGAAGGCAGGAGACCTTTTCCTTTTTATGACATAGCCCTGAGCTAACTGAGAAACCCGTGTGATGTTTCTGCATATACTAATAGAACCGAGAGCCTCAAGAGCTCTTTCTTCTCTACCTTGTCTTGACTATTCTGTGTCCTTTCTCCTGTACTGCTGTCACAGCTCAATGCTAGAGTAAATGTCAAAGGTCCTAGAAACATCTTCAGCTCCACATACTGATGCTGACTTGAAGTCATGTCAGGATGATGGCAGAAGCAAGAAGCCACTTTTACCTCCCCCATAACATGGAAGTGGGATTAAAGGCCCCATAGAGATTTAGAAAATACCTCCTTCTAGTCTAATGGGAAGGTGCTGAGTTTGGCTGGAGTAGAGCTAATTTTCCTCACACTGTGGGGCTGTGATTTGAATTTGTGCTAAAAACGGGGTTGATAACATAGGAATCAACCAAAACCAAGGCCTTTGCTGCTCCTCAGCCATGCCACCAGTGAGGGTGCTGGGGGTGTACAAGGAATTGTGAGGGGACACAGCTGGGACGGCTGATCCCAAATGACCCAAGGGATATCCCATACCATACAGTGCCATGCTTAGCATATAAATCTGTAGGAAGAGGAAGGAAGGGGAGGAAGTTCAGAGTCATGGCATTTGTCTTCCCAAGTCATCCTTACACATGATGGGGCCCCGCTCTCCTGGAGATGGGTGGACACCTGCCTGCCTGTGGGAAGCAATGAATTAATTCCTTGTTTTGCTTTGCTTGTGTGACTTTTACTTTTCTTATTAAACTGCCTTTGTCTCGACCCATGGATTTTTTCACTTTTACTCACCAATTCTCTTCCCCATCCCACTATGGGGGAGTGAGTGAGTAGTTATGGGGTGCTTAGTTGCTGGCTGGGGTTAAACCACAACAGTCCTTCTTTGGACCCAATGTGGGGCTCAATAAAATCAGATTATGACAGCCTAGATTGGAATGTACTAGATGAAATTTTCAGCTGTTATGGCTGTTTAATTATTAATCATCAGGCTCCAGTGCTTGCCACAGGGCTCACTTGCCTGACTGTGTATTACAATCCAGTGCTTGTTGGTGTCTGTTTGCTTTAGTGCTGTACTTCTTATCACCTCACTCTGCTGTGCCTGGGAACATTTTGATAACAGCCACGATGTGCCTGGGCTAGCAGGTGGCCAGGGCATTGCTGCTGTGCTGGACAGGCTGGAATTCCAGTATGAACTTGAGTCAAAGGGACTGTGACCTGTGGATGAGGTGCACAGTGGATGATGGTTCCACAGTGCAGGGGAAGAGTGTGAGGAGTCCTTCCCCTGAAGAAGAAGGAGGGGCAGGAGGTGGTCCAGGTGCCAGAGCAGTGATTCCCCTGCAGCCCACAGTGTAGCCATGGTCAGGCAGGCTATCCCTCTGTACCCCATGTAGGTCCATGGTGGACCCTGTAATTGCTATAGCAGGAACACCTTGTTGCTAGGCAGACTAGAAGCAAGGAGAGGAGTTCATTACACTATTAAACCCTTCAGTCTGGCACAAAATGCCCAGAGGTTGAGATTGTAATAGATGTGCCTTTAAATTGTTGTAACCCATTATTTGAGTTTCGCTTACAGGAATTACTGTAATAGGAACCACATGAACCAGTGGAGGACATGTCTTATAATAAGCAGTGCAAATGCAGCAGTGACTTAACCTGAGCCGGTTCTAGGCCACAGTACCACACCACACCACCTCTCCACGTCTCCTGTCCTGACTGACCAGCAGAACAAACAGACCCCCAGCTCATGGGCCCTGAAATGAATTCAGTTGACATTCTATGGAGATATGTTGACATTTGATGGGCTTTTGTAGGGGGTGTCCGTAGACTAAGGGAATGATATCTGTGTATTATATCAAAGGATGGAGAGGGGATGGGGGGTGGTCAATGAGATTCTATTAAATCATGTAGGACTACAGTGTGACATAAATTGTATGAAGTAAGGAGTAGAGAATGTACTGGGTTTGGCTGGGGTAATTTTCTTCACAGTGGCTAGTATGGGGCCGAGTTCTGGAATTGCACTGAAAACAGTGATGATAACATAAAGCACTTTCTGTTACTGCTGAGCAGGCCTTCCACAGAGCCAAGGCCTTTGTTGCTCCTCACCCACACCACCAGGGAGGAGGCTGGGGGTACGCAAGGAGTTGGGAGAAGATGGGACACTGCCGGGACAGCTGGCCTCAGTGGACTTAAGGGGTATCCCACACCCTGTGGCATCATGCTCAATATATAAAGCTGAGTGAAGAAGAAGGAAGCAAGGGGGATTTGTCTTTTGAAGTCACTGTTATGCATGATGGATCCCTGCTTTCTTGGATATGGCTGCCCATGGGAAGTGGTGAAGGAATTCTTTGTTTTGTTTTGCTTGTNCCCATGGGAAGTGTGTAAGGAATTCTTTGTTTTGTTTTGCTTGTGTATGTGTCTTCTGCTTTACCTATTACGCTGTTATTACATCAGCTCATAAGGTTTTTCACTTCTACTCTTCTGATTTTCTCCCTGATCCTGCTGGAGGGGGGAGTGAGCAAGCAACTGCATAGTACTTAGTTGCCTGCTGGGCTTANATATAAATCTGTAGGAAGAGGAAGGAAGGGGAGGAAGTTCAGAGTCATGGCATTTGTCTTCCCAAGTCATCCTTACACATGATGGGGCCCCGCTCTCCTGGAGATGGGTGGACACCTGCCTGCCTGTGGGAAGCAATGAATTAATTCCTTGTTTTGCTTTGCTTGTGTGACTTTTACTTTTCTTATTAAACTGCCTTTGTCTCGACCCATGGATTTTTTCACTTTTACTCATCCAATTCTCTTCCCCATCCCACTATGGGGGAGTGAGTGAGTAGTTATGGGGTGCTTAGTTGCTGGCTGGGGTTAAACCACAACAGTCCTTCTTTGGACCCAATGTGGGGCTCAATAAAATCAGATTATGACAGCCTAGATTGGAATGTACTAGATGAAATTTTCAGCTGTTATGGCTGTTTAATTATTAATCATCAGGCTCCAGTGCTTGCCACAGGGCTCACTTGCCTGACTGTGTATTACAATCCAGTGCTTGTTGGTGTCTGTTTGCTTTAGTGCTGTACTTCTTATCACCTCACTCTGCTGTGCCTGGGAACATTTTGATAACAGCCACGATGTGCCTGGGCTAGCAGGTGGCCAGGGCATTGCTGCTGTGCTGGACAGGCTGGAATTCCAGTATGAACTTGAGTCAAAGGGACTGTGACCTGTGGATGAGGTGCACAGTGGATGATGGTTCCACAGTGCAGGGGAAGAGTGTGAGGAGTCCTTCCCCTGAAGAAGAAGGAGGGGCAGGAGGTGGTCCAGGTGCCAGAGCAGTGATTCCCCTGCAGCCCACAGTGTAGCCATGGTCAGGCAGGCTATCCCTCTGTACCCCATGTAGGTCCATGGTGGACCCTGTAATTGCTATAGCAGGAACACCTTGTTGCTAGGCAGACTAGAAGCAAGGAGAGGAGTTCATTACACTATTAAACCCTTCAGTCTGGCACAAAATGCCCAGAGGTTGAGATTGTAATAGATGTGCCTTTAAATTGTTGTAACCCATTATTTGAGTTTCGCTTACAGGAATTACTGTAATAGGAACCACATGAACCAGTGGAGGACATGTCTTATAATAAGCAGTGCAAATGCAGCAGTGACTTAACCTGAGCCGGTTCTAGGCCACAGTACCACACCACACCACCTCTCCACGTCTCCTGTCCTGACTGACCAGCAGAACAAACAGACCCCCAGCTCATGGGCCCTGAAATGAATTCAGTTGACATTCTATGGAGATATGTTGACATTTGATGGGCTTTTGTAGGGGGTGTCCGTAGACTAAGGGAATGATATCTGTGTATTATATCAAAGGATGGAGAGGGGATGGGGGGTGGTCAATGAGATTCTATTAAATCATGTAGGACTACAGTGTGACATAAATTGTATGAAGTAAGGAGTAGAGAATGTACTGGGTTTGGCTGGGGTAATTTTCTTCACAGTGGCTAGTATGGGGCCGAGTTCTGGAATTGCACTGAAAACAGTGATGATAACATAAAGCACTTTCTGTTACTGCTGAGCAGGCCTTCCACAGAGCCAAGGCCTTTGTTGCTCCTCACCCACACCACCAGGGAGGAGGCTGGGGGTACGCAAGGAGTTGGGAGAAGATGGGACACTGCCGGGACAGCTGGCCTCAGTGGACTTAAGGGGTATCCCACACCCTGTGGCATCATGCTCAATATATAAAGCTGAGTGAAGAAGAAGGAAGCAAGGGGGATTTGTCTTTTGAAGTCACTGTTATGCATGATGGATCCCTGCTTTCTTGGATATGGCTGCCCATGGGAAGTGGTGAAGGAATTCTTTGTTTTGTTTTGCTTGTGTATGTGTCTTCTGCTTTACCTATTACGCTGTTATTACATCAGCTCATAAGGTTTTTCACTTCTACTCTTCTGATTTTCTCCCTGATCCTGCTGGAGGGGGGAGTGAGCAAGCAACTGCATAGTACTTAGTTGCCTGCTGGGCTTAAACCACACCTATGAAGTTTTAAAGCCCGTTGTCTCATTTTTTAATACACTGATCCACCTCTCTCTGAAGAAGCTGTGTATGAAGCTGCTCACTGACAGTGTTATATATTCCACCTCCCCTTCTTTTTCAAACTCTCTGTTCAGCTTCTGCTCATGTACTTGCTCATAGAAGTCAAGAAGCACATAGAAACCCCCTCAACCTGCTTTTGGGATTTAATGAGAAGGGCTTTGACTCAGTGTTCAGCATCCACTGTCTTCTCCTCACCCATGAAGATGCAGTTCAGAGCAGAAAGCCTGGGTTTCCTGTCACATTCAAAATGATGCAGCAAATAACTATGTTTAGGCAGCATTAACCATTCAGGTGATATCACCAGAGATGGCTAAAGGAATATATGCATAATGCTGATGAAATCCCCCTCAGATCTTTTTTTTCTTTTTATTGCTTTTTAATAAAGCATAGCTTATATATCAGAGCAAGACTGGTTTATTAGTCTTGAAGTGGTTTGTTTGTTTAGGTTTCAGGGGGTTTGTTTGGAAAAATTGTGATCAGCATGCTTTTGATTAGCATAGCTAAGAGGACTTTTGTTTAATGAAATGATTAGTTGATTCACCCAGATAGGCAGCCACACTAACAGTTGCTTCAATGGAAACAAAAGAGTCTCCTTCAAATAAAACCTTATCTCATTAACATGAAGCAGTAGCCATGGATACATGTTAATTATAAGGTTGATAAGAATATGTAAGGATGCTAGCCCTGGTGCCAGTGAAAGTTATGGAACAGATTATCTTGAGTGTGCTCCCATGGCACGTACAGGACAAGCAGGGGATCAGGCCCAGCCAGCATGGGTTTGGGAAAGGCAAGTCCTGCTTGATCAACCTAATCTCCTTCTATGACAAGGTGACCCACCTAGAGGATGAGGAAAAGGTTGTGGATGTTGTCTACCTGCACTGCAGCAAAGCCAGCATAGCATTCTCCATAGCTGGACATTTTTTCTTCTGGAAAAGCTGGCAGCCCATGCCTTGGACAAGTACATCTTTGCTGGAACTGGCTGGACAGCCAGGCCTAGAGAGGGGAGGTGAACGGTGCTGCATCCAGGTGGCAACTGCTCACCAGTGGTGTTCCCCAGGGATCAGGGTTGGGCCCAGTCCTGTTTAGTATCTTTATCAATGATCTGGATGAGGGGATCAAGTGCATCCTCAGTCACTTTGCAAATGACACCAAGTTGATCTGCTGGAGGGCAGGAAGGCTCTGCAGAGGAATCTGGACAGCCTGGATCCATGGGCGAAGGCCAATTCTGTGACGTTAAACAAGGCCAGGTGCTAGGTCCTGCTCTTGGATCACAGGAACCCCGTGCAGAGCTGCAGGCTGGAGAAGGAGTGGCTGGAAAACAGCCCAGAGGTAATGGGGAATGCTGGGAGTGCTGGTCAATAGTGCCTGGCCATGAGCCAGCCATGTGCCCAATGGCATCCTGGCCTGTATCAGCAATAGTGTTGCCAGCAGGACCAGTCAAGTGACCATCCCCCCGTACTTGGTGAGTCCACACCTCAAGTCCTTTGTCCAGTTCTGTGCCCCTCACTACAAAAAGGATATTGAGGTGCTGGAGAGGGTCAAGAGAAAGGGCAGCAGATCTGGTGGAGGGTGTATAGAGTAAGTTCTATAGGACTGGCTGAGGGAGCTGGGATTTTTACTCTGGAGAAAAGGAGGCTTAGGAGTAACCTTATTACTCTCTGCAACTACCTGAAAGTGGGGGTCAGCCTGTTTTCCCAGGCAGCTACTGACAGGAGGGGAGGACATAGCCTCAAGTTGTGCCAAGGGAGGTCCCTGTTGAACATCAGGATGGATTTCTTCACTGAAAGGATGGTCAGGCATTGGAACAGGCAGCCCAGGGAAGTGGGGGAGTCACCATCCCTGGAAGTGTTCAAGAAATGACTGGATGTGGCAATTACAGTAATGGTCTAAATGCCAGGGTGGTGACTGATCAAAGGTTGTACTTAATGATCTTGAAGGTCTTTTCCAACTGTAATGATTCTATGATTAATGTTGTAGCTGAATTATTTAACAAAGGCTATTGAAAACAAGCAAAAACAAGAAACAAAATCATTAGTCAGGCCACTCTGGGCTAAATACAGCTTTAAATCACTTTAATATATGATAATACAATAATTTTCTCACAAGTTACACCACCAAGAAAGCTCGAACATAATTGCTTCATTCCTGCATTACATGCTGTTTGAAAATGGAGGAATTGTACAATTTCAAACTAGAGCCCTAACAGAGCTTTCTGCCTCCTTAAAAATAATTATATGCCTTCATTATCCTCTCTATTATTTATGCAATACCACCTGTAACCTAAAGGCTATATAAATACAGATTTTGGTAAACAAACACAAGTTCATGGTAAATGGAAACGATACAATCTTTTAAAATCCTCAGATGACCAGACATAAAATGCATATAAAACCTAAACACAGTACTTCAGACTACAAGTAGCTCCCAGGTCACCATAGACCAAGAAGCAAAAGCTACAACTTCTGTGGTGAAAGAGTAAAAGAGATGTATTCGTGGTATGAGACAGAGAAGGATAAGGGAGAGAGAGAGAGACAGGAAAGTAGGATTGAACACTGAGCCCAAAGGACATATCGGGGGTGATATGTCAGGAGACCCTGTTCAATGACATTGCAAATGCTTTGTCATTAGAAACACTGAACAGAGCTGGAACTGGTTTTTCTGCCTTGTTGTGCTGCCGGATATCTTGTAAGAGTTTGGACAGATGGGTTTCATTTCCCTATCTGCAAACACAGACAGTGAGTTTTCTTGATGCATTGCCACTTCAGATCTCCTCTACTGTTTGCTGCTGCCGTTTTCCATCCCTCGTCTAGTGCTGTGACCACTTCAAACAATTCTGTTTCTGAACAGAAGTCAATACTACAGGACCTTGACTCACCGACAGAGGCTCGACAAAGCTGTGTTAACACATGAACACAAGAAACCATGAAGCGAAAGTGCACAAAGCCTTTGTGAAAGCTAGACGGCAGTGTTGGCACATGCTTTGAGGCACAGGCAAGCTGCTGCTCAGGTTTTGCACAGTGGGCTCTAACTGTGGAAACACCGTTTACAGGAATCAGGTTTCCACCTCCCTTTTTTGTCATCTGAGGAAAAAATGGTTTAGCATCTCTGAAACTTCCGCCTCAAAAACAAGAACCACAAAAGGGGCACTCAGGGCATAGGGCAAAGTAACAGCCAAAGAGACTCAAGTGAAGTTCCCAAAGCAGAAAGAACACACCATTTTCCTTAACAGTAAAAGGTGCTTTCTCCCTTTAATTCAAATTTCTGCCTGTCAGTAGATGGTCCAATTGAACAGTGACACACCACTAAATGAGCTTGTCACTAAGAGGAAGTTACCGTTTTTGAAATGGCTCTTTACATTCAAATGAAAGAGAGGTGGAGGGCTCTGCCACAGACACTGGAAGAGACAAATGGTTAAAAAGATAAAGACCTTCAAAGACCGTATGTTGCCCCAAGCAGCCATTAATCAATTTTACTGTGGTTCAGTGAGTCTGGCTTGCTTTTAATGGTTCATTTGGCAAGTTGTTGCTGCAGCGATTTCTAATAATAATAATGTCATAATAATCTTTTAACTGGATACAGCTGTGTGGCTATTCAGGATTGCTCTAAAAGTGATTTCTGGACTTGACAAGATGGAAAAACATAGCCAGTAAGTTCCTTTAGTTCTTTCCTCTGTGGCACACATCACACTTAAGAACAGAAGGACAACAGTCCTTCTAAGGAAAAGGAGAAAGCATTTTCTTCCATGCATTTTGAAATAATTGAAGCAGTGAAGAGCACAACATGGTCAGCAGATAAAGGCAGCATTTACTTCATTCACACTTTGTATGTTACTGATTACAGTCAATAAGACAACATAATTTTACTCAACAAACCATTTTTTGGTAGATTTGTTTTCGTAGTCCTCCATTGCAAATGATATAAATGATATTTTGACTCCATCCTTGTGCTGATTCAAGTACCAAAGTAATCA
Organism: Aleadryas rufinucha; assembly: GCA_013397815.1. Lineage (NCBI taxonomy): Eukaryota > Metazoa > Chordata > Aves > Passeriformes > Aleadryas > Aleadryas rufinucha. The sequence continues at coordinate 105,283 of VZTH01015467.1, read as the reverse complement.
AAATTACTAAAAAGATGAACTAAAATGAAGACTATATATTGTTTTTTATCGTGAACCAAAAGCTCAGTGCCAGCATTAGAGCACAAAAGGAAAAAAAATTAAACCCAAACAAGTGAAATTGCTGGTTATGCAGTTTGATAATCACATCTTATCTGTTCTCATCAGCTGCAGTCATCCTGCTGTCACTCCTCACTGCTACAAAGGCTCTCAAACACAGGAAAACACTCTGTGTTCTCTGTTGTCATTTTTCAGATGTAACTGTGGGTGGACAATACATTTTGCAGCAGGTAGAAGTGCCTATTGCAAGAAGGAGAAATTCATAGCACAGTCTCCTTTTCAATTCCTTCCTCTTTTCCTTGCTTTAGAAGATTAAATCCCAAATCCATACAAATTACTCACCTGACTTGGGGCAAATAATCCTATCAATGTAAATAAAAATATGCAATTTTAAAAATCATGGTCTGTGTGAACATCTGCAGTAGGCTTCAGATCCATGGCAGACGTGAAGCTTTCCACAACTGTCATAGTTGTTCCCAGTGATTCAAGGTGACTATTCACATACCAAAGCATGTGCTGAACTTCCATGTTCAGGACATAAAGCAAATTAATTCCGTTTGAGCTACAAACATGCACCAAACTAAAATCGTTTTAGGGTTGCTATTCATTTATCAGGTTTTATGTATCATTATGTGGTACCTTCTAAATCATAAATTCACATACCTGAGAGAGACCAATCTGATTTTTTACTTAAGCCGCACATGAGGTGAAGGATTCCTATAGGGACTGTATACGTGATGAATGGGGAGCCCTGTGCCTGGGGAGGCTTCGCCTGACAGCCGATCAGGGCAAAGAAAGCTTCCACAATCAGGCTGGGAGCGACCGCCCACTTACCATGGGGCAGATGCCCTGATGCCCAGGAAAAAATGCCCATGAAGTCGGGCTGAGGGAGAGAAGCAGTTAACTGCGACACAGCGGGGCACAGTGGTAACAATCTATCCCTGTCTTCTGTTTCTTTCTCCGTCTCTCCTTCTCCTTCTCTGCTCTCTTTTCTATTCTCCTTCAGTAGGAACACTTACCCTTCTCTATCAATAAACAGTTCCCAGATACAATATTGCTGCGTTTGTGCTTTATTTTTGTCCGAGAAATCTACCAAAAAGAATGCTCCCCGACTCCCCCTTTTACAGCGGGATGGGACATCACCATACCCTCTTTGCAGGATCAGACTGCAGGGATGATATTTACCCGAGTACTGTATCTCTCCAAGAAGGACTCATATTCTAATGTATGGCACACAAAAGTGGATGCCAAGGTCTTTACAGCATGCAGAGTTCAGCTGATCTCTCCATGGAGCTAACCTGCTTCCAACTGGATTTTTGTATTATTTGCATTCCAAAGGCTTGTGGACTACATTTTATGTGAAATTTGCAGCTGGATGTATTTGCGCATTATCATCTCATCACCTATTACAAGAAGTCCATGACTTCAACAGCCCCTGCGTTCGTAAAGCTGAGCTCTCTTCTCCACAGAGAGAAGCTGTTCAGATGTTTCACCTCAAGAGAACTAAACTAAGCAATGTTAACATTTCAGTCCTTGTTTCCATTCCCGGGCTGATAGATGGCACCTATTACAAGTCACCTATTCAAAATGCACCAATTCAAAAGGTAGTCAATTAAGCTAGTATGCCTTGCTTAAGGTAATGCAATGTCAGGCCACAGCCTACAGATTTTATTTACTGCAACCAGAAGGGTTTTGCCTCAGAAAAAGTGGAGTGATTTAGCCTAGTTACAAAGGTGTCAGCAATAAACCCCTCCTCAAATAACTGCAGTTCATTAGCCTTGATCTCGGGCTTCAAGGAGGTCTGTCAGAACTGTTGTTAGAGCCATGTGTAAATGTAACACTGAGATTGCCAAATTTTTTTGAGGGTGCAAAAGATTGCATACACCCTATGGAGTTCTCAGTCTTATGGAGAACTGCTGCAAAAAGAACAAGTGAAGGGAAATACAGTTGTGCCTGTTTCCCTGAGCAGAAGCTGAGGAGATGAGCTGGTGAGAAAGTTGTCTGTGGCCACGGGCAAGGTGAGAGCCAGTGATTGACCACAGTCCTCCTGTGATGACACAGCATCTCCCAGACCAGACAGGGTTTTAAAGAGCCTTTAGAAACACAGGTAACATATAATTTGTATTAAAGACTTCTGAAACTGTACCGAAACACAGTCACAGCTGGGATGGGAAGTGTGGGCTACAAATTAACAGAAAATAAAACCTGTGGTATCACAGTGTACTGTCCCAGATTGAAAGACTATGACTCCGATATTTAAAAATCTGAGCAGGAAGGACAGTGGACAGCCCTGGTCTGAGGGGTAGGATAGGAAGGGAGACAGCTCCACTGGGCAGGCAATGGCAAACTGCCCTCCTCAAGATGAAGCAAGTCAGCAGAGGGGGGTATTTTTCCATCCCCCTTAGCCTGTCCAGTGCAAGTGTCCACATGGGGACATCAGCCGCTTATAAATGATTGATTTGTATTTTTCCTGACAGATTGTTTCTTTCTGAATGGTCCATTAATTTTGACTTCCAGCAAAAAAATCCAGTGCAAAACCAAACAACAACAAACCAAACTTGCATAGGGAATTTTGATTTTGGATAAAAAGAAATGTTTTACAATAAATAGTAGGACAGACCCACAAATTCAGAAACAACTCTCATTACTATTCCAGATATAATGGGATGTATTAATATGTATTAGGACAAAGTCTGTGTACAAATATGTAATTTAATATGTTTTATAAAGTGGCTGTATCTCAAATCACTAACTTTACATTTGAATGGATAATAATATGCAATTTCTTGAAATAGTAAAAGCTCAAAAAAACCACAATTTCTTAAGACACATTTCAGTAGACTAGAATAAACTGGCTGTGTTTTCTGTACAAGATTCACCCACAGATAGTCTATGAGTAAGTCAATACCACTATCAGTTTTTCTTAATGAGGAGGCCTTTATCCATGAGGAAGAAAGAAACATAACTACATCTCAAAACTGCTTCGCTCATGCTTCAGCCTGTTGTTGGCCAATTTATCTTTTTCAGCCACAGTTCTAAATGGCTTCTGGGAAAAGAGCTCCTTTGAAGAGTACATACTTCTAGTTTTGGAAGCAATTGTAAAAATAGCTTAGTAGGATTCTTATTAATAAGCTTATGTTCTTTTATTGCTTCCTTAGGGTCAAGCATAACTCACCTATGTTGGTTTTTTGCTATTTAAGTCAAGTAATGAAACTGCAAGTGATGCTTTAGAAACCTGTATAAAACTTCTGTGCTGAATTAAATGGGCAATGTCAGTTGCCATATAGAACTGAGCTGCTATTAGTTTTGGAAGACAGCAAGCTGTGCCTGCAGCCTGCTGATAATTTACGTTTTCACAGACATATTTTTCACTAAAAGAAATGCTTCTTTCCCTGCTATCTTGTGTGAAAAACCCAAATGAAAAAAAAATATTGATGGTATGAATGTGAATGTAGAGAACTGTCAAAATTAAATCAGGCACACACCCCCATCCCTCCCAGGGGACAAAATGCAAAATAGAGACTTCTGAAACCACTTGCCCTTTAGAAAACAAGGCCATATCCACCAAACTAAGGTTTGACTCGCTTTCCTGACACAATCAGCTCAGCAGACGCAAAGTCATGCCTTTGAAAAAGAAGTAGAAAAAAGCCTGTTTCTTCCTTTGCTATATTTATAAGTTTGAGCACAACTTGCCACAAGTTTAAAATTAAAAACTCAGATTGAAGACAGGTTTTTGCTAAGTTCACACAATGTTCCTTTGAAAATAGTAAAGTAAAAGTTTTGAAGTGCAAGTAAGAGACAGGCAACAGATTCTTACTCTACAGTGTAAAAATTGTACTTTAATGCAATTAAAAGCCTTGAATGAGGCTTTCAAGCAGCATAAAGGGCTAACACACAATTAAAAGCCAGGAGATAATACCTATTTTATATTCTATATTTATAAATCTAGATTTGTAAATATAGATATATATTACATAGATACAATTATAGATATATTACAAATATATTTGTAATATATTCTATATTTACAAATCTTCATTGTCCTCTCATGCCTGCATGGATAAGTTGAATTGCTCTAGTATGAAACTGATTAGGCCAACCTATGAGAACCTAGACAGACATTATGTCTTAACAGCCATCCCAGAACTAGAGATCTAGCTTAAATTGGCCAACGAGGTTTTCATCCTAGGCCATCTAGTTTTTGCTGAAAGATCGGTGTCTTGGTTTTCATCTGTGGGCTGGCTGAGTCTGACCCAATGAATTATTACTCAATGCTTTGTTCTCAAATTTCTTCTGAGTGCCTTAAAAATGTGAATCAGGCATAAATCACTAGCACGCTTATTGCCTGGATGAGAGTACAAACATCTAAGGGTAAGAGCCGTAAGGGGTTTTGCTACACCAGAGCAATACTAACTCCAAAATACATCAGTGACTTCAGCTTAAGCAGTTTAAGGTGGGAAAATATATGTACCACTGCCTGAATTTGGGACATTATCTGTACTTTTTTCTCCCTGAAAGTGCCCAGCCTTGCACATACAAAAGCTGTTTGTGATACACAAAGATCACGGACTTCTTGCATAGACTCAGTGTGGAGGTTTTGTCTTCTGAAGCAAAAGCTTTTATCAAAAATTTTATCAAAAATTATGGATTTTTCATAAGGGGCATATGGCAGAGAGATGCCCCAGGGATGACGCATCCTCAAAGCCAGTGAGGTTCTCCTGAGCATCTCATCCCTTTGCTGCTCTTCATCTTTCCATGGCTTCCAAAATATGCAAAACTAATCTAATTAACCTTAAACCATGACTTTTGTTGAACAGAATGAAGAGGAAGAGAGCAACATGGAATTAACCTGTGCATGGAGTGAGAGTGTAGACTTTTTTACTGTTCATTTATAATGCCTTTTGATTTTCAGAAAACCATGTGGCATATGAAGTATAACCAGGAAGTTATCTCTACAGCTGGCATTCTTGACTTGTTTCTGGTGCCTCACCCTAAGAGTTATGCATCAGTCACGTACTTTATATCCTCCTACTGACCTTGAAAATAGCAAATTGCAACAAAGCTGTCTAAATGCTTCAAAATTATCAGGTCAGCTTCAGTGAAAAAGTTCCCAATTGCTTACAGTGAGAACAAGGTAACAAAGAATCAAGAAGGTATTTTTTTACCACTAACAAAGCCCAACATAATCCAACACACTTCAGCTACCTACACAGGTGTATATTATAAAATATGTTCAATTTCCTGAACAGAGTCTCAATTGACAGTGCAAAAATCAACATCCTTGCTTTTCTTTCCCCTTTTGTCAGGGTCTGCCGATGCTACAGTAGGACTGTAAGTTGAACAGAAAGGCACATTGTTAGCTTTTAAGTCTCATCTCATACCTCTCTTTCCCAACAGTGACTCTGGACCCCTCCACTCCCAAATCCTCCAGTGCACACAGGAAGTGTGATATTGGCTTTTCCTGTGTCAGGACAAAGCTAGCATAAGAAGTATATGTCAGGAATCCTTATCTGGAGGTGAACTGCATCTGTCACTAATCATTCATAAGGGAAAGCTGGCATGTGAATTATGTATCTAAATAAAATGTGTGAGGAAACTGGAGTGAGGAAATGGGCAAACTTCATGTGAGGTAGGGTTTTCTGCTTTGTTTTTTCACCCAGAGAAGATCAATACTGTAACAAACTTTGATTTTGTTTGTCCCCAACACAGTGCAGCATCCCCTAATATCCTCATGAACTAAAGAGTTATTAAAATAGTATTTTATTTAGTAAGCAGCAGGTAGAACCACACCTCTGCCTTTAGAAGATGTGCTTTCCAATGGCTTAGCCTTGTTTGCCGAGCTGATGTTCCAGGCTGCACTGTCTTCCAGACTAGGCAACTTGATTTCAAACAACGAGATCTAGTCATGCAGTGAGGAGATTAACTCACATCTGGTATAACACCTTTTGAGGCAACTCATTAAATCAGTCTGGCTGTGAAGTCCAGCACACCTGATGGCATTAATCTAATATCTCATCCTGGTCCTGAGGTTATCAGTGAACAGCTGTAATTACAATTGATTGAAAAGACATTTTCACAGAGGAATTTCTGTTTCCTGGAATTCAGACATTTCTGAATATTTTTCCTGTGTTGCCCAGTCCAGTCATTCCAATCTTATTATCTCCTAGCAGGCATATGCAGCTTTTTAGTAACTTGAACTCAAGGCATGAAATTGGCAATAGTCTGGTGACAGGCAAGCTCTAAAGTTAAGCTTTAAAGACAAGCTCATATGGGCTTTTAATGGCACTGTATCTATCTTCTACAACCTCCTACATCCTCCCTGTATGTTGAGGGATGTGGTGAGAAACTCCTGCTGGGTTCACTGTCACTCCAGCTGTGACACTGGACTGGTCGCTGTTTCTTGACATCTTCCCTTTTCTCTTCCCTGATGGACTCCTCAGAGTCAGAGGACAGCTCAACCACTTCTGGTGTCCTCTCAGCTAACGGCTTAACATACCCAACAATGACACAATTGTCTGAGGAAGAGCCACTGTCGTTTGACTCAGCATTAGCCTGTAATTCAGTCTGCAGTTTGGTTCTTCGACTCCCTGTAGCAGAGTCCTCGTCAGAACTTTCTGATGACTCCAGAGGAGAAGCTATGGTTGCACGAACCTCTTCTGAAATGGAATAGGAAGGCCCTGGAGTTTCATCATCCCAGGGGGCCTGACCAAGACCAGGTGCAGACAAACTATTATCTGGCCCTTGTGAGTATGCCACATCTGGAGATATTGTAATAATTGATGAGTCTGAGTGGCTTCCTTCCTCATATGATGGTGCAGGACAGTCATAATTGGCATGTTGATCATATGCTTCTAAGTTAAAAGGACAACGAGCAAAACTGATGAACTCATGCAGGAAGTGTTCTGTCCGATTCAGCAAAAATGGCTTTAAATCATCAGCAAAGGCCTGGCTTTCCAGATCGTATCTAGTTACGTTACTCATGATGATGTGCTGTACAATATTGATCAAGGATCCATGCGCACCAAACAGGACTGTGAGTTCTCGCTTCAACCAAGGAACCAAGCGGTGAAGGCAAGCAGGGTTGCGGCGGAAGAACTCTGCCGAAATGTCTCGGTAGCGACCACCATCCTGAATGCTGCGGATGCGCACACCAGTGCGGTACAGAGCCCTGCGGAAGTTGATCATGTCCTCCTCCTGAATCTGTCGCAGAGATCTGCCCTCTGCGCTAGCCTTTCTCCTTGAGGCCAGCCTCCTGATCATCTGCTGAATCTCTCTGTGTCTATGTCGCGTTGGTTCACTCGATAAGCCTTCAAACAACATCCCGTTATCTGGAGGGGACGGCATCCTTCGGGAAGGGGAACCGCGCGTGCGGCGTTCCCTTGTTAAGGTAGTACGGTAACGAAACCTCCGGCCATCAGGGCTGGCAAAAGAGCTGGTTTCTAAAGGGCTGAGTACGTACTCCTTAAAGTCATCCTCAGCACGAATTGTATGGAAAATGGAAAAAAAGGGTTGCTTGCAGAGGGGGCATTCTGCTTTGTTTTTTGACCATTCTTGGACACAGCGGAAGCAGAACCTATGCAAGCAGCGGTCCAGATACGCGACATTGTCAAATCTATCCAGGCAGATGGGGCATTTGGAGTCGGGAGACGCATCTGTCGGCAGCTTACTGGTGCTGGCTTTTGGCGAAAAGTTGCTGTCTTCTGCAATCCCTCAGCTAACAGAAAGCACCAAGTAGCTCCCACATTTTAAGATTACCATTTGGATAATCAGGTCATTCCTGCTGCAAAGCACCTTGGAGCATGAGTCACATCCTGACCTGTGAAGGATGGGCTGAGTTTACTCACTGAGAGAAGGAGTTTTTCCAAGCAGATGCTGTGTGTGCATCTCCCATCTCTGTTCTTGGCTCTTAGCCAGAGTGCTCACAGGGTCCCAACTTGCAGTAGAGATTAGAGGGTCTTTCTTTTTTTTTTTCATTCCTTTAGTTCCCTGTCAGTCTCAAGGACTGGTCCTAAACAACCCTCTCATCTTGATGTGAGCTGCAGGCAGCTGTTGGATGGCAGCATTGCTCACTAATATGTGAATGGGAATAGAGTCAGAAACTTGGAAAGCAAAGGTTTAGCTTCCACAATTCTTCTTTAAGCCACCCAGTCCTCACAATCTAGTGAGCTATTTTACTTTTTAAAATAATCAAGTTCTAAGGGGAAAAAAATAAAACAAAATTTGTTTCAAAAGAAAATTATTATTGCCTAAGCAAAAACACAGACTCAGTCTCCTGGACATGAAAGGACATATACAATCTAAACCAGCATCATAATCAAAAGGCAAAGTATGTACACCATGCAGCCACTTACCAAAAGGACTGAATATTTGCAAAATTGCATGCTGCTCTTGAGGAGTTCTCTGGGTAACAATTGCAATGGAAGATACAAAGAAATTCAGCATGATCTACAGACTTTTATTTCTGGACATGGAATAGTATTGAATATTCCCTGGCACAGGCTCACCTATGCAAAGCCTTCAAGCTCTGAAATGCACTGTCTTCTACCAGCAAGCTGTACATCCTCCCATCATTCCTCATGCTCCTGCAGGGATGCACATCCACTGGCCAACAGTGCCCACATTAGCAACCTGACACCTTAAACATATTCAACGCCTGCTCCTTGGTTGGCTGATGGCAAAGAAGCAAGTTAAACTGGAAAGGTTAAGTGGAAATCACTGAACAGAGTGAGCCATATTGCAGACACCAAGTAAAGCAGGCAGTGAGTTCTCAAGCTATGTGAAAACTGGGTCAAAAGGGCCTGAAACCGAAGCTGTTAAGCAAAGTGAGAAACCAAGGTTGTTATTTCAAAGATGATCCATGCAGCAATATTGCTCTGTGGGCAGGATCTGCTTTGCTTTTGGCTCTGCTCAAGACCAAAGGCAGTTTTGAACTGTAAGACAGCACAGGTTGTACAAAGCAGATGCAAGCTGAATTGGGAGCAGCAGCCATGTACAAAAGCAAGAAGGTGAGCAGGAAAATGCAAAACCAGCAATCCTGATAAAGGGAAGAAATTATATCACATGCTTTCACAGATAGGCAACACAGCACTGAAAACCTTCTACAGTCACTAACAGGTAAAACCACACATACAGAACTTCTAACCTTCCAAGGATTTCATGCATATTGTCCTCTTAGGTCACAACATCTTAGCTTCCAGCCTGTCCACACAATGACTAAACCTAATGCCTCAGAAGAAGAGCAATAAAACCAGCAGTGACTCCATCCTCCTCAGAGAAGGATGCTAGCAAGAAAGTACTTACAAGGATCCCTGTAATACACTTTGGTAGGCATTTCAGAACTTACAAAGGTGCTGCTTTGTGATCCTGGGCAGCTTCTGGTCCTTCACTGCAATGTATTCAGAGCACACAGCACTGAGTGTAGAAACAGGGAACCTTAGAAAAAGAGATGCCTGGCAGGTGTGAACACTACTAAGACAACCCATGCTTTCCCTGGTGGGATGAAGTCAGAAAAAGCATTCCAGCCTAGGACTGCAGGAATTGGAGTAAGACAATAGCAGAATCCTGCACTGAAAAATTTACCTGGAAATTTGTACAGAAATACAAAGGGCACGGTGGTTTTACTAGAAGACTTATCCAGTTACCCAAAAATTATCTGTCCTTACGTCTTGGAAAAAACCAACCAACACTTGTGAACAGGGATTGAAGTGGCATCCTACTGTAACAGCAGCTTCTTCTAAAGAGGATGAGCCAGGTTGAGCAGAGATCATAAGGGAGATCACATCCTGTCTTGCCTCCATGACAGCTGAGTCCTGCACACAGAAACACTTCTGGAGCTTCCTCCTCTGCTCCTTGTATGCAGTGGAAATGCTATTTTTGTTGTATGCCACATCATTATGTTGTAGCTGGAGAAAGAAAAAAAATAAGCCCTTTTTGTACTTGCCTATAAATGGTCAGGACGTAAAAGAAACAAATTGCAATAAATTATGAGGTCCCACTCAATCTGAAGCTCTCTGTAAGCACAGAGTATTCCCACGTAAGTAGCCACTTGCCCATTTAATTAATTTCGGAGGTTTTTAAATTAAATATACTTTAGACATCTAAACAGCCAATATGGAACAGCCTGGTTTTTGGGAGCCAGCATGTTCTGTAACCATGGCAAGTTCTCAGCCAGGTTGATGCTGCAAGGCATGAACTGCATGTTTAAGTTATATAAGCAACTTTCACTAGAGAATATATAAAATGTCCAAATCTGGTACTATGCCTTATGTTCCTCTGCTTCAGTGTTTGAAAGTTAAAAACTGCTGCAAAACCCCCAGAGGTTTTCAGTCACAAAGGTACAATCTACATGCTTTGAACTTTGGATATTTGAGAAGCCTTTCAAGATAAAACTTTGTGATTTGAGAAGGTTTAAAGATTTGATTTTTTATTTAATTGATTTGATTTTAGCATTCCTGGAGTTTGGAAAGTTAGGTGTCCAGCTGGATTCCAGTTTTAAGACTTTTTTTTTTTAAATTCTGAAGTAAAATAACTTATCTTGACATTCATAAAAAGGCAGTTTACAAATATAATCACATGTGCTTTCCTTTACCACGGACATGTGATTAAATTGGCTGCCAGCAAAACGGCTGCTAAGCGCTGAGGAGGTTTGCAATCAGCCTGCAATGTAATGATCTACACCCCTCCATCCAAATTTACATGGCATAGTACTACAAACAGATAACATAATCATTGAGCAGAAAGCAACCACGTGAAATAAATGCAGCAAATATTTGCTTATACAACCACTAAATAAAGAAAATACAACCGAGACTGAGTGAGACGAAAATGGAGAGTCCTTACTTTTCATATGATACAAAATATTATCATACTCTTGCTTAAAAAGCCACGTGAACAAGTTGAAGTTGCAGCATGGTGGAAGGAGAGCACAATACCACTCATGCTGTGCCACATCATGGTCATTGCATTGTAAAGGCAAATTAGCCCATTTCTTGCAGCACTTGTGAAAGCAGGAGAAAAAATAGATGAGGGTGGGGCAAGAAGGGAATTTGAAATATAGAAACAGAGCAAATTCCCATTCTCTTCTTCAAATTTCAAAGGCATCCTCATTTGCACATGCATATCTGAAAACTGAAAATGCAAGTTTACTTCTACCCTTTTAGATGTGATATTGTACAAATTCGTAATGGGCCCATAGTCTGAAGAGACACAACCTGGAGTCCAAGCCATCTCTGAAGCACCAGCAGAATAAAACTTGTGCAGGGATACAGCAGCCAAGATCAGTACACAGCAGCAGGTCAGCCCCTCAGCTAGGTCTGAGGTGCCTGTACTTCAGAGACTGTAAAAACAGAAAGTGGCAGGTTTTTAAGAAAGCATGAGTATTCTGTAGTGCTGCAGGTTAATGATATTCTGTTAAAGCCATATGGATCAGTGTCATGCAGACACTAAGGAGGAAGAAGGGAACAGGGTGATGAAGAAAACCAAGACAAGAGAGTGGGAAAGCTGAGGAAGAGAAGGAGGGTAGCTGCATCTCCACTGATCTCTGACTATTGCACAGAGGCAGGAGGTCATCCTGAAAATGGCAATTTAACATGCCCATACCCTAGGCCCAGGTGGAAACACTGGTTCCAGTGTCTGCTCCCCACAGGAATTCCCTACCCGGCACAAGGTAAAGAGCAAATTAAGCTGTGGCTGAGCAGCCCATAATCCAAAACTAATTCCTCAGATATTCCTCTGGGCACCAGCCACCTTTTGTGCTTGATGCCAGACCTTGGATAATGCAGCATCATCTCCTTACGGCCCTTCTCCTTGGCAGAGAAAGGCCCTGGCTGCTGCCTGTGCTGGGGTGGGTGCTGTGCAGGGAGGAGGCTGGCAGGCACAGCTTTGCAGCCCCCCTTGAACCAGAGGCATATCCATACGGAGGCACTAGAGTCAGACAGCACTTCAGATCAGGTGAGGCACCCCTCTAAAAAGCTTTCAGGTTATGTGCAAAACTTTGTCATCATTTATGCAGGCATCTAAGAATGAGAAGATGATGGTCTGCATGGTGGTTTTGGCTGGAGAAGAGTTCACTTTCTTCACAGTGCCATGCTTAGTAAATAAATCTGGGGGAAGAAGAAGGAAGGGGAAGAAATTCAAAGTCATGCCATTTGTCTTCCTAAGTCATCCTTACACATGATAGGGCCCTGCTCTCCTGGAGGTTAGTGAACACCTGCCTGCCTGTGGGAAGCAATGAATTAATTCCTTGTTTTGTTTCTCAGACAAAAATAAAGTGCAAATGCAGCAGTATTATGTCTGAGAACTGTTTACTGATAAAGAAGGGTAAGTGCTCCTACCAAAGGGGGACAGAAAAGGGAGCAGAGGGAGAAAGACAGACGGAGAAAGAAACAGAAGACAGGGACAGATCATTACCGCTGTGCCCCGCTGTGTTGCAGTTAACTGCTTCTCTGTGTTAAGGCTTCTCCCACAGTTCGATTTCCCAGGCATTTTTTCGCAGGCATCAGGGCATCTGCCCCACCAGCAAGTGAGGGTCATTCACAGTCCAACCATGGAAGCTTTCTCTGCCCTGATCAGCTGTCAGGCAAAGCCTCCCAGGGGATAGAGCTCCCCATTCATCACGTGTACAGCCCCTAGAGTAATTTTTCACCTCATGTATAACACATGTTGAGGCATAAATAAAAATCAGATTGGTCCCTCTCACTGTGGGTTTTTTCACTCTTACCCTTCCAATTCTCTTCCCCATCCCATTCTGGAGAATGTCAATTTGCCCAATTACACATGTGAAATGAAACCTATTTTCCTAATGCTTTAACTCGCTCTGTACACTCCACGCCATGTCTTCAAAGCCAATGGGCTTGGAGGAAGAAATGTTTCAGGGATGACAGCCTTTCCCCAGGAAGGACATGTACTGAATGTGTCCACCTCCAGACTGTGCTCACGTGAAATGTGAGCTGTCTGACTCTGGTAGCACATGCAGGAAAGGCAGGCACATGCCACCTCCCTGTTGCAGCCTTTACCCAGTGCTTCATGTCGTGGTTAGAGGATGCCAATGTCACAATCGGAAGAGGGGTCTGGTACGATGACAGCTACCCCTGACAGCCATGCAGGAAGGAAGCTGTAAATTGGTACTGAGTGAAAGCTTGATGGACATCAGAGACAGACTGACGTAGGACATCCGTCTGTCACTGAACAACGTCCTTTCCAGAGCTACTCCACCTGCCAATGCCAGCTGGACCCAGAAGCTGCCAGTTGAAATTCTACACCTCAAGCAATGCAAGTTAACCTGAGCCCCTTGTGGGCTGAAAGGCAAATGCATCCACAGGTGCAGATGAGACAGAAGTGGGGATTATCCTGTCTCACAACAGCTCCACAAAAAAATTTGTTCCCATTTTATCTTGCGGACCTGGATGCAGATGCTGGGAGTTGACACAACTGGAAATCCTACAGCATGTCCAAAAGGATCCCTGAAGGTCAAACAGCAAAGCACATGGTAGAGAAACTGCCCTCTTCTGATCCTTGTCATATTCAGCTTTCTTTTTGTGAGACCCTCTCTCATTGTATACAGCTCTGCTGCTGTTAGCTGCTGCTCCAGTAGTGCAGAGGTCCCTCCAAGAAGATGGTGTAGGCAGGGGTTACCTTTGGGTCTCACACTGCTTTTGAGCTGAACTACAGAAGCAAGAGGCCATTACTTTCAACCCTGGTGTTGAAATATCCTCACTACCACATTATGGCAGGGGCAAGATTTCTGAAGCTGGACGAGGTGTGGAAAGCCCTGTATTCAGAAGCTCTGAGACTCTGATGTAACAGCTGGCTCCAGTCTGACAAGGGTCAGACATGAGCACTGCAGCTGATTTTATAAACCACAGGAGTCACACCAGATCATTAGAGCTAGGAACTAGCTGGCATCAGAGCAACATGCTGTTGATGCAATGATTGGACTGAGACCTAGTCAAAAAAACAGATGTAAAAACACATTCAAAAGAAAAAGCAGAGCAGGCACCACTGCAGCTATGGGCTTTCCATCTCCACTCGCTCTCTGAGATTTTAAACTTTTCTTTCACTACAGACAGACATCAGCCAGCACAGGTGTCACAGGCCTGTTAAGCAATTGGGAAGTAACTAATTACCTCAGTGAGGGTGCCCTCTCAGGTATTCAAAACAACACGTGCCATGTGAGTACAGCCTGCCAGTGCACCTGGCACATCCCCTGCTCTGAGACCCTACGTACCTCTGGTAGTTCAAGATCCAGGAGTGAATTTTACCAGCAGGACAAAGAAGGACGATTAAGATTAGCAGGTCTAGGAATACCATGATAAAAGTATCTGTAATCAGTGTGCTTTTTCATGGAGGACTGTGAGCATTGGAATCATTCAGGCACACCACATCGGAGTGGTGTGAGGGAACCAGCTCACTCACCACTGAGATGTATTTGTCATTGGGGGAAGTACAACAGCTGTTTAGCCATGTACAGTAGCAGTGTGTAACAGTTTTATGCTAAGAATGCCTGAATTAATTGGACCTTTGGGGGAACTGGGGAAGACAAAGTGTAATTACTTGAGCTGGAATTTATCCAACCTGAAAAAACCCCAGGTTATTCCTGGAAAAAATTACTATGTGAACTTCCATAGCGAAATCCATTGTTCCAAAGGACCCAGAATGCTGGGTTGATATGTCCTATTAAAAGCTATCCAGTGCTGTAAAGAAACTGGTCAAACACACTTTTCAAATATAAGATAATTGCAAGGGGTTAATCTCATGCAGGCAGGTCTGATCAGTGAAAAATGCAAATCAATGTATACCAATTGACTTTATCAGAGCGACAGAGCTCCTTACACTGATTTATAAATGCTGCATGCCTGGCTAAGGTGTGCTTATTTGTTTTTTTACAACATGAGACAGTTACTTAGAATAAAATAAATAAGGATTAATTTTTTTCATTCCTCTGGCCACCCTGAAGGCAGCTGTCATGTTGTGGATGCTCAGAAGCCTATTGAGAAGTGACTTTGAGTTAATGTCAGACTGTGAGCTACTGAGCAGCCACAATTCTCTATCATTCAGCAAATTTTGCACCAGATGTGATTGGTTTCTTATTTAAATTGAGTTAGTTAAAGAAATATAAAGGTAATGGATGAAGTTAAGATACTATTAGGCTAGTGAGTAATTTAACTGGTACAAACCAGGCAAGTGAAGCAAGCTGAACTGATCATGCTTTTGTGTTTAGACAAAGAGAAGTATGTCCAAACTCAGTCCCGAGACTTACTTTTCAGTTGCAGTGTCTCTGCAGACAACTCACCTGGAGCACATGGTGCTTCAGTTATGGAGCTGTCTATGCAAACCTATGTAAACTGCAAGCTGTCTGAGCTCCATGCATTGTTTGAGATTCCATCAGCCACCTGGCATGTGCCAACTGGACAGGCTGGTGCTGAACCTCCAGCCAGAAGCCACCTGGAATCTGATGCAGCTTGTGTGCTGCTGACCTACCAGCCCTGGGATCGTGTCATCTTGTTCAGAAATGAACGCAATGGCAGAGAGCAATTTAGGGCATGCTCTCTTTGGAGGAGGCTCTGCTGTTCAAGTAGCAAGAGGACATCTTCCAGGACACAGTGTCCCACATCTGAGGTGAGTGGACATTTTTATTATTAGAAAGCTATGATACATGTTTGCAAGCTTCCACTGGATCTTTTTACACTTGTTTTGTGGAACTAAAACTCCAATATTATTCATACTGGCTTTTTTGTCACATGCTTTTGACAAACACAAACCTGACATATAAATCGTTACTTAACAAAAGAAAAAAAAAAGCAAAATTTACAAAAAGAATACTAAAACTTTTCTTGCTCATTCCCACATATTCACATACAGACTTGGGTGAGCACAGGACAATCTTTTCAATATCATGTGCTTATGGATAGCTGGAATTCATGGAATTCTGATATCAGTGAATTACAGTTTTGTTTCTTTAGTGAAAGTTGGGTGTCCCATTTGACACTTCATGTCTTGGATGTACATTTAAGAATTTGATCCAGTTAATACACACTTAAGCTTTTATCCAGTAAAAGTCTCCCTGGGACATATGGATTGACAAAGCTGATGACACTGTCCCAAAATTGGCTCTGAAGTGATGGTGGGCAGCTGTTACACAACTCAATGCTGAAAGCTGATCTGGTTTCATCTGCAGGCAGCCATGGAATTGCCTGCCCTCCAAATATTTCAGTAGAAAGAAGGAGGGATCCTAGCCAAAGGAAATGAGAAAGTGATAGGCATAAAAAGTGGAATCATCTCAAATGCCACAGAGGGTGATGGAATAAGTCTAAACTCAGGCACAGCTTTGCTCTCATAAGAGGCTTAGCACTGTCTTCCCAGGGCTAGCTTTCACACAAGGGACCCTTTTGGCTCACTCTAAAGAAGAAATGAAGTGTTTAAAGGCATTTCAGAAATACCAGAACAAATTCAGTGCTAACACGATGGGGTAAATAGCTACCACCAGCAAAACATTTGCTCTGCTAGCACAGTCATACTGCTGAATTTCATTCCTTTTCTCTAAGTACATTGAGACACACACCAGAAAAAAAAATTTCAGGGGAAGACAGAGAAATTATCTCAACACCCCTCCACCAAGTCTCCTAGGAAAGAATAAAAAGTAGTGGAAGTTCAACGCTGCAGCACCAATGGTTACAGGGACAAGAAATGCACAGCTGCAACCATGGAGGTAAACTTAGCTCAGCTCCATCTAGTAGGAGCCATTTTCCAAACTCAGGGCTAAATATATGATGCTGAGAGAAACTGCTACAGCACACTCCTCTGACAGGACACCAGCTCCTGTCTCAGATTATCACCAGTTGTGAGAACAGGCATCATCCAAAGAGGGAGCATAATACATGCCTTTTTCCCCCCACTCAAAGAGTAGGGGAAGGGATTTAATTTCTCCTGAAGCTATAATGTTATAATGGTCTTGTCCACTAATCAGGGAGTGTAATATCCTGGTCTTCTGAGGTTATTAGTAAAATTTCTATTAAATTTAACAGGATAAGGACAGGACCTTTGATCACAGGGGATGAATCTGTCAAATAAATGTTGCTGAGGAATTTTTTATCCAGTCTTTGTCCCTCTGACTGATTATATGTTTTGCAGCTAGTACCTGAATAGGAAATATGGAAAAGATCCTGTCAGGGACGCAGGGTCTGAATGAATGCTAGAACACCACTAGAAGCTTTATTTGCTGAAAACAGCAACCCTGCAAAAAGCCATGAGATAACATGGCAGCTGGTGGTTCCCTTTGGCAGATTAGGGTGGGATTTAGGGCAGGAATTCACAACAGGAAAACAAGTGCCCTTACTAGAGATATAGGATCATACTCTACAGTTTAAGCCCAAGGACTCCACGCCTCGTGGGGTGTTCCCAGTGTGTTTAACAGGAGACCACGTTATCCCTGAGGACAGCCTTGTCCCTGAAGGGAGCTAGGAGTATAGAAGAAACCGAGTGCAACGCCTGGGACCCAGGGCAAAAGAGTACCTAGGAATCAATGAGACACATTTGGTGAGTGAAAATCAGAACTGCACAGTCAGGTACAACATGCTGTTCAGTGTTAGTGCTGGGGCTGAGCAAGTGGCTGCAAGGAAATATGGAGCACGGTGGATTGTGGTCACTTGGTGTTCAGATGTAGCTCATCCACAAGACCTTGCCTTACTCTCATGGTCCCATAAAGAATTTCTGCTTTGGAAAATTATCAGCAATATCAGGTCAGCGTCAGAAGCCAGACAGACTTTCAGGTACTGCAACATGCCCAAGTACCCCATCTGTTAATACACCAAAGCGCAAAGGACACGTGAGTTTACACCCTGGAGGCTCTAACACACAGTATCCTTAGAAACCACACAATATTCTTGGAAACAGATATTTAATAGTAAATAAAAGAGTACAAAAAAAATTACCACCTGATAGTTTCAAAAGGAATGACAACTGCAGCTCATCCAGTTGCACCCAGCAGTTGACAGGAGCACCCTGCTAGAAAAAGTTATTTTTCTGGCAGGCTGAGCTCTGCCAAGGGAGTAGCATGCCAGGTAGGAGTCAGCAGAGCAGTGGCAGTAACCTCAGGAAGCTACCATGAAATGCTCAGAGGACCAGTCAGAAAAGGACAGCAGTACAAATTTCATCAATGTGACACAGACTACTCCTCAGAAACAAAAAGCTCTAGAAGCCCCCTGCTTAATAGGGTCCTTGGAGGCTTTTGGCAGGAAGAAATACAAGCTGATAGCACTGAGCCAGTATTCACCTGTGAGGAGTCTGGCCCTGTCAAGAGTCAAGAGCATGTTCTGTCACACAGCTATGGCAGAAGCATCTGCTGGGGGAAGTGCACAGTGTGCATTTCAGAGGCAATTGCATCCAGTCCTTGTTGCCTTCTGGCTGTCAGCACTCAGCTTCAACAGAGCTGCTGGGCAACTGCAGCTGCCCTATGTTCCACGGTGCCTTCGCTCTTGGGAAGCAGGTCACCAGCATCCCAGCATTCAGCCATGGGGAAAATCATCAACAGCCTGAAGGATTAGGAGGCAGGGGGCAGATAGCTACAGCAAATGAAGTCACACATTCGCTGTAGCTGCTTGCATCCAAAAAGGGGCAGACAGGACTGGGAAGGAAGTGTTTACACACCGCCAGCCTGCAACAAGGGATAAAAATCATAATGTGTATGGCTTTGTGGAGCCTCTGCAGCATAGCTCTGTTGCCATGAAACAGGGGAAATGTTCCAAATTCTGGTCACATAGAATTTCTGGGAGTGGGGGAGAGTGAAGCAAGAATTACAAACAATTAAGTGCTGAGAAATGCACACTGATAATCCCACTAATGTTTTTAGTTTTCACTTCCTATATGTTAGCCTAAACAAGAATCCAGGGATTTTAGTTTGGGACAGCATTTTAGAAAGAAAAGCATGGGAACAACTCCCCTCATCAACAAACAATGATATCTGTGTGCCTCTGAGCAGGTGGCTCTGAGCAGATGACTTTTAGGGAAGGATTCCCAGTTTAAGCAATTTCTCCAATGAAATTATGTATCCAAATCCAAATGCCAACTTTAACAAAACTTGGAAGCAAAATTCCTGAGGCTTAAACCTAAGTTTCTGATGGTGTTTGAAAACAGGGAACTGGTTAGTATCCCCCTAGGGAAAAAGAAAATATATTAGATTTCAAATATTCATTTCAAAGAGACTTTCACAATTAATTCTAGTGATAACAAAAAAAACCTAATCTCAGTCATGTGGAGAACTGTACCCTGCTGAAAATTACGCAGAGTATTTAGTTGCTGCTGTGGCACCACCCTATTCCCCAGGCGAGGCCTTTCAGCTCATGTTCTTTGCTCTCCTTCCCTGTCCAGAGCCCCAGTCTTCTTTCAAAGCTGTGCAATCATATGCTACGTAAGGTCCAACCGGCCATCTTTGCTGTCATCCACTCATTCTTAATTTGGAGTCAAATACTTCACCCTCAAAACTGTAATTTGTAAACGTGAGACAGTGCAGAGACAGTAAGGGAAGGTAAAATCCTCCTGCATGTTTTCCCCTTAGGTTGTGTGGAGAAAACCAAGTTGCTTCTGGGTTCATTTTCAGCCCATGTCCCTGCTTTGGTCCAGCCTACATCTGGCACTTCTGCAGGTTCCTAAAGACAAACTGTGTTTCTGCAGTTGATAGGTAGAGTTGTTAGCGTAGAAACACATAATCACAGCATGATTATATGCAGGTGCCTTTTATTTGAAGAGCGCTCGGGAATCAGGGTACAAACGCAGATCAGATTCCAACAAGGGTTCGAAGTAAAATCCATTTTATATCTTTCCCTTACATAACTGCTATAGAATCATATGTAAATCATTAGCCATCTGTTGTTCTATTGTGATCAATCGAGCATAAGCTACAGGGTCTATTGTAATCATTCAAGCATAAGCTTCGAGCCCCTCTCCCACAATATTCCCCATATTTGCTGCTCTTTCCTCATGATCCGTGTTACGATTAAGCAGTCAGAACATTTTGACTTTTTACCCTTTACCATACACAGGTGCAGAGTCACAAGATTTAGCAGAAACAATACCTATTCAAAGCCCACCTAAGCTAATACAATTTTAGAAACATTTTAACCCTATGCTATCAGAGTCAAGCATAACTTTTGGAAGTTAAGGTAGAAAGGAAGGACACTCCTTCCTGCCATTTGAGGGATGTAGGGCCCTTTTCTGATTCTCTTGGGCTTTGTGGGAGATCCTGTGAAAGCCTTGGAGTTGCACATGTATCGTGTTTTCAACAGTCATAGATGCAGGGATACTTGGGCTAGCAGGAAGTTTGGTTACTCAGTCTTCACTGAGATGCTGAAACAGACAACACTGATAATGGGGTGCACTTAGCACTCTTGGTGCTTGGTCTGCAAGCACCTCAAATGACTCTGATGGGCCAAGTCACATACAGAGGCATTAATCGGCTCCTAAGAACCAGGGCTTACAAGGTCACCTTCATTTTTCAAAACTTCAGGACTTAGGTTCAGGTAACATCTGAGAACAAATGACATGACACAAAATATCAGAAGGAAGCATATGTTTTGCCTTGATAAAATTTGTGCACTCTTTGGTAAAATTGTCTTGATGTTTGGTGGCTGGGAACTCAAAATGTCTATTCAAGTTTCTGCTGTTTGCCACACAAATTAATCGAATGAGTTGCCTGTGAAATAAACCATTAGAAAAGCCCTTGTTAAATTGTATCAAAGTAAATGGCAATCTGAAACAGATGCCACAGGGAGCTTCTTAATTAGTGTGTTGTCAGCTGGGACTGGAAATGCTTGTGGCAGCATGAGGCTAATTAATTACTCATCCTGCCACATTGCAGCTTCCTGTCAAAGCACAAACTACAATTCAAAACACACCAATGGCTGGTTGCTCCTTTTCAGAGACCATGACAGCAGCAGAGGAGGGTTCCGGACTGGCCTATGCTCACTTTCCAGAGGGAGGTGGGTTGAGGGGGTGTCCAAGCCAGGTGACTGCCTGGAATAAGCTGTCTGTCTAGACAAGGAGTCTCTGATGCCTATATTCTATTGCTTCAGCTGAACATTGCTTCCTGGATGGAAAATGAAAATGAGTCTTGGGAGGAGGGCATTTGGAATCAACCGGAAGCCCCAAGGATGTGCTTACCCAAGGGTCTTTATCCTGTGTCAGGGTGACACTGCACAGGTTGCGCCCATCTGCTTGTGGTGCAGCAGTCAGAGAAGCAGGAAGCACGCTGGCTTCTGCTTCAGCAGTGTCTTCACCTGCAGGTCTTGGGGCTAGACCTCTGACAGCTGTCCTGCTGTAAAAGGGCCTCCAGGAGTAGGCCAGCTAAAGAGACAGTGCCCACACACCCTGGTGACCCACAATGCCGTCAGAGTCTGACGAACCACTTGCACTTTGCAGGAAGGAGCAAAAAGCAAAAAGTTAAAAAAATTTCTACTACCATGTCTTCCCTACCACAATGACAGTGAAAAATGTATTCTTTGGTGAGGTTGATTTAAACAGTTTTGCACACGCTTTGGACAGTATTTCACAGCAACCTGAAGAGCAAGAAAGGAACCTGTCACGTGGCCTTCTTTGTAGGCTGGAGATCCCTTGACAGGGCAAGGGCATAGGGCACCTGATGACTGATACTGGATGTAGAGATGGAGCCTCAACCAGGGAATGGCTGCTGATGGGCTGTGAAGGGCCAGCAACAGTAAACACATTGGGTAAATATTTGCTGGGACCCTCTAAACTCAGTATCTCTGGGATGTGGTAAGGAACATCCCTGCTCAAATGAAGATGCCCCAAGTGGCCTGCGCTGTCTCTGCTCCAGGTACAGTGCAGGGGAAATGAGGGTGGGTGGAGGAACAGGTCTGAGCCTGTGCTCGAGGCTTGGTTTGCAGCAACCCCTCACTCCTGTGGCACAGCTGGAGACCTTCACGTGGTCTGCTCCTCCTTTGCAACATACGTAGCTGTTTTTACAGCATCTTTCCCCATTTCTTCAGAGGCATTTGAAGCCATTTGATATCCCCTGATAATCAGCATGCAAGGTTTTTACCAGCTCTTAAGTGTTGCAAGCACTCCAAGTGTACAGCAATAAAAACTTTATTACACCCCTACATCAAATGCCTTTGCAACACAAGAACACCTTACTACACTGAAAGGTGTGTAATGCTGGCAAAGTCCTCTCCCATCACTGTCCTTCACCCTTTGTGGTTACACACCTCCTCATGTAGTAAACACCAGGATCTGGTCTATACCTAAAGCATTCACAGAGCTGCGCTCCCAGCACAATGAACACACAACCCTTCCTTTAAGTGCTGCTCCCTGACACAGTACAGTACCATGACTGACTCATGGTACTGGTTGTTGTCATCTCACCATCTGCAGTGGCTTAGTTAGATAATGGGTACTTATGGGTGCCACTTACAGGAAAAGGGAACAAGTCCATAGAAAGGAAATATTACCATCTGTGAAGCTGTCCCCATAAGCTACCCAATTAGTTGGTAGGGCACTAAGGTTAATCAAGTACACCTTTAGCCACTCGTATGAGTGATGTCTGTACAAGTCAGTTCTTAATTTTTAGACAGTGGTAGCATGCAAGGGCCATGGTGATGCACATGCATTTTTCTTTGGACAACAGAACATCTACCTACCCATTAATTTCACTATACATGGAGGAAAACAGCAAGATCTTCCTAACAACCATTTCTGGATATTCTTCCCCACAACTCCTCATGGAGGGTATCTGTGGGTACAAACTCAAACAGTGTTTCCTCTGAAGGCAGTCTTCAGCAGCATTTTCAGTGCTGGAAGGAAGACTGGACAGGCTTCTGTCACTCACTGACCTCGGTCTCTGATGCACCCAAAAGCCAAATAATAAAAGGAACTTTCACAGTGTGTACATGCTTCGGTCTGATCCCCAGCTGCTCTTATTGCTAGGTATTGATCACTGGCACAGCAGAGCTGACAGACAGACATCTCATAGCTCACTACTCTCCCCTGGCTCTTTAGAGAGGCTCTGACAGCTCTTCACAGCGGTCACCAGCAGCAGCTAGCTGGGCTGAGGTGAGGTGTCCCCTGAGGAGCATCTGTGGCCCCACACCTGCTGGAGGGCATTGGTTGAGAAACCTCCTCTCAGATATTTGACTTGTGGGGTCGCAGAAGGTGAAGTAGCAGATATTTCCCAAAGGCAGCAAGAAGGGGGGCTGCCAGGGAAATGCCCATGAGTGAAGGGCTACCATGGGACTGCAGCAAGCCAATCCTGGTGCTTCCAGTCATGTGATGGCTGACTATCTGCTGGAGCAGATGGTAGAGAGAAGCCATCACCACTTGACAGGTATTGGACAGGCTGCCTCCTAAAAAAAAGCGGATTTCATGTTATTCAAGAACACAGCTGCCCTGTGACTTATGTGCACACTTTGTGCCCCACTGCACTTTTCCCCAGAAAATTCCTGGTGTACCATGCAGACTTCACCCTCTTCAAAGTGAGCTGCTTGCATCCCCATCTCCAGTAAAAAATGCTTTGCCTCTCTCCAGTGCCCCTGCACAAAGTGATGAGAGACTGCTCAGCCTGTGCATGCACACATGTTCACACTCATCCATCATTTTCTCTGCCATAAAAGAATCACAGAACAGTGTATGTTGGAAGAAATCTCTATTCAAGCAGAGTCATCTACAGCAGCTGGCCCAAGACTGTGTCCAGATGACTTTTGAGTATTTCCAAGGATGGAGAGTGCACCACCTCTCTGGGCAACCGGCCCTAGTGTTTGGTTATCCTCACAATGAAAAACTGTGTCCTGGAGTTCAGAGGGAACCTCCCATGTTTCAGTTCGTGTCCACTGCGTCTTGTCCTGTCACTGGGCACCACTGGAAGGAGCTCTGCTCTGTCCTCTTTGTGACCTCCCTGTACACACTCACAGACATTGAGGAGATCCCTCTGAGCCTTCTCCTCTTCAGGCTGAACAAGCCCAGCTCCCTCAGCCTTTCCTCAAACCAGAGGTGCTCCAGAGCCTGAGTTGTCTTAATGACCCTCTCCTTGAAGGGTCCACTGAAGAATGGATTCTCTGCAATATGTTCATGGCTCTGCTGTACCGAAGAGCACAGAACTGGACAAAGTACTCTAGGGATACTGGACAAAGTAGGGATACTCTACATCAGCTCTGAGTAAAGGAGCAGGATCACCTCCCAGCTGGCTGGCAATACCCCTCCTAATGCATCCCAGGACATCATTCACCTTCTTTGCTACAAAGGCACACTGCTGGCTTATGTTCAACTTGGTGCCTATCAGGATCCCCAGGTCCTATTCTATCAAGCTGCTTTCCAGCTGGGCAGTACCTAGCATACATATTTTTTTTCTCCCCATGTGCAGTATTTGGCATTTCCCCTTGTTGAATTTCATTAGGTTCCTGTCAGCCCATTTCTCAAGGCTGTTGACATCCCTGTGGATGGCAACATGACCCTCTGATACCAGCTGCTCCTCCTAGTCTTATGTTCTCTGAAAAACTCCTGATTGTGCGCTCTGCCTCACCATCCAGATCATTAATGAAGATTGTTGAAGGACCCAGTATTGACCCCTGGGGTGCACTGCTAGTCACTGGCATCCAACTAGATGTTGTGCCACTAATCATCAGCACTCAGGTCTGCCCATTTGAACAGTTCTCCGTCCAGCTCACTGTCTGCTCGCCCAAGCCATATAACAACTGCCTGTCCAGGAGGATCTTACAGGAGACAGTGTCAAAGGCCTTACTGAAGTCCAAGCAGACAGTACCCACTCTCCCCTCATCTATCAGGCCAGCCATTTCACTGTAGGCTATCAGGTCAATCAAGCATGACTTTCTCCTTCATGTATCCACGCTGACTGCTCCTGATTATTTTCTTGTCATTCATATGCTTGGAAATGTTTTCCAGGATTAGCTGCTACATCTTCGCAAAGGTACAGATGTGGCATAAGGTAATCGCAGGCCAG
The DNA here is from genome assembly GCA_013397815.1 of Aleadryas rufinucha. Taxonomy (NCBI): domain Eukaryota; kingdom Metazoa; phylum Chordata; class Aves; order Passeriformes; genus Aleadryas; species Aleadryas rufinucha. The sequence continues at coordinate 80,268 of VZTH01015467.1, read as the reverse complement.
GCAATCAGGACTGTTATGAAAAAGATTTTGTTGCTTCTTTCATATCCACAGCATAGGATGATTTTTTTTTAAAGACATATTTGCATTGTTTAAATGAGCTATAGACTTCGATGATATCCATCCCCATTTAAATTTGCTTCAAGTTTCACTGGCTTGGGAAGTTCCAATCTTCCAGAGCCTGGAAGGAACATGCATAGCCTTTTGATCAGTTCCCTTAGTTTTATACTAAATTTTCCTAAACAGACAGGAAGGATGCCAGCAGGAAGAATCAGTCATTGCAAGTACCCTAATACATGGTCATTTCTACATGATTATGCTTGAAACTGCTTTAAAAGTGTTTCAGCATATCAAAAATTATTAGCTTCTTCTGCAGAGGTCGGTCAAGACAACCTATTTTCCCTTCCTCTTTCTCCACAGACAAACAACTCAGTTAGAGACCCCCTTTAAGAAGTGTTTGCTAAGTTCTCTGGGACAAAGCAAGCCACCTATTATTCACCATTGTGTATAACACACAGTACTTGTGGGTGACTCCCCTGAGTTTATTGCATCTTTTATGAGCAATTTTCGATAGAAGAAATAAAGTATATTTAATCAGAAGCTTCCCAAAGGGAAAGAGCACATCAGGCAGAGCAATGCAGATAGACAAAGTTTCCAGTGAATTATATCGGCTAATTTATTGCCTGATGCCGTGACTCATACAGCAGCTTGTACCTCTTCCACAGCAATCCTGCTAAGTCTCCGAGGTCACCTCAAGACGGATGCATGACTCACTACCAGGGTTCCTGAATCCCACTCCTGGTGTGATGGCTCAGAGACAAAAGCCCTTCAGGCATCTCTTCTTTCCCTTTTGCCCCTTGTTTATTGATCAGAGGCTCTCACCAGCAGAGTCCTTCCACATCCGGCCAATTGGCCAGCAAGCAGCAGTCAAGCACAAATGATTATCTACAAAGAGCAAGACCCAGGGGCTTGAGTGAACAGTCAGAGTCCAAAAATCCTCCCTCGGGTGAACTTCTTGTGCATGAGGACATGAAGACAGAGAACTGCCTGGGGCTTTCAGAGCAGTCCAGAGACATGCAAGAGGCATCAGAAGTGGTTACACAGACCCTCTAAGAAATATAAATAAGGTAATTATGGTATGTGAAGCTCGGTAAACAATAAGCATTTTCAAATAGAGAAAAAAAAAATATCTCTTAACTGAGGTATATGAGGATCACAGCACATAGTTGCACATTACAAAGAAATTGTCAAGTATTTCCTTTTGTATATGTTGCCAAGAAAACACAATGTACAAAAAGGCCCGGAGATGGATGTTGCGCATTCAGCATCCACTTTCAGCAAGGAGTACTTGCTGCAGACAGGAAGGACTTTTGTGAAGCAGCTCTTGAGCAGGTTTGAAGTGCCTGCCAGTGACCTCAGCAGAATGACTGACTGTCTCCTCAAGCTAATGGGGTGGCTCAAATATGTGCACAAGTGCATTAGNCACAGCAATCCTGCTAAGTCTCCGAGGTCACCTCAAGACGGATGCATGACTCACTACCAGGGTTCCTGAATCCCACTCCTGGTGTGATGGCTCAGAGACAAAAGCCCTTCAGGCATCTCTTCTTTCCCTTTTGCCCCTTGTTTATTGATCAGAGGCTCTCACCAGCAGAGTCCTTCCACATCCGGCCAATTGGCCAGCAAGCAGCAGTCAAGCACAAATGATTATCTACAAAGAGCAAGACCCAGGGGCTTGAGTGAACAGTCAGAGTCCAAAAATCCTCCCTCGGGTGAACTTCTTGTGCATGAGGACATGAAGACAGAGAACTGCCTGGGGCTTTCAGAGCAGTCCAGAGACATGCAAGAGGCATCAGAAGTGGTTACACAGACCCTCTAAGAAATATAAATAAGGTAATTATGGTATGTGAAGCTCGGTAAACAATAAGCATTTTCAAATAGAGAAAAAAAAAATATCTCTTAACTGAGGTATATGAGGATCACAGCACATAGTTGCACATTACAAAGAAATTGTCAAGTATTTCCTTTTGTATATGTTGCCAAGAAAACACAATGTACAAAAAGGCCCGGAGATGGATGTTGCGCATTCAGCATCCACTTTCAGCAAGGAGTACTTGCTGCAGACAGGAAGGACTTTTGTGAAGCAGCTCTTGAGCAGGTTTGAAGTGCCTGCCAGTGACCTCAGCAGAATGACTGACTGTCTCCTCAAGCTAATGGGGTGGCTCAAATATGTGCACAAGTGCATTAGTATAAAAGCTTGAAACTTGAGTATCCCAATCCACACAGAACTTGCTAGCAAAACAAGTCCCATGTTCCATATCCAAATTATAGATAGGACTTACATGATCCTATACTCAGAAACAGTATCAAGTTTCAGCACTGCCAGAGAGCTTGGAAGGTGAAAATTAGAGTCTAGTTTTACCTATGATGTTATTAAGGGCTTATGGAGTCCTTGCATGGTATGGCTGAGATCTTATAGATAAGCCAGCTGTCAATTGTAATGTATTAATTCAAAACTCCATCTGCCAGATCTTTCAACTTTAAGATACTAAAAAATATGGGATACACACTTTCCCATGGATTTTCCAGTACTGCCTGGTCAGAGTAAGGCTTTGCTCTTGCAAAAAGCCATTGAAGCAGACACTCATATCTGCATAACAGCAGGTTCAGAGAAGGGTTAAAGAAAGAAGTACCAGGAAAAATTACCTGTCATTCAAGTGGTACTCTTTTCACCACACCCATCTCGGTCCATCCTTTCCTGACCTCTATCCTCAAACCTACATAAAAAACCAAAAAGAATGTAGTACATCTAAAGCTGCTTATCTAAATAGCTGTTTTGGTTGCTCCATGATAATTAAGAAAGGTCAAAGAAAACACACTCCTCTGATGACACGACTAGAAAACTGTTAACAATGAATGAGAGAAGGCTGATACACTGAGCAACTCTTTTTCATTGTCAATCTCTCTTCCCACACCTCTTGAGTGGCTGGACAGCAAGGTGGGGGCTGAGAAAAGTGCTTCCTTCCTTAAGAGATCATGTTCATGATCACCTGAGGAACCAGAATATATATGTCTGTGGAATCCACTGAGATGCATCCCAGAAAGTCCTGAGAGAACTGGGTGATATAGTTGCCAAATCACTCTCCACCATATCTGCAAAGCCATGGCAGTCAGGAGAAATCCCCAGTGACTAGAAATAGGCATGAATAGAGTGACTACATCAGTAGACCAAGGGAAGGGCTGTGAATGTCATTTATCTTCTGTAAAGCCTTTGACATGGTCCCTCACAGCATCCTGCTCTTTAAATTGGAGAGAGATGAATTTGATGAGTGGATTGTTAGATGGATAAGGAATTGGTTGGACTGTCACATCCAGAGGGTAGTGGTCAACAGCTCAGAGTCCCAATGGACATCAGTGACAAGGGATATCCCTTAGGGGTCCGTATTGGCTTCAGCATTATTTAATATCTCATTAATGACACAGATGAAGGGATCGCATGCGCCCTCCACAAATTTGCAGATGATACCAAGGTGAGTGGTGTGGTTGACACTCCTGAAGGACAGGATGTCATCCAGAGGGCCATGGACAAGATGGAGAAGTGGGCCCATGGGAATCTCATGAGGTTAAACAATTCTCTCAGCCTTTCCTTGTAGGAAAGATGTTCTGTCTCTCTAACCATCTTGGTGGCCTCCTCTGGACTCAGTCTAATAGGTCCATGTCCTTCCTGTGCTGGGACCCCAGAGCTGGATGCAGTGTTCCAGGTGGGGTCTCACCAGAGATCAGCAGAGGGGCAGAATCCCCTCCCTCCCCTGCTGCCCACGCTGCTTTGGATGCAGCACAGGACACGGTTGGCTTTCTGGGCTGTGAGTGCTCATGGCTGGGTCATGTCCACCCTCTCACCCACCAGCACCCCCAAGTCCTTCTCACAGGGCTGCTCTCGATCCGTTCATCCTCAGCCTGTGTTGATACTGCGAGTGTCCTGACCCAGGTGCAGCACCTTGTACTTGGTCTTGTTAAACCTTATGAGATTCCTGTGGGCCCACTTCTTGAGCTTGTCCGGGTCCCTCTGGATGGCATCCCATCCCTGAGGCACATCAACAGCAACACCCCAACCACAAAGCAGGTTGGCTGCAAACCTGCCAATGGCTGTCCATCACTGAGGAAGACATTAAACAGTACTCGTCCCAAGGCAGATCCCTAACAGACACCATCTATAACCAATCTACATGTGAAGATTGAGCCATTGACCACTACCCTCTGGATATGACTGTTCAACCAATTCCTTATCCACTGAACAGTCCACCCATCAAATCCTCTAGACAATTTAGAGAGCACAGGGTAGCTTTTGATAGGAAAGGTCAGTCCAGGGAGGCTGAGAGATCAGTAGTTCCCAGAGTTCTCCTTCCTACCTTTTTTAAAGATGGGTCCAATATTTCTGCTCTTCCAGTCACCTGGGACTCCACCTGACTGCCAGGACTTCTCAAGTACCAGGGAGAGTGGCTTGGCAACTATGTCAGCTAATTCCCTTGGGACTCTGGGAGGCATCTGTCACGGTTTAACTCCAGCCTGCAGCCAAGCCCCAGCAGCCACTCACTCACCCACCCACCACTGGAATTGGAGAGAGAATCAGAACGGTAAAAGGTAGAAAAGTCACACGTTGAGATAAAGACAGTTTAATAGGGACACTAAAATCAACGCATGCAAGCAAAGCAAAACAAGGGATTCATTCACTGCTTCCCGTGGCAGGCAGGTGTTCAGCCATTTCCAGGAGAGCAGGGCCCTATCACACCTGACAGTGACTTGGGCAGACAAACATCATCCCTCCAAATGTCCCACCTTTCCTCCTTCTCGCCCCCAATTTATATATTGAGCATGATGTCATGTGGTCTGGAATACCTCTTTGGTCAGTTGGGGTCACCTGTCCCAGCTGTGTCTCCTCCCACCCTCCCAGGCACCCCCAACTTCCTCACCAGCGTGGAAGTACAAAAAGCAGAAAAGGCCTTGACTCTGTGTAAGCCCTGCTTAGCAAAAATATCCTGTATTACCAACCCTGTGTTCAGCACAAATTCAAAACATAGCCCCATACCACACACAGTGAAGAAAATGAACTCTAACCCAGACAAAACCAGCACAGCATCTCATCAGATCTCATGGACATATTCAGGTTCTTCAGGTGATCACAAACCTGATCTATTACAGTAGAGAGCACTTTTTTCCTTCAGTCCCCATCCTGCTGTCCCTCCACTCAAGATGGGGGGAAGAGAGGTTGCCATTGAAGACTGAGGTAAAAAAGTTGTTGAGTACCTAATTTTTGTGTACATCACCAGAACAGAAACATACTTCAGCTCAAAGGAGTAATTTTTTTTTTTTCTCTAGTTATGAACAGGATAGAAAATTCAACCATTTGCATTGTTGCTCAGTTGTGTTAAGTGGCACTTGCTCATCTCTTGATTCCTAGCTCGGAAAGACAATTTTAACAATTGTGGCATGCCTTCCTGGAACTGGGTGATTGTTTTCCCTTTCTCTCCCCTCCTACTGGAAGCATACAATCTTGTCTTGAAATCACTCACAAAGGGACAAATTGAAGACATTTAGTTCCACCTTTGTCCTGACATTTTCGGTGTTTTTCTGTCCACTAACAGCTTTCTGTTCTAAAGTAGATGTTCCCTCTTCCATCTCAGTAAGCCTGTCGCTTAAATTTGAAGGGCCATTTTTACTCCTGTTAGATATTCTGACATGTACGTCAGCTCTTACAGCAATTTTCCCCTCCACTAATGCCACTAATATTTACATTTCTGTGTCCTTTTTCTATCTCTGAAGGACTGTTGATGAATACAGCTTCAGGTAATTGCTTTTCCCAGGCATCATAATTTGTTTTTCAACAAAAGAACAATTTCCAATTTTTTGAAAGACTATTCAAATGCACTAGGGGAGGTGAAGGAAGGTCAGGAACAGGAACAGTGACTTTCATGGCATTAGTTACCAATATACTAGTAACTTCATAACTTACACTTTACAACATTTTAGTTATGTGGGATAGGCTTGCTGAACATTAATCACTTCCTTTCATCCAGAATCTAGCTGATGGATAAAAAAAGGCATTATTCATTCCAATGTAAGAACATAAAAGCTGTGTATCTGAATAACAGCAGATGGAAACAGTAAATTCTCACTCAGGAAAATAGGAGCTGAAATGTTACCATCATTTCTCATACTTCTAAATCCTGCACAGTGGCAAAAGTAGAAGTTAACTTGTGCTAGCTGGAAGGTTTTGATTTTTAAGTCTTTCAGTCAAGAAAGGTATTTCTAACAGAGTCCAAAACATCCCTGTTTCAGCCCACTCTGCAACAGGTGAGAGGTTCAGTGTGAATTTTACTGGACAATTTTCTGGAGGACAAGTTGAAACAATGATTGTGATCCATTACAAACTTTTAATCTCAAACCCAAGCCATTGCCACAGACTTAAAAACTCTCTCCAGTGTGTACTTGTACTCCCATTTACTCATTCTTCAAATTACACAGTAAATACTACAGCTTGACACCCCATTTATGAAGAAAGTGTCCTGTAAGATACCTGTTCCTACTTATGAAATTGTATTCTTGGTTTTGCTCTCTGCAAGGCAAGTTGGAAATCTCCAACACAGAGGTACTCTGTTGATGTTGTACTGTAGGGAGGGTAAATAAAACCCATGCTTTTCATGACTTGAGAAACATTTGAGCACTTTCTGAATTGGCTTCTCTGAGCTTTCCAAGTTCATAGTATGCGGAAAATGAATCATGTTAATGGGGAAACTTAGAGAAACCATGGTTTCGTGATTGTTAGTTCAGAGTGTCCTTTTCTGTTACCTCAATTTTCTTGGCAGCTTTCTGGTATCACTCCTTTTCATCTCCCAGTATCGCTGCCCCAGGTGAAAGCATTTAGTTCTTTGTATCACTGGCAACCTGCCTGAACATGCTGCTGCCTTTCCACATTCCCACCTATTTGAGATCCTTTTCTATACTCATTCTGCTGGTGGTGCTTACTTCAAATTACCATCACCGAAGTGCATCAAATCACAGGCACAGAACGTCACCATCACAGTCGGCAGGCCATGGATACCAAGGGAACCCCAACATCTATGTTCACTCTTGGGGAGGGAATAACATCAGGAGAGGCTTTATCCCTAAGGGCCACCTTCAGGATGAAATCCAGCTGCAGCACAGCATCTCCTGAAGCCTTGCTCTCCACTTGTGCCTAACTCGGGAGAAGACTCGAGGCAGGACTGCTGTCTGGCTGGGAAAGGATTTACTTCGCAAGCCCCGTCCTCACCGAAAAAGAGGCTTTAAGTGCGGGGGTCCGTGCGGAGGATGAACATCCCGGCTTCCCGAGGAAGGACGCCGGTCGGGGGTCCACTCCCCTTCGCCCGAGAGGGAGAGCCTCCCCGGGGTGGCGGCAGCGGTGGCCATCAGGTAGGGGCAGCCCCGCTGAGCCCCCGCGCCGGCCCCGCAGCATCCCGCGCCGGGCGGTGCGTGTACTCACGGCTGTGCGGGGCTCCGGTGGGGCCGGGCGAGGACGAGGAGGAGGAGGGGGAGGCCGGGCAGGTGAACCCTCGCGGCAGCTGCCTCCCCGGCCGCTGCTGCTGGAAGCCGCCCGGTCTCTCTACCCCCGGCCTTGGGCAGGGTTTGAGCCCCCTGCGCCCGCCGCCAGCGTGGGAGGGTGCGGCGGGGCTGCAAGCGGAGGAGCCGCTCCGACCGGCGCTCGGGAGCGAGAGAACGAGCGAGGGAGGGAGGGAGCGAGGGAGGAGGCAGGAGGCAGGACAGCTCCCGACCCCGGCCCGCCCTCCGTCTGCGGCTCCACCGAAGGGAAGCCGAGCGGTGCCGGCTCTCGGGGTCCTCCGCGCCTCCCTGCCCGGGAAACTTCGGAAGCTTGCCGGGGAGCGTCTGTCCCCTGCCCCGAGGGGCGCTCCGGTGGAGGGAAGTGTCCCCGTGCGCACCAGCTGGATGGCGCGGACCCTGAGACCCGACGACATCAACCCCCGGACAGGGCTGGTGGTGGCTCTGGTGAGCGTCTTTCTGGTGTTCGGCTTCATGTTCACCGTGTCTGGCATCAAGGGAGAGACCCTGGGAGACATCCCGCTGCTGGCCATTGGGCCGGCCATCTGCCTGCCAGGCATCGCCGCCATTGCCCTCACCAGAAAGACCGACGGCTGCACCAAATGTCCCGAGAACATGCGTCCGTGCTGTAAGGAAGTCAAGGACCGGGATGTCATGGAGCTGCTAAGGACCCCCTCGGACCTGGAGTCTGGCAAGGGAAGTTGTGACGAGCTGGCCAGGAAAGCTTACCGCAAGGACAGGGGAGGGCTGAGGGGAGAGGACACCGTGTTCATCTGCACTACCAGCACCACCGCCGCTGCCACGGGAGAGTGCAAGAGCCTCACCAAAAAGGTGGAGCAAGAGGAGATGCTGAAGTACCTGGAGAGCTGTTACCCAGAGATGCCGGAGAATGTGTTCGTGGGAGATGGCTCCACATACAGTGCCTTGGAGAAGAAGCGCTCTTTTCCCAGCAGGGACAGCACTCCTTGCCCTGACATTGAAGACAACATTTTTGTGGCTCCTAAAGACAGTATCATTGTCTGCTCTTACAAGGATAACAGCCCTTATGACAGGTACTGTTGTTACATAAACCCCACTGGAGTCAACTCAGACCAGGAGACCATTGTGTGAAAGATGCATATTTTATATATATGTATGTATACAAAACCTGCAACTTCAGCTTCTTGATAGGGGATAATATAGCTGACTGCATGGGACAATCCCAATACTCTTTCAATTTAACGTGGTATGTGACTGATACTCAAACCTTTTGTGCCTGAAGTACGCTTTCTGTAAGTAAACAAGCATGTTTAAAGGTTAAAGAATTCAATTTTTCATTTTGGAAAAAAAGAAATTACATTTTAATTTTATTTTCTCCCTTTCCCTCCCTTTTGTTTTCCTGCTGCCTACTGTACCCAAGCCTGTAGGCACACTGGCAGGAGGACAGCAGTGGCTGTCAGCTGAGATCAAGAGCTGAATGAAACTCTGGAGCTGTCTGTAGGAAAGAATGTGGTGCTCTATGGCTGAATAAGTGTTTGAAATACCGTCACTTCCTTTTGGGAGGAACTGAGAGATGTCCGCATAAACTTCAATAGCTAGCTGATGTTAGGGAGTGTAGAAGTCATTTGTCTCCCTTCGTCCTGGCAGGATTTTATTTTCCTTTGTGTCAAAGAATAGATGTCCTAACCCAATGGGCTCTTCTGAAAGTCTCCTAGGAACCAGATAGGCTCAGGAGAGTTTTCAAAGACTAACCCATCATCAGTAGCATGAACATAGAGGTGTTAGCTTAGTTTTCCACTGGTCTTGAGTTCACTGGAATGTTTCTAACCCTTTTGGATTTTAGAGGCATACTTGACAAGGAGAATGCAACATGAACATGACACAGTTCTTGCAGAGACTAGGGGCAGATGTCAGTGAACTCAGGTCTTTAGAATATATTTCAGTACCTCAAAAATCGCTTCAGGAATAGACTTCTGTGAGTTATGTTCAGAGAGGGATCTGACTCTTCTGCAAATGCCATTTTCTTGTGCCTTTTCTAAAATGCCAGATGTTTCTGTATGGGGAATGCATGGTGACAGTCCACTCAGGGGTCTCAACGCCATGCTTTGCTGGGAGAGGGGAACAGAGGACCTGACTGATAGATGTTTTTTTCACAGCTTATGGACACATAGCAAGAAAATGTGAAGTGAGTAATGAGGATTAACCATTTAAATTCAGAGCCTGCAGTTTACATACTGAAATACAAATCCCGGCTATTCTGTCCAGCACTAAATTGCATGTTCCATGCTGTGCATAAACATCTTACCTGACCTCTACGGTGTAGGTAGCAGAGATGTGGTGTAACATAATGTGCATGCCAAGCAGCTACTCTGAGTTTTAAGGTCTTAGGGTAATGGTTGCTAAAGCATAGAATAATTTGCTAGCAACTTACAAAGCCCCAGTTCCTGTAAGTAAACTCCCAGAATTCCAAAAAGTTCTTGTGTGATGCAAGTCTTAATAACTGTTCCTACTCAGCTGGTTTTTGTCAGCCATAAGTTGTACCGGAGAAATCTATTGAGTTACCAGAGTAGGAAATAAGAAAAACAGCCTTTCATTTGTAGCAACCTGAGATGTTGTGTAGAAAATTGAAAGGAATTCTGTACTCAGATGAGGCTTTCCATGCCCATGGAATTGTTTGGAAAGTGAATGTAAATTTTATACATACACTTGTGTGTGCGTGTGTGTGTTTGTTTGTTTGTTGGGAAACTTATGTCAAATTGTAACAGACAACCAGGCTCTGAAGATGTCTCCAGAAGAAGGAAACAATTTTTTACATTGCATAGCTTGGTGTCTTTCAGATCAAATAAGATGTTGACACTTTGGCCAGGCTTTGGTGGGGCATCTGGATATTATTAGGATAAATTCAAAAAACAGTAGCTAGTTTAAGTCAGCCAAGGACTCTGAATAGGTGGTTACAGGCAGCTCTGCTGCTCAGGCGTGCAGCAACAGTACTGTGGTAATGAATTAACACCTGCACTCCGCACAGCCCAGGTTTTATCCAATGAGCAAAGGAATTCCACAAAAACAGGCCCTCTCCTTGACGTGTTCAACTTCCACATAAAAGCACTCACTTGTTGTCAGCAGCTTGCCTCCTGCTTCGGCTTAGTTATTGCAGGACCTTATTCTGCAATGTACAGAGCAAGTCTTTACTGGCACCAGGAAGTTTTATTTCATGACCTCTGAAGCCAACAGCTAAAATACTGCTGACGAACACAATGAGGAGTAGGGTCTTTTGCTTTCTGTTTCTGAGGAAAGCAGGTGAGGGTCTCACTGAGGGTGCTCAGCATCCCTGGAGATCAGACCCACCATGCAAAAACAGGCTACTGGGTCCTGCCTGCTGCCTTTGACAGGGTTGTGAGTAATCACTTGCTTTGCATAAGAGAGCAAGACACCAGCCTGCTGGGAACCTAGATTTGTACAGTTCTGCAAATATATGTAGGAAGCAGTCAAGTTTTTCCATTTTTTCTAGGATTAGATGTTCTCTGTCAAAACTTCAATGGGCTTTTTCAAGACAAGACAGCAAACCCTAGTGACAGATGGAATAGTAAATACATAACTTGATATACAGACATGCAGATCTGAGTCATGTGCTTTATTCCATTTTTAGTGTAAAAAACAAGAGAATGCCTGTATTAAAGTAAAGTTTAATGGGAGCAAAAACTTCCCATAATAGAAAGAGGTATAAAAAATTGTGTGTTTAAAATGTGATGTTTACAGGCAGTGTCATCCCTCCATTCATTCAGCTGAGGTAAGATTTCATAATAAAATACAACTTTAAGCAATATTTCTAGGCTAATATACCATAATCCACTATATTTGTTTATTGAACGTGTGAGAATTCAGAATTAGAGAAATAAATTAGTACTGCCTCTGAAACCTCTTTCTTTATTTTTCCTTTCTTTCCTGCTAGTTTAGCAGAGAATGAAATGGAAATGGATTAATTGGGCCATTTAAAAAATATGAATTTGTTAATTTGAAAATGAAAGGGCTTTAAATTTTTTGTTTGTTGGGGTTAAGTGTTTAGGGAGGTTTGGTTTGGTTTTTGTTTGGTTTTGTTGTTGGAGTTTTTCTGGTTTTGTTTTGGTTTGGATTTTTTTTTAACAAAGTGACCTTTTTATAGTTTTGCCAGTAGAAATCTACTGCATATTTGATCACAGATATCATGACAGTATTTTCAAATTTTTAATGCAGATAACATGCCCAAATCAGAGATCACCTGGGACTTTATTTTCATTCAGCTCATGTGGACACTAGAACTTGTGGTACCAGTGGTGATCTTAGAAAAAGCAGAAAAAATCACTTTGCTTTTCAGAGGCAGCTTTTGGTCTGAATTTGGCTTCAGGATACCACAGCTTGGGGTGTGATTCTAAGCCATGACCAGAGATGAGAGCTTCCTTCTGTTCCTGCTACTTTAAAAAACCTCCAGGTCAAAGTCCCACTTCTCAATGCTCTCTTCCAAATAACAGGTGAAGTTGTAGGGGGGCTCTGTTTGGGGGATAAAAGTCTTGGGGGACAAATGCCTTGTGAACCACATGTTGCTTTGTCCTAAAGTATAGATGGCAGAGTGTATAAAGCATTTAAAGGAAAACAGTAATTTGGACATTCAGAGAAGTTTCCTAAGATATATAAACTTTATTTTTGGAAAAGCATTTATCATAGTGCTACGGTATAGTTTATCTTCGTTTAAGAGATAATGTGATATGCAGATCAACAAAAGGCAATTCTGTATTGCTTTGTTGAAATTTCTGTTGTCACAAGTAGCATTTTTCCAGTCATATAAGCTGATAACTGCAAAGTCTTCAACAGACAATTTGAAGTTTTAATCAGAGTGCACTTTGTCCTCCTGAGTGCAAAACAATGGCTGGTCCTTTTGGCCTGGAACTGAACAAGCAAGAGGTGAGTGTGCTCAGAGTATGTGTCCCTCAGGACTGCTGTTGTATTCTTGATCTGCATTCTGCAGAAATGTCATACTCTTGCAGAGGCAGTTCCTCCCCCTCTGATCCAAACTCTCTGCAGTCCTGGCTCTAGTAACTATTTATTGTGTTGTAATTACTGGAGTAACAGCTACTATGACCCCCTCTCACCATTTCTGCTGCTACATACCAGACTTGGCAGAATAAGCTCCTGCTTTAGTCCAGGGTGGTAGAATTTGACACTACATCATCCATCCAATCTAAGCTGTTATGTTGAGACATTCAATTATATTGTCAGTTCTTACAGCACAAGCTTGGGATTTTGCGAGGGGTTAGAGGTGGGTGACTGTCAGGCCACCAAGCACGTCCAACCTGATTTTCATGTGCTTGTAGGGACTAACCCATTTACTTGCAGAGCACAACCAGCACACAGGACCTTGACTCTCAGCATGTTGCCAATAAAGCCATGGCATAGGAAACTTTGGAATCCTGAAAGGTTTCTGTCCACTCTTCTAATAACAATTGTATTGAAACTTGTAGAGGAGTTTCCTAATATGTAGCCTAGAGGTGTTCTCTTCACACACAGCATGGGGCATCAGCTGCAAAGCAGCTCCTGCTGAGCCCTTTCCACTCTGCAGCCAGTCTGAACATGCAATCCCTACTGGGAGAGCTGCTGGTGTGTTTGTTCCTTCTCTAGTGGTAGGGGCTCTTTTATGTCTGGAAAACACAGAGAGTGGATTGAGAAGTCACATTTCATGCACGCTGGCAAACTTTCATTGGTAAGCATTACCTTTAATTTAGAAGTCCTATCAGTGCTAGAATTTCAGACCTCCTATATCGTTACCAGACATAGAGATTCAGCTTTCACAAGTTTTTAAATCTTCATGTATTTTGTGTTCAGAGCACTTGCATGGATAAGCCTTGTGTCAGATACACAGAAGTGTTTATGCTTAATGTTTTTACTTACAAAATGAACCCTGGATGGGTGTGTGTGTATATGCTATACATTTGTCTGCAAGGGCAGGAAACAGAATGCACAATCATAGCAACATACTAATTTGAGAACTCCTCAGAGGTGTTTTTCCAACACCTTACTCAACTTTTCTGCCTCAAGCGTGTTGTTGCAATTTAAAATTCCTTCTGTTCTTTAGGAGAAAAAACTTTTTCTAAGAACAAACTCTCTTGTAGCTGTTCAAGAATACAACAGAGTTAAGACATAAGTTCTTCCAACAGAGTTAAGACATTCCAGGTGTGTGTTTCAGTATGGCCCCTGTGAAATCCTGGCAATTGAAATCTGAATTTTTCCCTTGCTTTGCATTCAGCATTTCCCCAAACCATTGGTAAAAGCCCTGAACCTTTAGTCCATTCTGAAAGATTCAGTTCTAGCATTTTTTTCAACCTAAAGTGTCCTTTTTACTCCTTAGGGAGTGAAAAAGGGTTCACCACTTTGAAAATCTGGCTCTGTACTCTCACATGTTCTAGTGAGAGTAGAACAGAAGAGGTCTTCATAAAAGCAAAAGAGACCAAAAAGGCATCACACACAGTATTTCATTGCTTTTTTAGGTTAACTGTGTTAAATTCTGGTCACAAAAGGAGTATGTTTAGTGCTCTGTTCCATGCGTGTATTATATCTTTGGTAGCTTACCTAGATGGCTCCTCAGGTAGGGACAGAGAGTGTTTTCCTGCCTGAAGGCATGATACAAGAACTACAGAAAAAAAATTACCATGTAGTAGGGATCCGATTTTAGATCTCATCAAAACACTTATTTTCCCACCACTGTATTTTAGTATGAAATGCAATAATAATCAGCAATTGTACACAGTCATGAACATAAGGATACTCCTACATTAGCTTCGTATTTGGCACTCACTGGTAGGAAGTACTTGTTTTGTTGCTGTTGAAATCCAAGGCAAATTTCACAAAGGTGTAACACTAAACACTTCCTGTGGAGCTTCAAGGTCAAACTTAGGGCTGTATGAAAACTGTTGCATCCAGTCTTTGGAATTTAGTTCCAAAAAGGATTGTATATGTGTTTAAGACATAGTGCAGTGGAAAGGTGATGTACAAGTAAGAAGGTGGGGTAGGTTGTTTTGCTGTGTGAACCAGAGGACTGTGGTACTATGCTGTGGAACATTAAATAATATCATGTAGACTTGTGTGTTCTTTGGAAGGTTTCAGTCATTAGGATTCCCACACAAACAAATTCTAAACACTCACTCTGTCACATTTCAAACTGTGGTCGTTTTATATCTCTACATCAGAAAGTGCATTTAAATTTAAACCAAAATTTACATTGGGAGGAAAGGCAATTTTCCCATATTTTATTTGGAGAGAACATTTTATTGCAAAATATTTTATCCTTGAATTCCAATTTAGAATGTGAAAAAAAAAAAAATGTACAATGCAATGTTTTATACTGAAGTAGGGAAGAATTGGGAGAGGAATTAGGAGGACAAAGTGCTCATTAGCTGAAAAGCAGATGGTACTCAGCTGGAGTATAATCAGAACAATCTTGCATAGCCTTGTCTTTTTACATGTTTGAAAGGACAGCCCCAGAAAGACACTCTTAAAAAAACCAAAGATTTCTACTTTTGAGGTCAATTCAGAAGGAAGGGCTATTAGTAATTTTTAGGGGTCTGTGTGGGTGGGAGAGATGTCCTACAAGCTGGGGAAATTTCATACTAATCAGACATAGATCTTAAAGAGAAGCTGCATCTTTTGACTGCACAGTCAGGCTTAACACTCATTTTATGCCCCTGCATCGTTTGCAAAGGCCACCTGATTTCACTTCACTTTTATTTAAATAAATAAATTTATTTCATTTCACTTATTAGCTGTACAAGGAAGCAGATAACTTTTCTGTTTACAAAAAAAAGAACCTTGGAACTGGGGACCCCACATACACACCAATAACAAGCTAAGTAAAATATGTTTGCTACCTAATCTAGGGGATAAAGAATAACTTTTTGGTGGCAAAACACAGTCTTTTTCCAATTCCCATGGTTTGAATAAAATCTAGGAAGTTTTACACTTGGAAATACATTATTGAATTTTTTGCTTTACTTGTTGTGATTTTTTAAAATATTGTGATTATTCAGTCTGTTCCTCAATATTCAAGTTGAAACAATATAGTGAAGGTTTATCAATCTAATAAAAGACTTTCATAAGTCAGTTTTTGTGTTGTGTGATTTTTTTTAATGTTCCTGCCTGCATTCTCACTGCCAGGTAGATAGAGCTGCAATAAACAATAATCAGAATGCACAATCTTTCCATAAAATCACCACATCGTGAATAGAGTGTTAGTATCCTCTGTATTATCTTGCATGACTGTAGAAAATGAATGGCCATTGAGTGAAGAAATGAAGTGATCTATAAAGTACACACCACCTTCACTTCTTCAGCTCTGTTACTGCAATTGCTGTCCCATTTTCTGGCAGGGATATAATCATCAAGAAAAGGAAGAACACATCACATACTTCTAGTATAGAGTGCCATTTTAGAAAAGAATGCTTGCTAGATTAGCTGACTAGCTCCGAATCTGGGATGTGAATCTTTGTGGATTTAAAGCATCTCACAGATGAACACTGTGCTGATTATCATACTTCAGCTTTACCAGCTGGTAAATGCTTTCCTGCATCTGAAATATGGCTGTAGTCATTGACTACATCTGTCAAAATGTCTGAAATTAATCTTAAAATACTTGTCAGTTGACTGAGGACACTTCTGTTTGTATCTGTAACATTCATTACTGTACTTCTATCTTCCGAAGTCAGTCATATCATCACAGTCATCAGACAAACTGACATTAATAAGGACTACTGCTTGAAGTTGCAGGAAAGATACGACAGATTCAACAGTCCTGAAAACAATCTAGTTCTCATTCTGGAGATTCTTTGTTCGAGGAGAGGATCAGGAAGTAACAATAAAACTGAGGTAGGCTGACCCAGGCACTCTTCAAGCTGTACTTCTTTTATAGAAAACCACCAGGCTCTAAGCCTCCTGAAGTCAGCAAGAGTCTCTGCTGTCTTCAGCAGAACTGGAATTCCCAAGGACTTGTCAGTGGTGAAAGCTGTCAATCCAACAAACTTGCTATTGGTCCCTCATCACTCATTTCTATTTAGAAAATTTTAAACTCATAAGACACTTGTTTTAAAGTTTTTATTCTATAGACAACATTAAAATAAAGCAGAAGAGTTAAAACTGAAATACTACAGACAAAGCATATGCTTTCACATCCACATTTGATAAGGATATGCACCTTTTTAATAAAAATGTAAACATGCAAACTCGTCAAAAGAATAAACTATTTAATACATCATGAAGCACTATAATAGAGCAGAAAGTTTTACAATTTCTAGGTAGCATTTGGATAAAGGAAGTGGTTGTATTACAGGATATCTCTGGGCTACTGATAACTGAAAAATGTATTCTGCTAAGATTACAAAAACAGTAACTGTACTATGCCTTCTAATATGAAATTTAAAAACAGAGAAAGGAATTTTTAAGCTTAAAAAAATGTGAAACCAATTAAAAATTTTGATTTTAAAAAATTTTGTGGGACTCTGTGTTGGGATCTCATGTGCCAAAGTCAGCTATGTCTGTTTCCCTTGCTGAGATTCTGGTTCCATTCACGTGGCAGATACAGAATGTCACACGCTTCTGAGACATGATTTCACTCAGAATGTTCTACATCTTTTCTATGTATTTCGAAAAAATCTCCCATAATTTGGAAGGATTTAACTTTCTACCTCTGTTAGGCATCCCTGAAAAATCTGTCATTACCCCTGCATTTACTTCCCACAGAAGCTGAAGAAAGACTGTTGTGTGACCCTCCTATCACTATCACACAGCACATACTTGCAATTAAAAGTTGTAGCTATGCTAGCTACATGGGAACATGAACAAGTAGTCAGTTGCTTGTTTAAACTACACAAATTTATACCAGAAAAATTGCAACTACATACATGTTTTTGTACTTTACCTAGGATCAGGGACAGACTGGAAAGTAAGGGAGCAGAATAAGCAGGAGTAAGTGGTGCTATGTCACTCAAAGTCCTTCCTTTACATCTCCTTCCAGTTAGCTTTATCCAGTCTAGTTCACATTATGGTGGAACTGCTGTGACTCTTGATATCATTTGTCTCTCAGTTTCACTTATGCTGTTAGATTGTTTGCTAATCAGTTGAACTGGAACTGGCTATAAACTCTTCAAAATTGATTAGCCCTGAAAGGTAAGGGTTTAAAGAAAGGCGGCACCAGCAGTGCTCACAGAATCATGCTCATCTAGAGATTACTCCACTTGTAGTGATAGTTCTCTCTTCACAGGAAGTGCTGGTTCAGGAATGACCTTTCCTAAACTGTGTCCTAAATTACACAGTGACTCAGAGGGCTGCCTGATTTCACTGACAGACAGCTATCCAGCAACAGTAGGTTCACTGCCACTTTAGTCAAAGCAACTCCGTAACATCAGCTAATGTTAAGAGCTGTTTTTTGGAGAAATTCCAGAGCAGCCAAAGACAAGAGCAGTTGTAGTGAACTTTATCCTGTTTAGCAACAGCATACAATGTGTTGCATTTTTCTCCCAAGATTTTCATGTCTTTGCAACAAGATGGCAGGTGTCACTAGGAACTGGCTGTATGGAAACACCAGACTTTCTTCTTCATTCTTCTTTCTATGCTCCAGACAATGGAGATGAAATGGAAGTAGGAGTACAGATTCTTGTTTCAATTTGTATCCGCTGTAATTTCTTTGCTTCATCCTCCTCTTTTGATGGATCTTACTTTCTCACACAATACCTCATTTTTCCCTTTCACAGCACAAAACCAACCACACCCACAAGGTTTCTGATACCACTAACCAGCAACACTACACTGTCTCATTTCCTGTGGGAGCACCTCACAGGCTGGAATGTCCAGCCAGCTGATTTTGAAGTCATGGTGGCTGCTGGCAGAGGATTTCCCATCAAAACCAAATCAAGAAGTAACATTGGGAGCTACCTTCTGCCCTGGTAGCTAGTGGGCCAGTTCTATGTAGTATTCCTTAAGATGAGTTGTTGCTTTTTTGTATTTTTAGTGCCATTGCTGGGAGAGACATCTGTAAATAAAGCCTGAGCTAATACATTCACAAGGCCAAAGGGGTGTATTATTCCTTTTCTAATTTTCTAATTCAGCAGGATGACCTAACAGACAGAAAGCAGAAGGGATATTGGAGTTAATGAGTGGCTAGGAAGCAGGACTTCAGAGAGGATCACCAGGAAGGACAGCTGGTATCGGACTATATGAAGCTCTATTGGTATCTTGAGTCACAGAAGTGCTGGTGACTGCCTTCTGGGTGACAGAGGCTTTCTTGCCTTCAAGCCAGTATGTAACCATGTCTCCTTTCCCCTAAGAAAGAATATTAGTCATGGGGTTATAACACTATCCATCATTTATGAAATAATTTTCTTACTGCAACTCAAAACAACTCCCAAAAGGAGAAACATGTGCCTGTCAGCCACTTTACATAGAAGAAAAATGACACATAAAACCTTTCCTTAAAAGATAATAGCAGTAGTATCAATTAAAACAATTCTTTGAAGTCCCATCCAAAGCTGGGTCCACAACTATGTTAATTCTCTTGTGGAACTCGCATGATGATTTGTGATGTCTCTGAAAGACCTTTTTTTTGATTTCAAGCAGTTGTGACAGTGAATGTGCCATGCAGGACTTCCAAGCATGACTAAGTCGTTCATCTCTGACTTACCAGGTTTGTCCCGTGAACAAGCCCATGGAATTGGTCCCATCTTAAAACTTGAACATGCTCTCTTCAGGTACGGGAATTAGCCTAACCAAAGCACTTTGAGATGCAGAGGACTAGAAGATATAGGGGACTGCATGGGTTAAAATTCAGGGACTCCAGAGTACTTTCACACTCTCCTCTCTGAAAAGCTGAGTATAAATGCTGCATACACACCTTGACTTGTAAATTCCCACGGCATACTAACACATACTCTCCAATCTGCTCCAACAGCTGGTATGCACTTGAACTGCACTGTATTTTAAGAGCTGGAAAGAAAGATAAATATCATATTAGCAAACAATTTATACATCTAAGATAGATCCATCTCCCAATGTGTGTCAAAAATTTCAAGACTCATTAATGAACTCCCCCTTGGGTTTTTTTTTCAGGTCTTTGCTTTCATTCCTTATTTGTTATTTGAAATGTTTGCACACAATCTCCAGTATCCTGGCCTGTTTGTGAGAGTATCTCAGGACAAATATTTCAACAAACACTACTCTTCACATTCTGCATCTAATAATATTTGTGTAACTCTTCACAGTTTTCTGTCTGTGCTACTGATGAGCACCCTTTTCATCTGGTGAAGAAAACCATACACAGTTCTACCTCCTGGTCAATAAAGAGCCAGTGCTTTCTTTGCACACACAGTTTTCAGCAAAGTCTAAACATTAAAGAAACAGCCATCCTTGCTCTGACTCCAAAGCTGTAAATTAAGACAGCTGTAAATTAAGAGATGATATTAACATAATTCCACAATTTTTTTAACAATGTGATTTTTCCTTAGTTGAGATTTTATCTTCATGTAAACCATGTAAACCGCACCTGTCTTGCCTTTTGCAAATGATGGAGAAAGGACTAAGAAGGAGGACAGATAGAAGAGATTCTACTTTTGCTGGAAAGCAAAATTCTGCCAAATTTTAAAAAAATTAAAACTCAGGTTTTTTCACCTGTAATGTTCTGTGACACAGAGTCAATCATTATGCTTTTTTTGTTTAGAAAACATCCCAGATGATAGTAGGACTGGCTAAGATTGTCTAATTGATTTTTCTTATATCAGAAAATGGCAGTTTATAAGGTCCACTTTTATTTGTTTAAATGTTTTTTAGAGTCTCAACACACTGCCTGTAGATCGGGAGATATATGTTTCAATGTATATAGATACATATTTCAGAAATATTCTTTGCAATAGATACATTATATTTCAACTTGTCGTCCGGCTTGAGAACAAGACACTAGCACTCAGATTCCAGGCGATAGCATTTTTAATGCACATTGCTAGTAATTAATCTATTTTAAAGCAATTATCTTAGGGTTAAAACATTGTAATGTAATTTGAGGTCCTCAGATGTATGTGGCCAGAAAAAGATGAGAGACAATAAAGGCTTGAAAGATAAAATGCTCTGTCTTTATTCTTAAGTCTATAGTGCTGATGCACCATCTGAAAAGAGACTGGCATACCGAACAAAAGATAACTTATGAATGATGGAAGCAGATTTTGAAGGTATTCGTTTTAAAGGAGTTCAGATAAGATGACACAAGGAGCATGAAAGGAGTTACCTTAGAGACTGACAGAAAGAAAATGAAGTTATATGTGTTCCACCCAGGTTAGCATTTTCTTTGGAAAAATAAAAATGGTGAGAAGGAATGGATGCTGGTGATTCTCAAATCCTTTCAAAACTTTCAAACCCATCATTTAGGACCATTCCCCTGCCTTTCTGCCTTGTTTTTAGTGGATCATGGTAGATGTTGAAAGCAGCAGTTTTTATCATGAAATTAAACTTGAAGAATCTTGTATGTGTCTATTTCAGATCCATTTAAAATGCATTGCAATGTGAGCCATAAAACTACTACAGCTTTGTTTCATGAATGAAAGGAAACAAGACATCAGGGTTCTTTGACATTGAATCACTCTGTCTTTTTTTTCTCTCAGTTCTTGTAGATCAGCTAAAATATTTCAAAATCTGAGGTTCAAATGTTCATATTGGATAAAGATGAAGCTTGGTAAAAAAACTTGGAGCTCTGTTATTTCCTGGGAAGAAGTGCTGAGAATAACTCTACAAAATTTCCATTTAAATTCTTTGCTAGAGGACACATACATGATCTTCTATACTGGTTAAACACAGACGCAGCTCCCATGGTGTTCTACTGTTTCTTGTGTTCTTCATTAGAAAAAGTTATCAGCAAAAAAAGAGGAGTAATTAAAATATTTTTACCATAAATCCAGCTGTGTGCCTGGAACAAATAGAAACAGTGAACATAACCACTTGCCTCTCATTTTATTTTATTCTTACCTTTTTTACTGTAGGGAACTACAAAGGCACAAAAATCTCTTTTGAAGACTTGAGAAATAAAGGGATCTGATTACAAAAATGTTTGTAGAGAATATCACTCTCATAATTGGTCCTAGGCAGACTGCACCCGGAAATCAAGAACCTCCTTACAGGATTTGCAATCATTTGAATAGATCAGGATTCAAAACTCAGCCTAATATTTTTAAGAAGTAAGTCAGGGATGATTAAAACCCCACCTGCAGTTTGTTCCTTATTACCTTCACTGGTAGATTCCATCCTGGAAGCTGTGTTCACAGTATCTCCAAATAAACAGTACCGTGGCATTTTGGTTCCAACAACTCCAGCTACAACTGCCCCTGTTAAGAAATAGAAAACAAGATATTTTGTGTTTATAAATCATGTAATCAGTCATACAGCCTTATGGCTGCTTCCTACACTATCTTATATCTAATTTGTTAACCGGATAAAGACTGAGTGTCAGTATTGTCTTTACATGGGTTACACATCTGTCTTACAAGTCATTTAAAACAGAAAAAATATGATTTCTTGGTAAGACAATGTACACTGATTATCTGGCAGATGCTGGGCTGCATAGGACATGTCCAGCTCTGGCTGTCTATCAAGAAGGAGTTGCAGTCATACATCAGATTAAATCAGGGAGCTGGGCATCTGAAAGTGAAGGCTAGAGCAGAGTGTCAAGAAACAACTCACTGTTTTGAGAGAAGAGAACAGCTGATAAGGACAAGTAACAGATACAGAATGGCAGTTCTAATTCACATCAGCAAAGGCACTGGAGGTGTGGGATGTTTCCAGTGTTGTATTATCCAAACTGAAGTACCAATATCCCATGTATCCAATAATTCACTCTGTTGGGATGACCTCTATGATGTGTTTCATCCCATATCAAAAAATTAACTTTATTTTTAATGGAGAGGAAATGGCCACTACAGATGCATTTGTTAAGCCAGAGGAAGACTCTTTTGCAGCTTTCTCAACATACCTGAATGTATTCCTGCTCTTATCTTTAGGAGGGTATTGGGCTTGTGTGGGATCTTAAAAGTCTTGCAGACATCCAGAAGGTCTAAAGCCATGCTTGCGATCTCACCAGCATGAAGGATCCCATTCTCCTTGGGTACTCCCGACACTACCATATCTGAACACAACAATGCAACTGTGTTAACCTTTGGCATTGCACATGTTTACTAAAGTATGCTGCCTACAATAAAAAAAAAATTAAAAGATAAAATAAAAGAAAGAAGCCCTATTCCTTTGTATCCCAAGGCACATTTCTGCCTGCCGAGCAGGGAAATCCAGAAACAAATGAAAGCTAGGGCAACAGCTCATGTGTGGAATTACCTTAGGTATGAAAAACGTTGTATTTCCTTTTTACTTCTACATAAGATTTATTCCCTCCAACCCTTCCTTTCTCCATCCTCCCCTCCACTGAGAATGCTTCAAGTGGGACAGGCAGTGCAGTTCAGTACCTTTTGTCATTGTGCAGACATTGTAAAAAAAGGCCATGACTCCTAGTTGCCTAGTTGCCTAGTTGCCTAGCTGCCTAGGCATTGTCCTGTGCTTCCTATGCTATGCTTTAAACACTGATGATGGGTTCTGGGGGTCCCAGAGTGCTGAGCTGGAGAACCATGACTGTGAGAATGATAAACTCCCACTAAACCGCGAACTTATGTGGGATCTGCTGCTCTAGTTCAATCCCTGTAAATCCATGGCGCCTGAGGGGATTCATCCCATAGTACTCAAAGAACTGGTGAAGTCTTTGCAAGACCTCTGAAAATGCTTTTTGAATGGTCATGGAAATCTGGAGAGGTCCCAGTATACTGGAAGCTGGCAAATATTGTCCAGATTTTCAAGAATGGCAAGAGGGACAACCCTGCACACTACAGGCCTGTCAGTCTCACTTCAGTGCCTGGTAGAATCATGGAGAAGATTTTTCTGGGAGGTAATGAAAAATACCTGAAGGACAAAATAGTCAACAGTTACAGCCAGCATGGCTTGATGAGTGGAAAGTCCTGATTGTCAAGATTGATTTCCTTTTATGACAGGATAACCGACCCAGCTAATTAAGGGAAGCCAGCTGATGTAATCTTTTTGGATTTCAGTAAAGCTTTTTATACTGGCACACCCAGGATCCTTCTAGACAAACTGTCCAGCACACAGCTGGATAAACACATCACATGTGGGTGAGCAACTGGTTCAGGGGGTCATGCACAAAGGGTTACAGTGAATAGGGTGACACCAGACTGGTGATCTGTTGCTAGGGGGGTTCCACAGGGCTCCATCCTTGGCCCTGTGCTCTTCAGCATCTTCCTAAGTGGCTTGGACACAGGACTGGAAGCGATACTAAGCAAGTCTACCGATGCTACTAAATTGCCTCACAAGCAGAGAGGCCCTCCTAAGAGACCTTGATAAATTAGAGGGTTTTGCAATCACCAACTTCATGATGTTTAAGAAGGGAAAGTGTTAGATTCTGCTCCTGGGATGTGGCAACCCAAGATGTACAGATAGACTGGGGAACAACACACTGGAGAGCAGCCCTGTGGAAGGAGGTCTGGGGCTCCTGGCTGATGGCAAGTTGAATCTGAGTTGGCAGTGCCCTGGCAGCCAGAAGGGCCACCTGTGTCCTGGGGTGCATCAGGCACAGCATTGCCAGCCGGGCAAGGGAGGGGATTGTCCCCCTCTGCTCTGCACTGGGGTGGCCTCACCTCCAGTGCTGGGGCCAGTTTTGGTTACCACAATATAAGAAAGACATTGAGCTGTTAAGAGAGTGTCCAAAGGAGGCCACGAGGATGTTGAAGGGCAGACACTGATCTCTTCTCTGTGGTGACAGTGACAGGACATGAGGGCGTGGCCTGAAGTTGTGCCAGGGGAGGTTTAGATTAGATATCAGGAAATGGTTCTTCACCCAGAGGTGGTAGGGCACTGGAACAGGTTCCCCAGGGCAGTGGTCACAGCACCAGCCTGACAGAGCTCAAGAAGTATTTGGACAATGCTCTCAGGAACATGGTGTGACTCTTGGGGATGGTCCTGTGCAGGGCCAGGAGAGGGACTCAATGATCCTTGTCGATCCCTTCCCACTCAGGATATTCTGTGATTCTTTGACTCTATTACTGTGTAGGGCAAGAAACAGGTCTTTTAGGGATCTGTGGGATGTGTTTGTTCAGGAATTTTATGCTCAAGAATGTGTTCAACAGTTCCACAGAGAAAAAAATAGTGGTTTTTTTTTTCCACATCTCTTATTTCTGTCTGTTTCATCCAAAAGCCCTGTTAGATTACCTTAGGTTTTATGGAACTCAATTTTAATGGTAATCAATCCCCAGCAGATTCCCATAGTAGCAAATATAAAGCCATTTTCTTATAAACTCAAAGAGAAGAGGCAGTCAACCCCCTACAGTGTATTAGGAGAAAGAAGACTGTTATGGTCTTTTGCAGACAATAAAGCTTAGGGTGTGGCATCTATGATCCCATGTAAAAAGTAAATTTTTTAGTTGTGTTCCTGTGATACAGAAGTTGCCAACTAGGATTAATCTGCAGCCAAGACTTAAAGTCAGACCTTACTAGTCATAGGAACCAACCCAACAGCAGCAGTATTTTACTCAATTAATTTGTCCCATTTACAACACTCATCAATCATACAAATGATTAAAGGTATGCAGGAAAATGTTCCTAAAATTTGCTAGGGGTCTGGTAGGACTCATCTCCTAATTGTTTTATGTGGTCTTCCCAGTGGTAAGAAGCTTTCCAAATCTCCTTCAGCTGTTCTTCCTTGTCATCAGAGAGTTGCTATCCTGATGCCCCAGGCCCCATCATTGCCCACTGCTCAAGGAACTTACAAGCATCTCCTATCGTCTCCACCTTATAGACATCATAGTTATCTATAATCTCATCAAAAGTGGTATAAAGCTTGTTCAAGAGATCTACCACTTGGTACGGTGTGCTGCTGCTGGACAGCTCAGTGAAGCCAACAATGTCACTGTTAAAACACAACAGAAAGAGCATACTCATCCACTGTCATAATCATTGCTGATTAGTAATCTTACACACGCAGTAAAAATTTCTCGATGCAATTACATCAACCTTCTCTTTTCAATAATTCTTCCACCAAGATTCTTATTGGATAGTTTTGTCTTCATTTATTTAAATTGGCAAAAGACTCCTTCCATTTAAAAGGACAGACTGACCTAAGTCTTTTTGCTTACCAATGCAGTAATGCATTTTTACAGGTAGACTTTAATCTGTAACAGACTAAGCAGTCTTCAATTTTGGGTCATGTATAAATGAACACGTGGTAACTTGATAACTGTTCGTTTACGACAAGTGAAGCTGTCCTGGGGTGATGTTACCAGGCTTCTTTATTCCGTAACCATCCGTTTAATGCCCAACGATACTGTATCTTTAAGATGGACCCAGGGGGCGGGGCCGGAGCCGCGGGACCCGGGTTCGGGTCGGTTCAACGGATGGGGGTCCAAGGGCTCCGGGGCTCCAACGGTCTCGGCCGGGCTCGGGAGAGGGTGGACCGGGGGCGCTGCCCCGCTTCTTGGTGGTTTTTTTGGTTTTTGGTCCCACTAGCTGGGAAAAAGGTTTTGTTGGTTCTTTTTCCCCTTCCCTTCCCCCGGCCTCCCTGCCTTGCTCTCCTCTCCAGCCCAGGGAGCTCGCGGGGTGGCCCCGCTGGTCCGAACCCCGGGGAGGGCCAAGCCATTGAGCAAGGAAACGCAGAGGTCTGCCAGCTTCGCCTGTTGCGAGGAGGAGAAGCAGCGCCGGAGATCAACAGGTTTTTGCTCCATCTGCCCTGCTCCAGGCCACGCGTGGATTCCCCTTCCCTTTCCCCTTCCCCTTCCTCGAGACTGGGGGGACCGGTTGCCAGCCCGTGTGGATTTTTCCTTCTCCGGGCATTTGTTGTATTTTGAGGTTTTTTTTTCTGTTCTGCCCTATTTTATTTTGTGCTAATAAACAGTTTGGGGTTGGGTTTTTTTTCCCACTTTATCACCTGCTATTATCAATTTGTTTCATTGGCGGAGAAAAAGGGGAGGCCCTTTCCCTTTGAAGGAGGCGCTCATTCCAGAGCGTTTCCTCCTAAAATTTTGTCTCCAAAACCGAGACAGAAGCCATGCCATTTATATGTTTCTTCGTGCACACATAAAAAAATTTAAAACTGTAAATCCATGTGGACTCTAAGGAGAGACAAATTTTCTTTACACAGGCTAAATGGTGGATTTTTTACTTAGACCTATCTCATGAAACATACATTCATGTATGTATTCATATGTAACACATGTAAAGTGATGTGCAGCTGTTTGTTAGAGCTCCAGAGTAATGTCATTTTTTATTTAAGTAATTATAATGAAAAATAGGGAGGTATGAGAATTTTGAAAGACACTTTTGCAGAGCCACCTATTACAATAGGTGGCAGTTCAGATAGAAATTCTGTACTTGGTTAGGAGCTTCACCTCCACTAGAAGCCTAGCAGTTTCTTCTGTAGGAGACAGTTCTAGTCATATCTTTCATTTTTATTTACCTGAAAAAGATTGTGGCACTTGAGTAACTTTGAGCTTGTGCATGGTTTCCCTGCCTGAGATCATCTGCTACTTGTTTCGGCAACATACCTGTTGTAGAAAGTTGAGCATTGTTAATCTTTTTACATGGATAAAAGAACACATTAAACAGCATACATTTGTTTAAAGGCACAAAAATTTGTTCATAAATGCAAAATATTATGAAGGTGAAAACACACTTTGTTTACTCTGCTGTAATGTGAGAATTCACAATAAATCTCACTGATAACACATCCAGATTTTTCACATGGCTAACTTTTCCCATAACTTTTAGTTCAAACAAACCAATATCTATACTTTCCAAGAAAGAGTAAGGTTAGATTCTAATAGTGTGATCTGGGATTTTACTAATTCCTCCTTCGTCAACTCTTTGTTAGTACTTTCTACCTGTGTTAGGTTTGTTTACTATCTCTTCTCTGTTTTTTTTTAATTGCCTTTTTTCCCTTTATGCATTTTTTCTTACAGAATTCTGGAACATACACTGCCTTTAAAAGCAACCAACTACAATTGCATAACATTTATAGCTATGCAAAAGGCCTGCCACATGGATTCAAAGTCAGAGCACTCTGGATTTTGGGGTCATAGCTCTCAGATGAGTGTACCGATTTCTAGGGGGGAAATATAGAAAGTAGCTAAATATCTTTCCAGTTTTGCAAGAAACAAGTATATTCATTCTTTGCTAGCTAAATGTTACCTATCAAACAAACACCTATCAAAGACTTCTTTTTTGTAGTTAGACAGATGAAATAAAATTATTATTGAGAAGAATATCCAGTATTTTTCTCTTTATAACTTACTATACAACAGACGATCAGTCTTCTGTTTTTCATGCATTAAATCCTCGGTTCTCTCAGAAACCAGTATCTCCAGATGTTTGTTGTATTTCTCCATCTGAATAACAGAGAATTTTCTAAAATCAGCTTTTTACTGAAACAGATGCCTAGTTGGATAGGATTTAAGAATTTGAATGATTCTGCTTTGAAAACATTCAAAGATAAAAAAGGGCACAGGTCTAAGATACCTAACACTTTTTTACAAAATCCAAAGATCAGATTTCTCCTTAGGTACATTTATAAATCTAGCTTTGAGGTTGTTGCTTACATGTAAGATGGTAGAAGGCGATTTCAGGCTTTTCAAATTTCATGCAAACTTTAGGGGCCAAATCCAATGCAGAGAACAAGCTACAGACATGGATCAAAATATTACCAAAATCTAAATCTTTTATCAAAAGCTCACAGTGCTCTTTCATAAACTATCTTGCTATGCTACTCTATGCTTTACGTTTTGTGTCCCTTCTGTGTGTGAAGCAGTAGTCTGTGGAGGCAGGAATCCTCTCTCTCTGCTGATGGGCTTGAGATACTCTGCTCAAAATCATTTGTAAACATGCTGTTTGTAGAGTGCAGGGATTCTATATCCCTGGTACTGTAAGGCCACTGAACCACGGGGAAGGGGGGGAATATAGTTTGCAAACAACATTTGACTGACAAATAAAAACTGTTCAGCCCCAAAGAAGTTGAAAAAGTTAAAAAATTGAATGAGAAGGGAAGCTGGGTTTCAAGCAGAACTGCAGCTACAGTCAGCCCCAACAGAGATGAACAAACAACTATGGATTTTCTCACCAAACAAGGGGCTTAAGATCAAAAAAACCCCTGAAGGATAGAGATGAAAGTTATTGAAAGTGAGCAGATTGAATTGGATTAAAAACCTAAATTTACCAGAGTCATCATCATGTCAACAGGGCTAACAGGATTCATCTTGTACAACATTTTCTTGACTTGCTCAAATGTAGGCCTCTGGGATGGATTATTTTTTCTGCACATTTCGATTAACTGCAGAAGAGGAAGAGAGTGAGAAAAGCACACAGCCTTGTATTATTCCAAGCACAGGCAGTATTTTAAGTTAATATTACTGTTTTCTTTGTGCCAACTGGCTGTGTAAAGCTCTATCTGTAGCTATACTGAAGTCTCTGGAGTTCTACAGATTTTTGCTGAGTGAAGGATATTAGTTCATGAAAGTGCTGCTGTGGGAAGTCATGAATAAGATATACATATTCCTCATGCTGAACACTGCTTAAGCTCTTGTCTTGTGCTGTAAGACAGTGTTATGCTGCAGAAGTCACTATTTTCAGAGGACTTGTCTGTACACAAAATTCACAAAAGATTAAGAGCTAAAGTACCCCTTAGGAGTGTTAATTTCTGATTAAAATCCAGTGCTACTAATGAGAAGTTTTTTACATTTATGTTGCTACAAACCAGCAAAGGTAAATTATAAACTGCACTTAAACTGAAGTAAGGATGACCCAATCTTGTTCTGATTTAATTAAACCAGGAGGGAGTGTATGAGGCTACTAAGACAAAGACTTGTATAAGAATCAAACCAAACTCATCATTTGCCTGAGACAGACTTCATTATTTGAAAGCCCTCTGTCACTAAGCTAGACATTACTAACATAAAATATATATGGAATTCAACACTTTATAATAAAATGAAATTGCACAAAAATCAATGATTGAATATTAAAACCATAATCTATTATACTAGCAACTTGAGGGGACAACTGAATCTTTCATTGTCACAATGACAGGTTTTTTTATTAAGGATATTAAATAATTTCATTTTGCCTTGTTTGAAGTACTTGTACTTCTTGATTTCTGGGTTATTTATATTTATCAAAGGTAACATTGCCATAAAACTGCTGACGTTGTAAATTCACTTCAATAAAGGACTTTTATACACAGTACTGTATTTTACTCACCTCTATATAATCTGTGAGACACGGGCAAGAATTCTCAGCCTTTCTTGAAATTAATTCTGCCAAAGGTGGGCACCAAGAATATTCAGCTGAACGCACAACATCTTTCTAGAGAAAAGGGGATTAAACAATGTTGAAAAAAGTGTTATGGTTCTCATGCCAGCCACTGAAAATATATTACTATTATCATCACCACTTTTACAACATCTTCCCTATCACTTCTAAGTCAGCTTTTTTTACGTAAGAGCACAAGGAAAAAAAATATAACCCAGTCTAAACTGGGTCACCTTGTCTAAAAGCTTTTTCATGGCTGACAGGCCTTAATTTCAGTGTTTATGTGACATAAACAACATTTGAAACAAATATCTGGCAAGATATTGGGAAACTTTTAAGAAACCAAAAGGACTACATTAGTCTATTATCACAAACTCTCAGAACTGGAAAAATAGTAGTTTCAAGTCTTCATTGTTACAATTCTTCTTAAGGAAGTTATTTCAGAGATAACTTGGTTACATATACAGACCATCTGTTTTCAATTTCAAGATGCATTCTTTTTGTGTTTGCCATTTAGCACTGATCAAAACACACATGCAAAATGGACATTTTCCTTATGGAGAGCAGCTAATTTGCTTTTCTTGGTAATTCTTATTACTAAAGATTCCACTAAAAGAGCCTGTAAATTCCAGGAAAGTGAAGAAGGAGGAGCAAGAGGAAGAGGTCAATACATACAGTCTCCCTGCATCCACCTAGCCATTAAACCTCACAAAACTAATCAAAAGGCAGTTTTAGAGCTACAGTTTTTAAACATATCCTCTTCTTCAAAGCTCTGAAAGGGAAAACTGGTAGATTTATGAGGAAACTGTGATTGCATGTTTCATGAGAACTGAACTAGCATCCATAAAATCATGAGGAAAAGGCAAGCTCAAAAAGTAACTCAGAGGTGCAGTAACTCAAAGTTTGAGTTGTGTCTTCAGCAGAAACAGAATCAAAGTTGTCATACAAATTCCAAAAATAGCTCATCTTTACTTACTGCCATAGGGTCACTTCTTGTGGCAATTTCTAGTAAAATGATGGCATAACTGCAGAATAAAAATGAAGCAAAATCTTATGCAATAACAGTTAATTGAGTCAGTGATTTCTTCTTTTCATGATTTCTTATTCTTCCCCATTCTATGACTGAAATCCCAGTATCCCAAAAGAAAGGACAGCAATGGTGCTGCTAGTTGTCACTACTTTGTGTTTTCAAAGATCTGTTACTGAAAGTTTCATAGCATTCCTCTCTCATGGTTACAGGTCCCAGAGATATCTGAGGCTGATGGACAGCAAAGCAATTTTCTCTGTAAGAATTAATGGAATCCAGAGGTGATATGAGCAGGTTTATGTACGTGATTCTTACCAGTTAAACACAGAGGTCTGATTTTTGCTCCAATCAAGGGGCAGGAGCAGGTTCATCAGAATCACCAGTTGGAGGAATGGCTTCTTTTCAGCCACTGAAAACATCACCGTTCTAGAAAATGCCCACAAAGTCTATGATGACACAGTGTGTCCAGAGGAGATATTTTATAGTAAGTATTTCTGCTTGTTCCTTCTCAATTACATTTTCATTGTCATTATCTTCCTCAGCTGAACTAAGGTCAAATACATTCACCAAGGATGAAGAATGGAAAAAGACAGTAAAAACAGAGTTTAGTCTTTTTACTGAACTCACTGGAGATCTTTCAGAACAGTGACCTCTTAGAACCAAGCACCTACTCCAGCCAGCAGGCTGGAAGAAGATGGTCTTGCCTCTTTATATAATGAAACTGTGTAATAATCTACCCCTGCATGCCTCTCAGCTTGGTAACATTTACTTCTTGGAGAATAGTGGTTTTCAATCTGTTGTGTTGCTAATGGTTGCACTGTTTTGTAAGACATTCTGGTCGATCCCTTCCCACTCTCTATAATGAATAACACGATATTCATCTTTTAGCCTATTTGTGGACCACCACTGGAAAAAAAAATAATGCATATAAAACATGATGAATAATTTAGAAATTAATCTGATGAGATTTTTATATTAATTTTGTGGTGATTTGGTAGGAGAAAGAAAAATCAGTCCTGGTGAGGCAGCAAAGCTAAAACAGATTTTCAAGGATAATAATTAGATGATGGTAACTCTGATAAAGCACTATTGATTTAATTCATCTTCAGCAGCACTGCCCAATAAAATTCACTATCCATTATGGATAATGAAATTCATATGACGATTACAAATCAAGATAAACTGATCTAGAAGAAACTGTGACTGGAAACAGCCTCTTCAGCTCAAAACAGGAGCTACATTCATGGTCTTATTCTCATTTTCATTTTAGTTTTCCCATCTGACCAACACTTTCCCTAGAGAACTTTAAAAGCAAGTGATTCATCTGTAAGAGCACACTAAATTACAAGTCCCACTCCTGCAGTTTCTACTCATTTTTTATTTGGGCCCTACCTTCACGACTATTAATGAAATTTTTGCACAGATAAAAACTGAGGATTTCAAGACTAGGTCAATGCTGCCTGGCCAGTGAGGCCAACTACATATATCAGGAAAGCTTATCTCCTGCTCATATCAACAAACACAAAATTTATTAAAATGCAAATTCTAAAGAAAAGCCCAGATAAGAAAACAATCCTTTCAATGGTACAGGGCACTTCTCTATCTTCCCTGATTGCATGTTGCTCTTCTCCCTTTTTTGGTGTTATCTCTCACTGTTTTTTACCTTTTTTTTTAACCAAGAAATTAATAACTGCAGTCCCACAAAAGAAGATGTGGGTTTTGCAGACATGTGGATAGACGGCAAGATAAATCCGGGAAACATGCACTGAATCTGTCAAAAGTTCATTGTAAACATGCATGTTATGAGCAAATCAGATCTTAGGATTATTTAAAGGGGAACCCTTTGCAAGAAATGCCTTCAGGAGGCCAAGTTGCCTGTGAAGTCAAATGAAATCTATCCAGAACAGGAGCAAAGTGAGAACAGACAAGCCAAGGAAATATTTTCTGGGATGCATTTTGGCTGCAGGGCAATGGTAAACTGGAATGTGTAAGACAACCATAAAATTATTGTTTAGTTGGAACACAGTTCTTTCTAAGACTACTTCATGTTGAAAACGTACAGACCAACACAGGACAAATGACAGTAGCCAGAAATACCAACACAATCCCAAACGGCCTTAGCTGACCTATTTTGAAGCAAATTCTAAGAACATATTTAAGCCTACAGGCACAAATACCTTTGAGACTTCAAATTCTTGCTCAGGTAATCTGATCGAGTGGATAAAATTAATGATGTTCAAGCACATTGTATATGCAGACATTTGTTTACAATTGTAATGCCACTTATCTGAAAAGTGGTTGGATAGAAGAAATCCACCACTGGCAGGGAAAGCCACTGGAAAGCAATATTCTATAAAGGCTTTCAAAAGGAAAGGAATGGAGCTATTCAATAGTGCATCCTTTTTCTTTTCCTTCCCTTTATTTTTCCTTTGTAAACCAAATATTGTCACTGTGTATCGGGCCCAAAAAAATGGATTGACATTTAATTATAGGATGCATATGTGCTTTATGACATCCTAGAACATTGATGCTACTAACTTTTAAAGTACTGCCATTATTGAAAATAATCTACTTTTCATAAAAAGGATAATTAGATAATAGCAGATCTTTATGCCTTTTTATTTTACCAGTCAAGTGACTCCTTATAGATTATTGGGCCAACTCTGCTTTTAAACAATGTCAGTGAATTCAGTATTTTGTTATCTATCTTGAAAGAGAAGATCCTGTGATATCTACGCTGTTCTGTATTCCAGGACCAACGCTTTTAAAAATACAATCAAACATACCTGGAGCGACAACAAAATTACACCAAGCCTAACTGTTGTTAAAGAATACTTGAGATTACTAAAAGTGAGATCAGAAAAACTTAGCTACCTGTAGACATCTGACATAGAATTAGGTTCTAAATATGAAAGAGAATGTATTTCAGGAGCTGTATAAATCTCTATCAAATGCTGCTGGGATGAACTTGATCCATCAGGAGGATCTTCTTTTCTGTATGACTGCAAGCCATAATCTAAAATGGAAAAAACCAAGAAGCAAACTATTCAGTGGATACTTCCCTGAAACGTGCAATAGCAGACAGTAACACAGCTAGTCGAAAGAAATTAATTTTTCCTATTCTAAATACACATCTTAAGTCTAGAAATAGTGGGGTTTGGGTGGTCTTGCCCCCCTAAACTATTGCAAATACAGCATCTGGAAAACCAAATATTTGGGTAAGACTGCAGGGAAACTGAACTATGTGACCCATTGCAGTCAGAATTATTTTACGATTTTATCAAATTATATTCAGCAAATAGTCTCACCTCAGTGCAAGAGTTAGCATGTAAATACAGGTTTCTGTTCTACTTTGTCCCATGATCCTTATCTCTGGTGGCAGGTTGCTCAAGTAATTACTAGTTACACGGACTAAAAACTGAAAATCAGATGGTGGGCATTACTTGAACACCACTAGCATCAGAACAAAGGCAGCATAGATGTGAAACATCTTTCCATCTATACTTCTAGCCTAGTTTAGGAGGAATTCTTAGCATATGACTCAGAATCAGGAAGAAGGAGAAAAAAACAAGTGACTTCTGTTTCCTTTCTTACGTAAACAGCACTCTTCTGAGTGTATGTGAAGGCCGGATGCAGACATCTGGTTTTATCTAGAGTGACCTCTTATTAAGATGTTCCTAGGGACTGACTTTTATGTGGAGGTAATTTTTAAAATAGCTCCCACATTTGTTATTTATGAGGTTTGTTTGACATTATTGCACCCAGATAAACCATGAAAATTTGAAAACCCTACTGTTTGACACAGGATAGAATCAAAACATTGCTGAATGATTTCACAGATATCCTATTTAATTGAGAGAAGCTGTGCTAAGGTGATGCAGTTGATGTAATCCAACTAAGTCTAATTTTTATGTTTTTCTCCAGAATAGGCTTCAAGTAGAGTAGGCAGTTCTGAAGGCAGAAGGATGCTGAAGGAATTGGAGAAGCAGGCCTGGCCCTGTGTAGGTGCCTTAGTCATAGGATGTCCCAGTGAAAAACAGATTTGTTGCTGCTGCTTTTAGGATGGCTATGGGTTAGAAAGTATGATGACTACTCTGGGCAAAAAGTAGAAGTGATGATCGTTGTCTTAATTCCATTGGCAGCTGCAAACTAAACTAGACTCTCCAGTGGTTTTCCTGTTCCCACAGGCTTTCTTCCTGTACCAAGAGTAGACCTGACCTGTAGTTCCATCTCTGGGAGAATACAATTCAACGCTGTGAAGAAGACTTTAAAGCTCTGAGTTGAGTCTTCTTTTCTCCATTAAACTACCTTGTGTCTACCAATCAGTCAGCATTGCTACATTTCTTTACACCGTTGTCCATGCCTCAGGTTTCTCTCTGCATCAAAATTGAGAATGAGGCAGAGTTTCTGCTCAGATGTTGATAGACTGCATCATTTGTGGGATCTGAAGTGTGCACCAGTGACACATACTAAATGACTTGACTTGATAATGTAATATGAAACTTGCTTCAGCACAAGGCACTGCTAGTGCAGTCTGGTACAGTCAGCAATTCCACAGGAAATGTCAACATGAAAGTACTTGGGGGGAGTGTTGAGTGTGAAATCTATAATTAGGGGGTTAGCTGGACAGTTTAGAATTTTTTTCTAGTCTTCTCTTTACCTGCAATTTTACAAACCCACCGGTCATCTATCACACAATTATTAGACTTCAATCGTCCATGATACATTTTGTGGTGGTGGAGATAGGCCATTCCTTGAGCAATATCAGTAGCAAAAGAAAACCTGAAAGTCAAAAATCAGTGAGCTAGTATTTCTACTTTCACTCAAGAATTGTTCCAAAGCCTACTGAAGTTTACAAAAACTAGAGCCTTCAGCTTGTGTTCCCATGTTCATTTTTCCAAAATACTTAAGGTGACTGTTTGAAAACCCGTATCCCCCTGAACTAACAGGCCAAGACAGTTGGGTTTATTCTAGAAATTGTCAGTACTTTTGTATCCTTGGGAGTGCTTTCATATGTTTACAAGTGAAACTGTTCTATTACCTTCCTCACTTTATTTGGAATGTTTCCTTCCTGAAAACCTTTTTTTTTTTTTGCTGAAGGCAAGCATACAGCAGAAGCAGAAGGGGCATGTCAAGAAGATCAATTTAAAAAAATAATGTCACTGCTTTTGTGAAAGTTTCATTGACAATGTGAGCTCATTTCCTCCATTAGCAACTATAATAAAGCATTTGTAGGTATGCTAACCATTTCACCAATATGTCTTCACAAACAAAGACACAGTGGGTTATATTAAATAGGGATGCCTAAGATATTTGGGAATAAAATAAAGTTATATAGGAAAAAAGGGTTTTAAAATAGTTTTGCAGTATAACTAGAGAAAGAGTTGAAAAGTCATTGGCTTAGCATTGCTAGCACTAAACATATGATTTCTCAAAAAACCCAGAACACAACTTGGACTGGATATTCAAATTAGTTTTCTTTCTTTCTTTCTTTCTTTCTTTCTTACTTGTTTTCTTTCTTTCTTTCTTTCTTTCTTTCTCTCTCTCTTTCTTTCTTTCTTTCTTTCTTTCCCTCTTTCCCTCTTTCCCTCTTTCCCCCTTTCCTGTATCACAGTACAGGCCTGTCTAGACAAGAACTTTATCTAAAATTAACACCTTGTCCTAAACAGCATACAGCACATTCTATATAGTTTAGTTTTTAAAAAGTTGGATTTTTTTACCTGAAACCCCAGTTCAAAGGAATATCTTCACTGAGGAGCACATCACTCAGGCTGCCTTTGGGGCAGTACTCTGTGATGATAGCAACATTTGGAACTTCTATACAACCTCCAATGAATTTGCAGAGATTGGGATGGTCAAGTTCCCTGTGAAAATCAACAAAAATCACAGCACAACAGTAATTTTCACAGATGTCCCTCCTGGTTTTTTAGTGTAACTGGAAAACCAAGTACCTTGTCTCACCATGTAAAGAAAAAAGTAAAACAGACATAAGGAAATTTTGATGTTTGCTTTCTTTCAAGCAAAGTTTGAAAGAAAGAGGAATATGAATTTACAGTCACATTTGGAAAGATTTTAAGCCCTAAAAAATCAGTGTAAAAATGGAAGAACATGCACTTCTTAGATTTCACTTCTTACCTCACTTGCTTTACTTCTCTACGTATGGTTTTAGACAGCATGAATGCCTTCTTCATTATTCTCTTTATGGCCACTGTTCTACCATCACTGAAACAGAATGAAATTATGTTTACAGAGTTTTAGGCCAACTTCACAAGCCAGCAATACTACAAAAATGGGGAACAACTTCATATCTAGAGATGAGGCAAGAGAATTTAAGCATGTCCATATGTGGCTGTAAATCTGAGTCTAAGACAAGGGACAGGACCCTGTTTCTTTTGATAGAGGAAGCATTAGTGATTACATTCAAGCAATCTTGATCTGTGGACAACATGTGGAATGTGAGTGTTAGAATCAGTTGAGGCAGTTTGATGATGCAGTAGCAGCAAAGGGAATGTCAGAGCTAGAGAAACACATACAGTCACATTCCTGCTATCCATTAATTCTGGCTGCACTGACATTTGACATGCTTTTGTTCTCAGAGGGTTGAGCATTCTCAGCAAAGAAGCAGCTGAGTTTGATAGAGAGCAAAGCAATTTTCCTTCTTAGAGTAAAGGAATACAGTGGAGATACCTGCAGGAATTTTAGTGGTGCCCACCATATAAATACAGAGTATGAGGTGTCTAGTGTAGCAGTCGTAGGTGCTTCACCAATGGGGCTGAACGCCCAATTCTTACATTTTTCACCCTTGATGAATGGTTTTGACTTTGAGTAATCTGAGGAAGATGATGATGATGATAATGATGATGATGATGATGATGATGATGATGATGATGATGATGATGATGATGATGAAGAAAATGTCACCATTCAGAAAGAAGAAGCAAAAAAGATCAATGCTGGACACAGTATTTCATCAATGAAGTGGCTGTGATTTTCCACAATCTATGCTGAAAAGGCACTTGCTCCCCCAGCTAATGATCCTAAGTAAGCTACTTTATCCTGCAAAGCACAGATCCTTCCCTGTATATTCAAATGGTAAGTACTGCTTCCAGCTTTGCATGTGTTCTGCTCCTACCCCTTAATTTTATCACTTCTATTGGAAAAACTGCTTTCTGGATAGCAGGATATGGCTATACCATTTGTCTTTATAGTTACATGACATGCATCTTTATAAATTGATTTAGAG
Organism: Aleadryas rufinucha; assembly: GCA_013397815.1. NCBI lineage: Eukaryota > Metazoa > Chordata > Aves > Passeriformes > Aleadryas > Aleadryas rufinucha. The sequence continues at coordinate 42,040 of VZTH01015467.1, read as the reverse complement.
GTGAAATGCTCTGAATCTTGAGTCATGTCAGCTGGTTTAAGGAAAAGATTTCTGTGTGCTACTGTAGAGGATGTCATTCTTTAGTGCAAAGAACCTAGCTTGCTCTGCCTGCATTTTACAAAAAAGGGTTGCAGAAAAGCCTTGGTTTCAGAAACATTTGAAACAACAAGGGCCATTCATTAACAGATGCAGGACATCTTATGCACCAACAACATTTTAACAAGTCCTTAAGAGAAAGAGAGAAGTCACAACCAAGCCAGAAGCCTGGCATGTAAAATATTCCACAGCCAGTGTGTGACGATGATCTCAACTTACCAGATTTGGCCTAACAAGATAAATTCAAGCTTTTTTGCTGCCTAACAATGTAAAGTGGCAAGAATCAGAAATCAAGGTGAAACTGTAATACAGTAGATACTGCAGTAAATGAGTAATATATTGACTTACTATCTCCCAGTCTGGGTGAAGTATTTCTTCCTGGACATGTTGGCAGCTGCTGCACAGGAGCTCAGAGCAGTAACACAACTGACATTGGAGTCACTGAGTGCTAGGGGAGCACTCATCATGCTTCCTGTTGCTGTCCGTATAATGCAATCTAAATGGGATGTGGGATGAGAAAAGGCACATGAAGGTTCCTATTATTGCACAGGTAGAGACTCCAGAAGCAAACAAATAAAAGAATTCTCAAAATCTTTGCATCTTATCTGCTCTTGTTAATACTTAAGAGAGAAAGCCATTGCTGGGAATGTGACTGCTGCATAAAAAGTAAAAAAGTTTCAAAGATGATTCATTGCCAGAGATACTTCTCACTAATCCTCAGGATTTGATGCAGTTTTCATTTCTCTGCTCTTGAGATGATTAGCCCTTGCTGCTACATAGAAGCTGAGGACAGAACCCAGGGAAGGAGAGCAAACCCTGTGCCATACTTTAACAAGTCTATTTGGAGCTCCTAGAGACTGTAAAGTACAGGAATGTGGGAAGTGATTCTGACACCAGAGAGAAGTCAGAGAAGAGCAACAATACAGTAAGAGGAAAAAAAATCCCAGTGATCTCAATGTGCGTTCTTTAATGTCTGTTGACCAGCTCACAGTAAAAAAAATGGACTTCAAAACAAATTTAATGAACTACACATCATGTCATCATTTCCAATTAAAATCCAGATTTAGCCAATTAGACTCAGAATTGTTGAGACCTCTCAACTCTCCCTGATAGAAATATCTTGCTGAGGAAGTTCAGCATCTCACCTTGAATCAGGACTGCCATGTTCCCACACCATAGTATTCTCCATATGCAGTTCAAAATTGCATTGACATTTGAAGCTTTCTACAGCATTCCACCCAGAAATACATTACAGATCCCTGAGATAGCTTTGAGAATAAGAGTGCATATGTATCTATATCTCTATATATGGTGCAATACACCAAAGAAAGAAGTTATCTTGAAAAAAATTAGGCTAATTTTTCATACTGAGTGCTACATACCCTGGGTACAGCGCTGCTGGTGTGTTTTGATTTAGGTAACTCTGCATTTCAGGCTACTGTGGGCAGCTCTGAACAATGCTATCCAGAGAAGATATACTGTCTGTGACCTTATAATGTTATCAGTCCTCATTAAGTTGTTAATCATCACTCTTAGGTCTTAAACACTATTGCTGCTTTGCAGGCTTTTTTCCAAGAAAGTTACATCTTTCATGTTGGAGTTTCCAAATTAATTTTAATGTGTTATTTTTTGATCATGCTTCTAATTTCCCTCAGTCTCTTCCTATTGCTTCCCCTCACATGTGATGCTTATGGCATTTTCTAATTTACTATCAGCTGAAAATTTTGCTTATGTTACATTTTGCTCTATTGAAGAACATTTTTCTTCATTTCTGTTTTCACCTGAATTGAAATTCATTTTGGTTCCTGCAATCAAATTAATTTCTAAGCCAAAATCTCTTATTCACGACAACAAGGATATCTTATCAAAGGCATACAGAAAACAATGTTCAAGTCTAAGGCTGAAAGTATCTCTACTATATATTATCACAAGAACATCTTGACACTGGCAACACAACAGAACACAGATAAAGCAGACATCTGCTGAGCAATTTCTCCCAGAGACAGAGAATGAGAGAGTGTACAATCAGCACAGACCTACCAACTTCAGCAGATTTCTACAGATTTACCCTTTCTAAGTATCAAGGTATTTTTTTCCTTCTGAATGCTAAATCAAGGAACAGCAAAGTAAATAAACTACATGTATTTTAAGTGCAGCATAGTAAAGCATATAATAACAACTGAATTTATTCTTAACTTGTTTAATTAGAACAAATTAAATCATAGTTTATAGCCAGAAGATAAAATAGAAAAAAACCCCTCCAAACCTCCGGCCAAAATGAATTACTTTTTGTAGCAAGTCTGCCACAGACAACATACACTGAAAGAAATTAAGATAGTGCTATATCCCTCAATATATTTGTACAATTCCAGGCCAACTTCGTGAGACCAGTTATACAGAAAGATATATCCACTGAAGCAACTGTAATTTATTTTGTCCAACTCCAGAGCTTATCTGTTTATTTTGGGGTAGACTTGTCTTTTTCAGCTGACAAATCAACATAAATAAAAAGAAGAAAACTACTTAGAATAACTTTGTCATCTAAATCTTTGACAAACAAAAATATGAGTGATCAGCTCACAGAGGTTACAGGGATGAAACACTGGATATGTCTTTCACAAACTGCTTCACTTTTTGCAAGACCCTTAAAATATGAACAATATAATTGAGATTAATCCTAAAAAATTAATAAGGACACTGATCACAGTAACAAAATTACAAGTTACTAACCTTGTTTGATGCAGGTGAAGTCTATAATCCAGCTTTCATCCCAAAGCATCTTTTGTTTCTGATATTGAAACCACTACAAAAATAGAACAAATTCATTCCTAATGTAGCCCTCCTGTCTTTGAAGGAATTAAATCAGAGATTATTTTTATAAAATAAGAAAATTTCAAAGTATCCAAACTAAATCTGAAGAGTAAACATCCAGCATATGTCTTACAAGTAACATTAGAACCAAAAGTATTAATAACAGGCTTAGAAGAAAACAGCATCTAATAAATACATTAAAAACTGTACAGGCTGTATTCCAGAACTAATTACATGTCATATTTTGCATTGGCTACAAACTCTCCATTATTGTCAACATTTATGCATTTACATTTCAGCCTGGACATCAGATGAGGGGTTTACATCATCTTATCTCACAGAAGTGCCCTATGCTCTGTAAGTAAGAACAAGAACACACTTCATTCCAATCCCAAGATAAAGAGCAGTTATCTTGTATCTTGGAATAGAATTAGCCCATGACCTACAGATTAGGCCATATTACATCAAATACTCTCTCATAAAGAATATTAGGTAGGGATTCTGTGGCTACTTTGTAAAGAAGTAATAGCTGATTTTCTGTAGAGCCAACATACAAAGCTAATATTTACAGCATGTAAATACATGCCTTCAAATGAGCACCAGATTAAATTATACAGTTGTTATGACTGCAGTCAATGCCAAAATGTCAAATCAAAGCAGCATTTTACCATCATGATACCATTTTCTATAGTGTGGAATTTAATAGTAGGAATGATGCATTCATTGAAACAGGTAACAAAAGCCCAGATAACAGACAAGGAACAGGTTATGGAGATTGTGCTGATATATTGGTTGAAATTGTGACAAATATACAGCTCGCTGAATCAAAATTAAGTCATCCTGTTTATTTCAAAAGGCTTCTGCAGAAAGAAACCTACATTTTATCTGGTACAGGTATGACTGTACAAAGACATATTAGCAAGAAGTGAATACTAGGCTTGCTTCCTTTGACACTGACATCAAAGGAATCCTTTCCGTTACTCGACGCATTAAAGAAGGCATTAGTTTCCTAAATGGTTCTTTTTACATTATATCAATTCCTGAATTGGATACAATAATCTTTCCTATCTTGTTACGATAAAACCAATAAAACTTAAAAACCCCATGATGCTGCTATTGAAGAAGTTAGCAGGAATATGCATACAGAAATGAAAAAAGAAAAAAAACCCAAAGTGCTCCAAACCTACAGAAAAACAGCAGAAATAATAGGTTAATTTTGCTACAAGACTGTTAAATAAACACATGCAAGGCCCATTGAAACTCCATTGCTCTTTCTAAAAAGCCAGTTATCTAAAACTATCTGAACTTCTCATCTGTCCAATTGCATATTTCTATCAGATCATATGGTTTTACAGGACAGCTGCTATAAACTCATTGTCACAACTTCCTTGTGGATTTGAATGCTCAAACAGCTTTCAACAGTGCTTCTGTTCCTAACTCACAAAGCCACACAGTGAGGCACAGAAAGACAAAAAAATATAACATGATTCAGGCCTCCCTTAGTACCTCAATTTGTGGGCCATCAGCTTTCTCCTACTCACTCCCTTTCAGTGCAGCTGCCTACCGCAGATGCTCACTGCAACTGCAGTACAAGATGGAAAGAGAAGGAATCGCTGAGGAGAGAGGAGCCTGTAGTTTTACAGGATATAAAAGCCAAGCTCTAAATAAATTGCCTGTTACGAACATAGTCAATACAATGACTCTACAACTGCCATATTCACGTGATAACCTCTGTTATGAAACTCATAAATGCATTCTTTTTAAGATGCAGATACATGAGGAATGTAGATCCTCTTTCCCAGAAGCACTATTAAGTAATAAGCCATAATAGCATTCTCTCTTCTCTTTATACAGACATTTTCATTCAAAGACACCCAAAACTACTTCTCCAATATTGATACACTTCTCTTTCCCCACTGCTTTTTTTTTCCTTCATGAGTCTGCTATAATAATTGATAATTATTCTGCAAAATTAATCACTTTGAACTGAACCAAGCTGGTTGTTACACTAAGAAAACAAACCTATTAAAAAAATCAACAAACAAAAACAGAAAAAAAAATTATCCTCTCCCCATGATTCTTTTGAGAATATCCAAAGTTGAATGTTTTGCTTTTAAACTTGTATTTGGACTCTGAGATTTAATGGCCTCTTGTGGAGCTAGTCTCTTAATGAATTTACCTAATTAGTTTTTGAATTCTTTTACAGTTCTGACCTCCATAGGGTTTTGAAGCAGTCAATTTCATAACAGAGTTTTATTGTGAGTGTAAAGTACTCTTACTGTGCTGGCATCCCCTTTTTCCCATGTGTGGAAAGTCTTTTTTTCCTTTACCATCATCTACCCATCCCTCTGTTACATTCCACCTCAGTCTTCTCTCTTACAGGATGAAAATTCCTAGTACAATGTGACTTCCCTCATAAGGAAGCTTTAAAAGTTGTTTCCCCTCTTTCTGCTTTTTTCCATAGCACACAGGTGCTGGATGCAGAAGAAAATCTCTCCTCCTACTAAGAGAGAGCTCCACTCTATCTATGAAAATCATGGAACTAAGAGAAAGGAAATAGAAGATGAGAGAATGGGTACTTACCATGACTGTCAAAATTAAGCCAGTGCAGACTAAACATATTGGTAAGGCAATTGCTATCCTAACATCAACAGAAAGAGGGCAGTCCCCACAGTCTACTGGACAGATAGAGCAGCTTTCTTCTTCCTCACAAAAGCTATCTCCACAGACTGATTAGAAAAGGAAACACACATCAGAAAATTTTAAGGCAGTTTCATCTATCCACAAGATTGTATTCAGATTTAAACACATGGTTTTTGAGCTCGGAAACCTCAGGGCCCCAGAAAGAATAAATTTTGAAGAATTCAGAGATACTATCCCCCCAACTTAAAGAACAATCTGAATTTCTGAAGTAATACAGGTTCTCTTTTATCAGGTTAAATGTTAATTACATCAGAGTCTTTCACATGCTTTATGTATAAATCACTTCATCACAACTGTGTTTCTCATTATCCGTATGGGTTTTTTTCTGAAAGTAGAAGTTCTTCAAGGCTGGCATTTTCTTTTGTATTCTTTGTATTTAATCCAGCCCTTGTGATCCCCAGAAGCCAGTGACCCTTCCTCAGCAGCAGCAGAAGACACTGGGGACTGCAGAAAGAAATCTTGCAACCCACACTTCAAGTATTTCTTTTACTTTACTCCAAGGTCATATATAAATTATCAGCAGTATCAGATGTAATTTAAAACAAAAAAGTCTTAATAACAAAACTCCTTCTCTCACGTCTTGAATGGTCTTTCAATTTTACCTCTGTGACTAAACTAATATCATGCTGTACTTCAGCCTTGAGAGGTGAGCTGAAGGTGTTAGTCTGTCATTATGTAATTTTTTTTTAATAAAAAAGTCTCAAAAAAATATCCACTGTTCAGTAATAATTCTGTTTCAGCCTCATTAATTCAGGTATAATACCAAGATAATAACAGAAGTCACTTTCTGCCTCAGGGGTAGAGATACATTTTTAAAAATTTCTTCTCTGATATATTGTAAGTTTCCTGGAAAACTCAGCTGCAGTTGTTTTGAAATGAGTAGACAATTCTACAGATATATACTTCTATTCACTCTAGAGTTGCTTTGTGATGTTTTTCTTTTTTTCCGTAACACTGGGAAATATATTCTCACAAATCCAGAAGAGTAGCTAACAAGAGTATTGTGATGACACTTGTTTTAGCCAATAACCTTCTTCAGGCTGTGTGCTTAATTTACTAAGTAAGTCCACTTTTTAAATTTTACATCACTAACAGAATTGCTACAGTTATTTCTGCTTCCCTCCAAACAGGTATACTAAAGTGAATGAAAGACTGATGCCCTTGGGAGCAATTTTTAATGTGAACAAGGGAACCAATATGGATTTCTACCTTTCCAGTGTGTTTAAGACTAGTCTGCTGCCCTTCAGAGGAAGAGTGCCCAAATCCTCAGAACACTAGCTGGAGGAATATTCTCACATTCTCATGAACTGCAGACAAGCCTTGTAGTACCCGAAGCCATTGGTCATGGTATTTGACTTTACTTATTTGACAAGAGTGGCTTTCTACTGATCTAGATTAATACACATGTTAGAAGCTCAAACAATTTTTCAGATTTCAGTGTTATGTGAAGAAGAATTTCAGGAAGACATTCGTGTATTTTCGAAGGTAGGTTGGGATAGGAGTCACTTTTGCTCTTGGTAACCATGCATGAATGATAAAAGCATTGAGATTTGCAGTCAATAAGCAATTACCTCACATTTTCATTTTATATCATACCTACTGCAGGAAGGACTGTGGTTTTTGCTTCCAGAGCAGCTTGCATTCTCCCAACTCTGATGTGTGTGATGAGAGAAGTCACACCCACATGAACTAAAACAACCTGCGATACAAGTGAACAAACCAGCAAGCATCAAAACTTCAATTGCATACAGTAAGGCTTTTATAATGAGAACTGACCAACTGTGATGTTCCTCAGAAGAATTTGTGCATTTTTTTCAGAATCAGGAGAGACAGCTCTTGTGAGAAAGACTGGTCTGATTCCCTTCCCGGTGTGTCTTCTTCTCACCAGGCAGGGCTATCAGTGCTGTGCATTCTGCCATGTATGCTTTCCTGTTATTTTCTTCAGGTAGAAGCTCCCTTATGATCATATGAGCCTGCATCACAGTCCAGTCAGTAGTGAAATGTATTGATAGTGTGGACCTCAAATGGACAGATTATGCTAATCATTTTCCCCCCATCTCCACTCCTTCCACTAACTATCTAAGGAGTAAAGCCGTTACTTCCCAGTCAAGTCCGTTGGGAATTGATAGTACTCAGTTATATACATAACTTGTACAATAACACATACATATAAATGAAATGGGGAACTTTACCTGGACTGCATTAAATTACTAGCAAGTAAGCTCCCAAAAGAGCAAATCAGGTAAAATCCTATATGAAATAAAAATACTTTACCTTGGCAGTCCAGTTTCTTTGGCTCATTTTGCCGGCAGTAGACAAAGTGTGAGTAAATATCTGACCATCATCTGGGATCCACGGACCACATATTCCTCCTTTAGCCTTTAGTAGACATATTCGTTATGTCAGTAAACCATGACACAATGGAAGTCCTAGCTCCTCCTCTTTTACTTTCTCAAAATTACTTATGTTTTCTAACAGCAAATAAAGTTCTGTTTTATAACCAAATCTATCAAAATGCCAAAACACAAGCAACACTGTTCTGTGATAAAATAAAAGATAAAATAACAGAGAAGTAATTGATCCTATACTCAGTTAAGATCTTATACATATTGTTATTTCTTAAAACATGAGCCTCAGTAGTGTACTCATGGAATGAGTGATCTTACAAAGCTGGTTCCCGTTTTCTGGATTTGCTGTGTTAGAACGAGAACCAGAATCATATTCCACTTTTAATATTTTTCTCAAGGGGTTTTATTTAAGTGTCTCTTTTGATACAGCAGCTTATTTTCTTTTTTCTTTATTAAGGAAGGGAGGCACATCTTCAGGGCCTGTTTGCAGAGCATTTCTCAAGAAAGCTATTAAGATGTAAGCCTCCTACAACTGCAAACACAGAGAATTAATTTTGGCTGTTCAAAGATCTTGTAGTTTTTTGTTTACTTGAAAGGATTAAGCCTGTCTGCTAACTCCAGATAACTCTTCAGACACTTCTTTCAAAGGACTGTAAGAAATAAACCAAGTCAAAAGAAATGGTGCACGTCAACCAAAATAAAATGTTTCAGAACTCATGACACTGAAAAAAATAAAACAGTGAAAACCCAAACTCCTCTAAACAATGGAAAAATCTTACTTTGAAGTGTATGCTTAATCTTATGCAGTGATATTCAACTGTATGACAGTCAAACGGGTTAGAGTTCCTTTAAGCAGAAACTCTAACATTTACACTATTATGAAGAAACCAAATGATGCATGTTGGTGAATATGCTTTTCCCATTTCCACACCTTAATTCCAAGCAGAACTAATTGTGAAAATAGAAATAATAGAGAGGTAACCACTGCAGTGGGATATTGATGGCTCTAGACAAAAATTTTGATGTGATGATTCCAGCAGGGATTCCTCTTTTAAACCAAAGTCCTGGTGCCAGCTAAGGGTCTCAGGGAATCATTAATAAAACAGGTCCCTAAGAATAGACAAGAATAGACTGCCAAGAAGCAAACTAGAGCTGTTGTGGAGTCATTAGACCTTCACACAGAAGGGTACATGAAACCACTGCAAGATGTGTAGAGTAGGCTTCCTATTACACCAGCTTTGATCACGAAGAACGTGTCACATTTCCAGAAGGGAAATTAACTAGAAAAACTGGGCAATTGCATGGAAGTTCTTATGCAGGGTAAGGCTTACCTCACAGATTAAAAAAAATGAAGGTGTTCCAAACGGTATTTTTAGAATCAGAACTTTAAGTATTCATTCAAAGAAGGATAGGCCAAGCAGACGGGCTAAGAATGGATCTTGTTTACATGGCATGAACAAATTATGCTATCCTGTGTTTGGATTCCTTTTCTTGCCCTGGTACAATGGAGAAAAACCACTCCATCTAAGGACATAGGCTTCAGTTCTACAAGTCACAGCTGGTGATACTCATCCCCCTCAACTCCAGTAATCCAAGCAAATTATTCACAGTCTCTCCATAAAACATAGAGACTGGAATACCTCCAACTGACAATTTGCCCTGCTTGTTTTAGAATGCAGTGATCTGTCTTTCTTTCTCTGTTGGCTGCACAGTGATCCAAGTCAGGTCCCACTAATGAGAGATTCTGAATACTGCCTTGTCCAAAGACCCAGACACTTGCTTTGCAGCCTCAGCACCCAGCGCAAAAAATTTCTAAAACTGACAGACATTGCCACAATCTTTTTAGTGAACTACAATTTCTGAATATATAGTGAACTATATAAATTTGGTCTAACTGTAATCACAGAAATACTTCATGAACTTAAACCTGGTTATTACAATGACGTCTCATCCAGTAGCAAGAACAGAGCACACGATGCTGCACCATTACACTAACCATGAAGGTCAAAGGACAGGAATGAATATTGGCATGGTAAACACAGCAGTTGTCCCCATTTGCATCTTTCCATCTGGCAGGACATTCGTGCTCCTCACAGAATTCCTTTGCAGCAGTAGCATTGCTAACCAAGCAGGAGAGAGAGAAAAACTTTTACATCCATTCCTTGTTCTTTATCCTGCAGAGAAATTAGCAGCAAAAACATATGCAGTGAAACGAACACTGTCGAACCATTTCTTTCTCTTTTGTTTTTCTTCTGGTTTAAATGTTCCTGGAGCACTGGAGATTGTTGTCAACTGGATCTCTGCCTACTGCCATGCACTAGGAACTTCTAGCATCTGCTAGATACTAGATACTGTGCTGCAAGCAGGGGCCAACTTCTATTTATCTTTCCAGCCTGACTTCATGACCAGGTGGGATTACTTGGCCACTACCTCATCTGACACAGACAAAAACACCATTATTCTACTTCTACTCTCAAACATATGTGTCCCTGGCTACTTCCAGTCTCAATGTTTTCAATTATATACCTTCATCTATGCATGAGATTCATACAGACCATTTAGCTCCAGTCTTTGCTCCCCAATCTAAATTGCCAAGGAAAATAAGTGTAATGGACGATAGTATCAGATACAATACCCCAAACCACAAATTTAGAGTAGACTTTATGAATAGACTGTTCTGCAAAATAACTTTTGAAAACTTATTCCTGAAAGATTAAGATATTCACCTGGAAATGTGTGATGCGACACTGTTTCCTCAGTTATATTTGCAGTGGTTATCACCCTAATAAATTTGGCTGTAAGATACAATTGTTTTCTGCAAACATGTTTTACTCAGATACAGACAGAATTAATTGCAGTTCAGCTGAAATGTAATGCACTTGTGTTGGATCTTGATAAAACAATTCCAGAACACAGGATTTATTTACTGGCTTGTTCTTAATGAGAGAAGAATTAGCCAGTAATGAGTAGATCTAAGACAGAAGGCTTTGTTTATTATGAGAAGATTGTGTTTATTACAACAAATAAAAAACCCACAGAGGATTAGGTTAACATAGATTGTACTCGTGGCCAGATTTAAAAGAGCATAGACATATTTGAAACATGAGATAAGCAAATATGTCAATCTTCGAAACATCTAAACAGATAAAATACTAAAATTTATTAACCTTTGAGTTAGCACTTGAAGTTAAAAAAAATACTTAACTAAGTTGGTGCCTAATTCCATCATGTACTTTTCTTTAGGGATCCTTTTTAAAATGTATCCAGTATTCTGTATTTTTTATTCACTAACATCGTCATGACTTCATCCAATTACATTGATGCCCATACACTGACTTGCCAACCTCAGGTGCATTTGGGTCAGTCACTGAAACCTTTAGTGTCAACCAGACAATCTTCTAGTTAAAATGAGACGCAAGTTTGATCCCTTTGAAAAACTGCAGCATAGATTTATCTCTCTTTAAAAATATTTGCCATCTGTCTCTATTTTCAAGGTATGTATCTGTACACAAAAAGCAGACTCTTCCAAATTCCTTACTGATTTGAGGGAGGTCTCCCCCGGAAGGCTAGAAAAATCAGATTCATGCCAAGTAGTGAAAAAACCTGCCTCATGGTTAAGTTCTTAGAAATATTAATAGCCATACATTTCAGAAAATGTGACAAACAAATGCTAAGTAAGTTTTTAAACATAGTACATAGATGATAAAAAATAAAATATATCTACTTTTTCCTGTTGCAAATAGATTATGGATCATCTTCCAAAATGAAATAAAATAACTCTGGATAACAGCTTTTATAAACTGAACTTTGAAATGTGAACACTTAGGCAGAGAAAAAGGTTCCATAAACATCTTTTACACAACAGCACAGAAAGTGGGGCTGCACCCTCTGCCCCAGGTGCTCCTGTATAGGGATGGAGAATTGCTACGTACACACAGAAGTGTGAAATCAGAGTGTATTACCCCTGGATTTATAGATCCAGATCTGTAGATTTGTAGTGGCACCCCTACATACTCTCTATTTAACTACTGATGTCCACAGTCACCAACACAGCGTGTGAGTTGACATAAAAACTTTCAAAGTGGTTTTAATCCCACAGAAATCAAGCAAGGTTTACCACTAAATTAAAAAGATTCAGGGATGGACTAGCTCTTTTTCATATCCATGTTGTGCACTTCAGTCATATCTATGATTGAAATGAGTATACGATACAGAGAGTCTGTGACTCATGCTTAAACTTTAGCTATAAATTCCATGTGTAGAGAAGGCAAGAAGGGATGTTCAGAGTTGCACTGTGACAGTAGTGCTGCGCCCTGTCTCTGACCTAGCAGGCAAGCATGCCATGATGGCTGGTCTGAGAGCAAAGGGAAAAACAGCAGGGCAGACAGAGCTACAAGAGACCTCAAAAGATGGAAGGAATAAATGAAGAGCCCCGGAGTCTGTGTTCCAACTATATTACTGAATATGTACACACAAAAATCCTCATATACTCATGATCATGACAGCATTTTTATAAGAAGTAATACCTGTGGGAAAGGATTCCATTTTGCACAGCATATTGATAAAAACTGTCTGAAGCAAAGACTGCATAGGTCACGTTGAAGGATTCCCCACTCACAGCCTTTTCTGGAGGCCTTTGCACCCATATCATCTCCAGTCCTAGAAACAATGCAATCATGGGTCAGAATATTTGCTATACTTTTTTACTTAACAGATAAAGGAGTGCTAAGCAGACATCTATCATTTTCCATTTTCACAATTTTAACTGGGAAAGATGATTTATCTCCATCATGTCTCTTGTCCCTGGGACTCCATATTACCTCCTCAGGGCCTGAGAATGAAGTCAGACAAGAGTTGGGAAAAGTTTGAAATCCATAAATTTAAACAACACTATCAAAATCCTCCCACTCCATTTACCTACCTTTTTCTCTATTGTTGAATGAACGTTTTAATGTGCACCACATCAAATTACCTATATAATGCAACTGTGTAACTCAGTTTGTCAGGAAGTACTAAATTCCTTCCACAGAGGACTGGTAAACCTGTCTCACAACAGATCTCATTTTTTTGTTCTTGTTGTTTGGTTATGACCTCTCCTGTTTTAACAAGTATGTTCTTTGCTTGCACTGTACTGAAACCACTACTTTCCCCCCAAATTTCCTATCAGATTTAACTAGGCAAATTTATTTCCCATCTCCCTTGAAAAGTAAAAACTCATTTTAATTGCTAACACTAAGTGAAAAACTATAATACAAAAATTTCAAAAAAAAATGCTATTGTGATTTCTACTAAAAGGTAAGAGAGTTGAGCTTCAAAGAATATGTGAGAATGAAGACAAAAGGTCAGCACAAATTTTAGTTAAATTACTTTCTACTTCCCTTTAAAGGTCTTAAAAAGATAAACCAAACTCTTCTTTTAATGACAGATACTCCCGCATATAAAAGCTTTGAAGATCTTTTGTTAATTCCACAGCAACGAGGCTACAGTATATGTGTTTTGCTTTGCTTCTAGCAATGCCTAGAAAATGGCAAAGAAAACCTACAAAGAAAGGGAAGATAGAGCTTGAAGTTCATTCTAAACTGACTGTAATGGGTATACACTAATTAAGCAACTTACTCATGTCAGTTTCCCCCTGTACTTAGCAAAAATAGATTTAAACAAGGCATCTGTACTGATAAATAGCTGTTTCAATGTTAAACCAATAGTAAATTCATACAGGGATAAAAGTCTTAGTTGATACTATCTAGATAGTCTTTGAACTTCATTGCTCCAAAATAATTAATTGGAGAATGTTTAACTGTAACGTTCAGCTTACTGTGAGTGTGACACAGCAGTGTATTTCCTGGAGTGTTTTATTAGAATCACCTTCTGAGGTGTTCTTGTTTTTTCCCTAAAAACCCTATTGAATGTTTGTCTCTGGTCCTACCTTTTACAACATAAACAAAGTGTTCCTTTACGTCAGTTATTTATTCATGACAGAGCCACAAGATCACAGAAGAGCTGACTTTGGAAGGCATCTACAGAAATCATTTGGTCCAAGCCTGTGTTGCTCAAGGCAGGGTCATCTCAAGGACATTTCTCTAGCCTTTGTCTAGCCAGGTTTTGAAAATTCCCAAGAATGGAGAAGCCACAACCTTTCTGAGAAACCTCTTCTACTATTTTATAACCCCTAGAGTACAAGAAATTTCCTTATACTTAAATTGAATTTTCCACATTTCAGTTGCTCCCTAATTACTTTTTCATCTCCATAAATTACCAACATAAAACAATAATTCTTTTTTTTTTTTTGTTATCTCATAATGTAAATTAATTTTTGAAAGTGGCAGGAGTAAGTGGTTAAAAGGTCTGAAGGTTTTTTTAGGTACTCATGGAACAGCTTTGAGCAAGGTGGAAAAGCATGACATGTAGAATCAGTGATTTTGCTTACTGGCTTACTGATTAAGCACAGTACACTTTTGAACAGAAACTACAAAGTTTCAGCAAGCAGATTTACTACAATGCAGTGCTGCCTCCATGCTTTGTTTCAATTAAATTGCATTTGGTTTTCTAATGAGAAAGAAAGTGTTTTCAGTTTCTCTCTGGGCAAAAGGATACAGCTGTTGCTATTACTTTTTCTATTGGAACAAAGGTATATTGGAGAGACAATTACTCTGAAGTATCTTTCAGTTGTTTTCTTTCACGTATTTCTCTAGGAAGAGAGGTTGTCACTGATTTAGATGCTTTCCACCACAGATAACATCCATCATGAGTAAACTATGATTATGAATACTTCAATTTTGGGGTTTCAGCCATTCCCCAAGTGAGATATCATCTTTCTTTATGACTCACTCACCTCCGCAGTCCAGCATATTATACTCATCTGGCTTTTCTAGGGGCCAACAGTCATAGTCTTTGTTATCTAAATCATGCCACCCCTCCGCTAATATCACCTGCCAGAAAAAAAAAAAAATAGAGTCAAAAAAAGATTATGAGAACTGGGAAAGGATGGTTCCATCTCCTGAGTTTATAATCCTTCTACAGAAATCAAAGAAAATGCAGAAACATAGCCTGGCATATTTTGCTGTCTTCAGCTTCTGGAGAAAAAAAGAAAAAAAAGAAAAAGATAACTCCTTGAGGATATACAAACACAACCAGTATATTATTTTGATCTGTCCAGAAATTGGCATGAAACAGTTAGAGGACTTTAAACTAACCTTTCTCTTCCAGAATGGTTCTATACGAAGAGCAGGTGCTTCTAGGACTATATGCAGAAAGACAGTTTATTTAAAGAGGTTTTTTTGTTTACTTTTAGAATGGCACTCTTCCCACTCCAAACTGTTCAGTTTCTTTTAATCTTTTATACCTAAAATCTTTGAAAGTGTAATTTTTTGTTATACCTTTGTTAACACAATACAAATTTTAACCATAAAAATGTTAATATACACAATGACACATAAAATAAGGATTGCATTAGCCTATTATGGGTAGAATACAGCATTATAGTAGAGTACAGATTGAATTGCAACAGTAACAAAATATACATTATACATGTATATATAATGAATTATAACAGATTATATCAGTCATGTATTAAAAAATACACTCTAGGGTGTATATGAACAAATCAGAATACTCTATGATAATGTACTCTGGGCTTATTCTACTTCTAATAAAAGACTAGTTTCTACTCATACAGACTGCTATTGTTTTTTCTATATATTATTAAAGCATAATCATCTACTGTATTATACAATTGCTTATCACAACATGAATGGAATAAGATAGAATGGTAAAACTGATTTTTCCAACGTATCTTCCATTACTCTTGGTTTCTACATTACTAAAATAAAAATCAACAACTGCCTGGTACAAATAGCTGTTTCACTGCAACAAGCCATATACAGTTCTTTCTGTATGCACAGATCAGAGGAACAAGTTCTGGTAAGCAGATCTAGGTAGACCTACCAATAAACTGAGGAGGCTTCGCAGCTCTACAGCTGGTGTTTTGACAGCTCCCATGCTCCCTAACGTGCACCCCGCTCACCAAGTGTCAGAGCTGCTTCTGATGTTGCTGTTGCTTCTGAATTAGATGCCCTTGCCTAAGAAGGGGGTTGCTAGGCAAGCTGATCCTGGCAACTCCGACTGCTGCAGCTGTTCTGCCTCCTCCTTCCCTCTTCTTCCCTAGCCCGCTTCATGGTGCAGGGTGGAAATACCCCTCTGCACCTCTGCTGAAACCCTTTGAAAAGTCCCCACTTATTGCAGGGCCAGCCCCACCCTCAGACCACTGAAATTTGTGCCCCTTACTGCTCAAAATTAGAAAACCAGTTTTTCTTGCAGTCCCTTGTCAAATGTGAGCAGCATCTGACCCTTCAGCAGATGAACTGATGCTCCAGAAATAAACACAGAGACATAGCTGAGCCCAGAGGAGGAGAGGTGTATAAATACCAAGGCAAATGAAGGCTACCTATGTAAGATAAATAGTAACGCTAGAGGCTGACCAGCTTCCTGAGCTTCCTTCCAACCTGAATTTTATGATACCCTGTAACTTCAACTTCTCAGTCCCCGAAGGTGTAGGACAACTTCTATCCAAGTGTCCTGCTACATACACAGGTGAAAGAGACTTCTGCGCAGCCACGCTGGTACACTAAAGACATAGATGTGTCCATAATATCTTATGTTTGCTGAAGCCCTGCCTATACAAATTTTCAGTTGTGACTCAGCTCTCCTGAATATTTCGCTATGTTTTCTCTTGAATTCTGTCTCTCAGCCCAATACAATATTAAGAATCCTACTCAAAATGCTTGAACTTCACTATTTTTTGCATTAAAATGGCATGAAAAAATTGTAATGTGTGCCAAATTAATCTTGAAACAGCTGTAGATGAATTAAAAAATCTGTTGGGATTCACTCATTAAGGAGCTATTTGTATAAACTATTATGTTTTATGTTGAAATTTCATGTTTTTTGTGAGATCCTAAATCTAATTTGTGTTTTATCTTCCTGTGCTTCACTATGATGATTTCACCCAAATGATAGTTTTCATTATGTGGAAGTCTTTTAGAAGATTTCAGCATGCCTTTTTTTGGGGGGGGGTTGGTACAATTATCTGCTTAAAAGACCCCACTTATATTAACATATTGGACAGGTTTTGTTGGCACTGTCTTTTAGGATATCTTTGCTTGATAAGGAATTTGCTGGCAGCAAAGAGAAGGATTACAACTTGTTAGACACCACAGAAGCCAAAAGATTACCAGACTGATCCTACTTTCTTTAATAGGACTG
Organism: Aleadryas rufinucha; assembly: GCA_013397815.1. Taxonomy (NCBI): domain Eukaryota; kingdom Metazoa; phylum Chordata; class Aves; order Passeriformes; genus Aleadryas; species Aleadryas rufinucha. The sequence goes on along the minus strand of VZTH01015467.1, from coordinate 24,821 downwards.
ACAAATATTCAGATGACATTGATATCATGATTCAAGGACTGTAAATATCATACATTACCTTTACAGCTACTTGTCTATCACCTCATTCAGAATTCCTGGAGAATGGCCACATTTACATGGGAATCCTGGACTAAAGATGGACAGACAGGAATGGCTGGCAATTATCTGATTTAACAAACTATCCCAGCTTCTTGAGATGCACATTGCCATCTCTGCATTTAAGCACAGAAGCACCAGAAACTTTAAAAAGGAAAGCAGTGCAATATAAATATATACACCTTGGTAAAAAGAAAGGATTGACAGCTCAGTGAGCAATATATTCTTCAGCTCTATCCACAACTCTCTGCATATAAAAGAAATCATAAATACTTTTGAATAAAGTGAAGTACTCATCTCAAACTTAATAATATTTGCTTTACACTTGCTCTTTTACTGGCTATAAGTTATATGCAGTTACAAAATTTGCATTAACATCTTAACATCCCATCATACCAAGGATGAGTTTATTATCACAGCCAGTCTAGTATAGATCAAGTGAATTCTACGTACTGCTGCTTGACTTGCTTAGTGTAATAACACTGAGTTCTTTGGCTTCTTCTCTTCAAAGGATCTCTTAATCTGAAAAAAGCCCAGGTCATTTCTACTGATTGAAATTAAATTATCAAATCACTTTTATGTTTACAGATGTATTTCTGTTATGTTGGCTGTACACATACAGTCCCTTAAGCTACATTATTTCCATTTCATTAATTAACACAATTTTAACTTCTGCTATAAAAGAAAGAGAGGGAAAATAAAGATATTTCAAAAATTTATGAGCAGTACAACTTTAGATATTGTTAAAAACATGCATTCTTATTAGTGTTTCAATAATCATATAATTTAAATATAAATTTGTAATATTTGTAGCAAATAACAATGGATACAGTATTGCTGAACAAAAGTTACCGCCTATGTGCTTTCAAGTATTTTAGGATAGCAAATTCCAGCAAGAAGTCAGAACAAAAATTAGTAGACGAATGGTTCAGATACACTTGAAAATATTTATTTATTCTGACATTCAAATTTTCCAGACGGTTCTTGTCTTGAAAGCAAGATGAGGACACCAAGTAAAAAAACAACAAACCAACCAACCAAACGAAAAACCAAAAAAAACCCAAAACAACAACAACAACAAAAAACCCAAAACTAAAAAAAAAAACCTCCTAAACCCTCAAACAAAACTAAACAATCCCCAAAAAGCAACAAACCCAAAAAACCCCAAACCCAAAAAACAAAAACAAACCACCAAAAACCCCAGACAAAAACTCAAAAAACCACTACCAGGGCTCAATTGATGTTTAGAAATCATGGCATTCCAAAGACACAATTTATCAGATTCATGACGACTGTGCTGTAATTTGTGAAATCAGTAGCTAAAGCTTAAGTTCTTAGCATATAAAACTCCACTATGCAGAGAATGTTCATCCTGTGCATGGGTTGGCATCCTACCCAATGCTACACCGCTCCAGGGTCCTAGCATCTACAGGGATGTAAGATTATCCATACTATTCTCATCTTACAGTGATAGCTCCAAAATCATTTTAAACGACACGGAGTCCGAGTGCCTTTCTTACTGGGATCAGCACAGCTTCCCCTACCCGCAGCGTTTCCTGGGCGCAGCCAGAGCACTCTCACACTGCTCTCTAGTGGTTTCCTTGCAGCACAACGGCAGGCAGGTTCCCATCGTGTCCGGTCTGGTTCAAGGACAGCTTCCTCTACATGCACCCACTATGCCCAGTTTGGTTTAAGGAAAGCCTCCTCTTGATGCGCGGTCTGGTGCAAGGAAAGCCCCCTCTTGATGCACAACCTGTCACAAATGGAGAACAGAGCAGCAGTGTAGCAGGGAACCTGCCTGATTTCAGGTTCTCACCTGGGAGTTCAGAGGCAGCAGATGGTGGCTTTCTACCCCTTCCCAAGAACAGAGTGATGCACTGGGTGGCCACAAGAAACTCCCAGGGCTCTGGCATGTGGTGACAGTACCATAGCACAAGTGATCACACCTTCACTGGGTCACCCTAATCATTTGTTTATGCATTTTCAGCCTGCAGAAAGGGTTTTACTGACCTATGTAATGCAGCCCTACAGACAAAGGGTGTTGACTTTTGTCCTGTAAATCCACATCAACGCAAACAATTACATGTGCCAAAAGAGGCCTTTAAGCAGGAGCTTCTTGTTCTCTCATGGTGCTGGTCTTCCAGGCTTTCTGCTGCTTTCGAAATGTCCTGGACAACTGGGTCAAAAATCTGATCTGGTTACAACTGCTGTGATGATGATGATGACGACTATTGCTATTATTATGCATTAGCTTAAAAAGATTCAGTGTTTTTTCCTCCCACTCTTTGTTTCTTTTTCATCATTCTTGTTGCAAACACTTATTCAAGTAACACACATGCAAGCTCATATGGTTCAGTGAGACTCACGCCTCATCCGAGCCTGGATAAGCAGGTTTAAAAAATAACACCTGATTTTCTTCAGAACTACTGATAATTTAACTAAAATACTGAACATTGTAATAAGTTTCATAGTAGATTAGTAGCTTCAAAGGTACTGAGTGCCCTCAATCTGCTGGGAGTGCTGAACAGGTAATAAAAGTGTGGGTCTGAAGAAATGTTGGAGAGAAGTAAGCAAGATCCTGAGCCTTGCACACACACCATCACCTAACTTTGTAGTATCTCTTCATTTCCCTAACACACTTTTCCAAATACTAAAAGTTTGAGAGAATTTCAAAGAAAGAAGTCTCAAGCTAAAAAAATGACCTTAATTTATTTAATTTTAATAAATTAAAAGAGGAAATGCTGACATATTGGTTTTCAAGGATCTGAAAGGTTAATGTTAGATGATTAATCTTTGATGACAGTTTACTTGCAGCAGAAGGAGCAGTTACATACTTACACAAAGGAACAGAGCAAGGAGGCAGTATGAAAGCAGATAAACAGAAAACAGATAAAAAAGGCAACTATAGCCATTGAAAACTACAACAAAGAAACTGCTTATTCTGACGACTACCCACAATGTTGTACATACCTCAGAAACCCAGAGAAACCGCAAAAAGCAAGCGGTATTAATTGGTGAAGGTGGCAGGTAGTCTTCCCTGCTCTCTCAGGTTACTGGGAATATTGAACAACTGTATGCTTTTATGGATGCATTCCTCAGGTTTACTCTAGTTCATGTGGCATCATAGGAAGGCTTGTTCTGTTGCTGCAGTTTGGGCTTGATCTGTGGCACTAAACAACTCTTAATATTTAATTTATTTCAAACACCTTAGAAAATACATCAAAACTTGAAATGGAAAGTATCTTGTATACTTCATGCAGGTTGTGTGAAGACTGTCACCTAGGATATGTCACAGACTTGAAGAAGAAACATTTTTCCTTAAGAATAAGACTATTCTCTGTGTAGCGACACTGTTACCGTGTCCTCAGCTCCTGTGATGGGAGCTTCTGATTTATGCTTGAGGAACAGACTCTCTTGATGAAAGATAGATGTTCATTCAGTCTTATCAGAAAATTACAGCCACGAGCGCAGACCTGACAGAATGAGAGCCATGAAGAACAGCTTATCTCTGTTACAAAGCTCTCTTAAAAGCAATTTAACCAATTAAAACTTAAAACGAAAGATATTTTTACTTTTCTGCCAATGTGTGAAAAACGCATCAGCAAAGCTTACAGGAACTGCGGTATTTTTCATCCAATAAATTCAAACCACTTTTGCTGCAGAACATGGTTCCCTAAAGAAGAAGGAAGAAGCTCTAGAAAACAACAACTACCCTCCATATGGAAGTATTTGCTATTATCTACTTGCTAAATAAACAAACCTAAAAAGTCTAAGCTTTTTATCCTGCAACAATACGTAATATTCTATCATCTAATTCACACGACAGTAAGATTCTAATTCTTCCCACAGCGTGGGGAGTTTTCTCTATGGATGAAGGTGGAAGACATTACTGTCCAGGGGGGTAGAATCCTTCAAATCAGGCAGAGGGACTTCCTCTGCACTCTGGGTTCCAACACTGTTTAGAGGATTGACCAGCACATGAGCTATTGTGGTACAAAAGCAACATTCTAGAATTTTAATCACGTAAAACAATATGTAATTTTCTTCTTGTAAAGAGAAGATAGAATGATGATATCCAGAATTCTGCAAGGAAAATAACTCGTGGGTAGAAAACTAACAGGTAACAGTGATTATCTCACTAATTGAAAATATTGGTGATGTTAATTATTTGATGCAACATACAACTGAAAGCCTCTAAAGAGACTGGATAAGAAAAAATGAACTCTCAGTTCTCAGAAAAGGCAACAGGGATTTTATTTTCAAAGTGATCCAGGTTAAATTTTAGAAAATCCTAGCCAATGTACATAACTTAATATAGATTTCTGCATTAGATTTTCCCGAACAAATCTCTGTGTTTCTGTTACTGTAACATAGTATGTCAATGCTGTAGCTGTTCAAAGGGCATTCAGCAAGCCTGAGAATGTGAGAATGAATTCCAATTTGTCAGGATGACTGCCTGGGAGGCTTAAGGAGAGTGGGTCTCAGTTCAGCACAGAATAATTTGAGTTTTTCAGCTGAGCAGAACATCACTGATGTTCTCAAATGCCTCCCATCTTTCAGTCCTCCCACACAGACAGAAATGTTACAGATGTCTGCAGTGCTTAAGAACAGAAACCCTGGCTGCTCTTAAGATCTACTGGAGGACCTGGGAAGTAGTGACAGACAGCAGATGAAGGACAATTCTGTTCCTAACCTGCATCATGGTCCTAAGATACACTGGTCATTCTACAGGTAGTAGTGGCATTCCATTAAAATCTATGTTTTCCCTTAATGAGTTTTTCCTGTCCTCCTCACTTCTCACTGTATTACGCATTCCTGTTTCCAGAACTCTTCCATGATTTTCCAAAGCTCATATTTTTATGTACAATTAGCACTGCACATCTACTGACATTGCACACAGTCCTTCTCTCCCTCAGAAAGACATCCTCATAAGCCACAATTGCTTCCATGTTTCCAGGATGTCATGAGATCAGGAACTCCTCAGAGACATTGAGATATCACTGAGACAGGGTGTCTCTTAACTGAAGGAACATTTAGCCTTTTTGATCATTTCTTTGGACCAACCCAAAAAAGAAAAAGAGAGCCAGACTATTTCCTTTCCTCAAGCCACGGTCATTTCTGCATATGCCAGGCTAGAGAGACGTTTGCCTAAGCTGTTTTTAATGACCTTTGGAAATGCGGTCTCTATCCCTTCCTTTGTGGTGTAATCCAAGGCTTCACTAACCTTCTTTGCTAGAAGGTTTTCTCTATAGCCCCACTAGCTTCTGTCTTGCTGTAATTTCAGTTCAATACTTACCCCAGCTGCACAAAAAACAGTCATATTGTTCTGTATACTTTTTTACATGCTCAAAGTCTCCACCACTCTCGTTTCTGCCAGTTAATATGTATTGAGACGCCTTACACAAATGCAGTCTCGTATTTCTTCACAGGGGAAAAAGGATCATCCTAGTTTCTGTAACACAATATAGGAAAAAAGGGAGATTAAAAAAAAAAAAAAAA
>VZTH01015467.1:0-18572 GCA_013397815.1 Aleadryas rufinucha | reverse complement strand
CAATTTAACCAATTAAAACTTAAAACGAAAGATATTTTTACTTTTCTGCCAATGTGTGAAAAACGCATCAGCAAAGCTTACAGGAACTGCGGTATTTTTCATCCAATAAATTCAAACCACTTTTGCTGCAGAACATGGTTCCCTAAAGAAGAAGGAAGAAGCCCTAGAAAACAACAACTACCCTCCATATGGAAGTATTTGCTATTATCTACTTGCTAAATAAACAAACCTAAAAAGTCTAAGCTTTTTATCCTGCAACAATACGTAATATTCTATCATCTAATTCACACGACAGTAAGATTCTAATTCTTCCCACAGCGTGGGGAGTTTTCTCTATGGATGAAGGTGGAAGACATTACTGTCCAGGGGGGTAGAATCCTTCAAATCAGGCAGAGGGACTTCCTCTGCACTCTGGGTTCCAACACTGTTTAGAGGATTGACCAGCACATGAGCTATTGTGGTACAAAAGCAACATTCTAGAATTTTAATCACGTAAAACAATATGTAATTTTCTTCTTGTAAAGAGAAGATAGAATGATGATATCCAGAATTCTGCAAGGAAAATAACTCGTGGGTAGAAAACTAACAGGTAACAGTGATTATCTCACTAATTGAAAATATTGGTGATGTTAATTATTTGATGCAACATACAACTGAAAGCCTCTAAAGAGACTGGATAAGAAAAAATGAACTCTCAGTTCTCAGAAAAGGCAACAGGGATTTTATTTTCAAAGTGATCCAGGTTAAATTTTAGAAAATCCTAGCCAATGTACATAACTTAATATAGATTTCTGCATTAGATTTTCCCGAACAAATCTCTGTGTTTCTGTTACTGTAACATAGTATGTCAATGCTGTAGCTGTTCAAAGGGCATTCAGCAAGCCTGAGAATGTGAGAATGAATTCCAATTTGTCAGGATGACTGCCTGGGAGGCTTAAGGAGAGTGGGTCTCAGTTCAGCACAGAATAATTTGAGTTTTTCAGCTGAGCAGAACATCACTGATGTTCTCAAATGCCTCCCATCTTTCAGTCCTCCCACACAGACAGAAATGTTACAGATGTCTGCAGTGCTTAAGAACAGAAACCCTGGCTGCTCTTAAGATCTACTGGAGGACCTGGGAAGTAGTGACAGACAGCAGATGAAGGACAATTCTGTTCCTAACCTGCATCATGGTCCTAAGATACACTGGTCATTCTACAGGTAGTAGTGGCATTCCATTAAAATCTATGTTTTCCCTTAATGAGTTTTTCCTGTCCTCCTCACTTCTCACTGTATTACGCATTCCTGTTTCCAGAACTCTTCCATGATTTTCCAAAGCTCATATTTTTATGTACAATTAGCACTGCACATCTACTGACATTGCACACAGTCCTTCTCTCCCTCAGAAAGACATCCTCATAAGCCACAATTGCTTCCATGTTTCCAGGATGTCATGAGATCAGGAACTCCTCAGAGACATTGAGATATCACTGAGACAGGGTGTCTCTTAACTGAAGGAACATTTAGCCTTTTTGATCATTTCTTTGGACCAACCCAAAAAAGAAAAAGAGAGCCAGACTATTTCCTTTCCTCAAGCCACGGTCATTTCTGCATATGCCAGGCTAGAGAGACGTTTGCCTAAGCTGTTTTTAATGACCTTTGGAAATGCGGTCTCTATCCCTTCCTTTGTGGTGTAATCCAAGGCTTCACTAACCTTCTTTGCTAGAAGGTTTTCTCTATAGCCCCACTAGCTTCTGTCTTGCTGTAATTTCAGTTCAATACTTACCCCAGCTGCACAAAAAACAGTCATATTGTTCTGTATACTTTTTTACATGCTCAAAGTCTCCACCACTCTCGTTTCTGCCAGTTAATATGTATTGAGACGCCTTACACAAATGCAGTCTCGTATTTCTTCACAGGGGAAAAAGGATCATCCTAGTTTCTGTAACACAATATAGGAAAAAAGGGAGATTAAAAAAAAAAAAAAAACAAACAAAACGCAGAATAGATGTTTTCAACAGTAGCAATGTTGGTTTTTGTATGCAAACAACTGATTGCAAACGCAGCCTCTGCGATCACTACCATGCAATCACTCTCATCTGTAATTAAAATAAATGTCACAGTTACAGAGAGAAGTAAAAATCAGTCTTTCTTTAACATCACAGTCTTTCTGCTGATGGAGACTTTGTCTCAATGAGCTGTTTTTAATCTGTGCCTCAAGTGGAGGGAACCTGGTAAATGTCCAGCTTGGCATAACACCATTTTGTAGAATGTTTTGTGACTGACTAGTTGTCAGAAGCAGTCTAGTCGGAGAAGAAGAGGATTTTTGTGTGCTACTGAACCTGAAAAGATTTCCTTGCTATTCAGGATTCTCAGGTTCTTTGGGTACATTACTTTCACTGCTGAAGTCAGACATGTCTTCCTTCCGTCAGAAAACGTTGGGCAGCCAGCAATTTAATTTCTTTTACTTCACCCAGAGATCAATCTACCATTTGCACTGTAGCTCTGACACAGGAAATAGTGGCTCAAATAGTGACAGAAAGGAAGAGACAGAAAAGGAAACTGGTGTGATTTGAAACCCAAATACCTGATTTGACATACCTGTTGGGAATAAAAGAAGGTATCCTTTGTAGCCACATGCAACTACCATCTGATTTAGGGCTCAGCCTCACTTTGACTGAAATCCCTGGCACATGTTTTTGCTTTTCCCAATGACATGCTAGTTCCAGAATGGAAAACTTGAGATCCTACTGCAATGAGAAATATGGGCATATTAAGTCATATTTATAAAGACGATTTTTATTTTCCATTTTTTCAATTTTACATTGTCTAGGTCTACTGCAAATTGCTTGTTCCCCTGTTTTTGACATCTCTCTCCCTTCAGAGAGGACACTCCAAAGTGGAATCCTTAATGATTTCTAGTGCAGTCTGGCTGGCAAGAAGCATGGTGTGTCAGATGACTCTACCATAAAGTATTTCAGTGCCCTGCTCTGTCAAATATTAATTAGGAGCTGAGCTGAGTATCTTCCCATCTCACACATTTCTTCCATATCCCTCACTTCCTTTATAATTTAGTTCTCATAAAATAATTCCCCGGTTTTCAAAATTCCAAAAGGAGGAGATTCTTAAAGACATAAATAGCAACCAGAGGCCCAATGCCCACTGAATCTGCACATGGCTTTCTGATACTTATTTCTTGAAAAAATATCCCATTTTTATGTATTATGTGTAAAGCAAGTAATAAAAACGAAACTCAATTCTGACATGGGTTATAAGCAGCTATGTTTCCTGAGCATGTCCCTCTCTCCTGGAAGCTACCTGCCTGGTCTCAGGGCCAACACTGACAGTGCAGATCTCCAGCCTTGAAGCCACACGCAGGAGTGCTGCCTGAGAAGCCCCTGCAGGAACTCCTCATCTTTCTCCAGGTTCTGCATTTAGGCTGGGCTCTCACACTTGTTTCCTGCCAGAGCTATATTGCACCTATGCCCATACCTGGCCAGGAACCCTCGATCTGAATCCTGACTCTGACCACATGGATTCGACTTCCTGGCTTGACCTTGGATTTGTCTCATCGCTACATATTCATCTGCTAACCTCCACTTTAGGCTGGAGACTATCTACAGACCTGTCATGATTGCCCTCCTCTGGCACTGCAGACCTGGCTCTCTTTGGGGTGACACTACTCTGCCTGCCTTGCTGCCTGGATCTCCCTCCCTTGTGGACAAGGACACTACTCTGTCCTTGCTCAATGATAAGGATACCTTAGCTGTAATGCTGGAGGGAAAAAAAAATTAAAAGTATCAAAAATAGATAAATAAAAATAATGAACAGGAGTAAGTATGCAATGAAATAAAATTCTGGCCAGAAAGGAAAATGTAAATGCTTTGCTCAAAACCTCACAGAGAGTTATCACTATCTTTAGATTATCTGTGGTTTCAGCAGTATTTCAGAATGAACAGTATTATAACTGATTTAGTTTCATATCCAGATTCATATCACACCCCTGCTTCAGACAGCCTCTAGTTTTAGATATTTTTAGAACATATATATTGGCACTTTAATTTTTTACCACTGACAAGTTTCTGTTAATGCTTGACCATGACCAAATGTTGCACTGGACCATAGTATCACTCTTTCACTAGTCATTAAAATGATGAGGCATATCTTCTCCTCATGCCCCAGGTGCTTATTCCATTAAGAGGAGATGACCTTTAACTTACATAAATTTTGTTCTCGGCACTTCAGTGGGAAGGAAAAACCTACCTTGTTAGTCTTCATATCCCATGGAAGCTGCCTAAATTGCTCCATACTCCATGGAAAAGTTTAGAGATGCAAGTAACACATTTGGAAGAACAATACACAAAAGTCTCAGCCATCCAAGTGCAAAATAGGATAAATCTCATACCACTGTCAAACACAAGATTAAAGAATCAGGTTACCTGCAGACAGGGTAGGTGAACTAGGTATGTTTTATAGGGAAAACCAGGAAAGAATTGCTCTTCTCTCAACTCCTGAAGTGTTGCTTCTCAGGGACCATAAGACTTGCTCATTTTTATTTCTGCATATAAACACTTGGGCTGTAAGGACTCATTTCTGTGGAACCTAAAATGCAACTGATGCTAATGCATTCTGCATTAAAGGGGAGAAAGAATGCACGAGAACCTGAACGTCCAGGGTATTCCTGTACTTCTGTGCTGGTGAGAAAAGGATGAAACATACTACCGTATGTTTTGTAACTGTGTGCAGAAACCTGGGTTAGCCAGCTTTGGTAAGTCTGCCCAGCAAAAGTTTTGAGGTACAAATGTTACAGCCTGAGAGAAGAAAGAGGGCAAGAAAATTTATTGTAGAGTTGTCTAGATTCGGATGGCCAGCAGTTCCACAGGCTATAGGCATTCTAGAAGAATTTAAGTAGCAGAAATGTTTGTGGTTAAAGGAGTAAAGAGTATCCAGGACAACAAGTGGAGTAAGGAGTAGCAGCAGGAACACACAGCAGAACCGTTAGAAGAAAGGTTTACATGGCATCTCAGAGTGAGAAAGTCCTTGTACCTCTTTGTTGAACAAACATGCTTCACTGGATTTTTGTGCTGAAAATGACCTTGATGGGATGTAGACATACTCCAAGTGCTCTGCTCTGCTGTCTCCTCTCTTCTGATTGGAAACCTGATTGTGAAATGAAACTAGCTGAGAGACAATAGATTTGCTGAATGCTGCTGGCACAATAGAGAGTGCAAAATGGCCATGTGATTTCTTAAGTACTGGAAGTGGCAATGCGAATTTATACAGGATGGCACTTGACAGGCAAGCAAGGAAGTAGGTAGAGGGGCAGAGTTCATTGGCCCCCCAACAAAAGGTGTCAATCAACAGTTTGGACTGCTTTAGGTAAGAGGGACAAAAGGACCTTAAAGGAAAAATGAATCTTCATCGCTAGAAATGAATGGGTGAGTGCTACTCATAATTGTGAGATACACACACACACACACACACTATTATCATACTCTGCATCAGACATATGAAATGAAAAATGACAGGAGCCAAGCACGTCTGGACTCACCCTGTGATGCCATTAAGCACATCATCCCTGTCTTACATGACAATGGTGACCAGTATTTGCTACTGCTGTCTTCTGTAGTGAATGCAGTCTCTGATTTTCTTCAGGGTGCACTGAAAGAATTGTCTTGTCTGAGAGATTCAAGAAAAAGTGAAAAAGACACGTGTTGATACAACAGAAGTCTCAGCTATCACACGAACTGCCAGAATTCAAGCAAGCTGTATTATTTGTGTTTTAAGCAATGCCATGCAAATTATGTTTTCTTACGGGTAAAAGAAATTCTAGTCATATATTTAATCTTGATTTTTCATCTGTGTTTACAAATCCATAACTCTGCCTGTGCCCTGTATTTTTACTAACGTATTAGTTTCTAGAATGGAAGACAGAGATGGAGATTCACATCAGGGATATTTAGCCACAACAGCAAAAGAGCAATGCAAGTTTCTGTCTGACATGGAGAGAAAAATCAGAACTGTAAATAAAGATAGCAATGATCATGCATTACTAATCACAGTGGGAAACTCGGGTAATGCAACATTTTTACAGACATAATTTTATCACTTTTCTGTAATAACTTTCTGAGAGTCCAAAAACTTTGATTTAGCCAGTGTAAGTTTCACTATTCTTAATATACTCTGTTTTGTAGTGTTTTAATTGGCCAAGATGTTGCTCTTCTACTAATACTTTTAGTTCATTCAAGAATACATTTATGTAACTTCTTTAGTCCTAGCATGGCAGGAATCACAAACATAATTCTGTGTATGTGACAACCATTTAGTGTTGTTGTAGAACCTCAGTTCTGCCTCAGTGGCAAATCATGTCCCACTTGTTAAAGGTAACAATATTGACATTTAGAGCCATACAAAAGAAACATCACCAAGAAAGTGAATTCTTTAGAAACAATTCTTTCATTCTGGTTTCATCACAGTGTTGAATAAAAGAAAATTGATATCAAGAACAAACGGTAAGGAACAAATTTGCATTATAATAGATTTATAGGATTCAGACAAATCAAAATTATGAAACATCTCAGTTTGTAAATCATTCTATTGGGCTCACAAGTCTTGAGCTGCTGCTGGCTGCAGAACTGTTACCTGAATTTCTCCTTCCCTAGACTACATCAGGCATACAGCACAAAAAGTATTTCAAGCATCTACCTTCAGAATCGTTTCCTACTCCATTAGCTAATCGGTTTCATCAGACTTCTCCCAGATACAACACTATACCACTATAAGTATTTAATGACTTTCTAAATTCTGTTTTTATTAGTAGTTGGACTTTATTACTCTGCTAAATTATAGGGGAAATATAGCCTATCTCAATTGCCAGGATTAACTAAATTTTCTTCCCAGCATTTTTTCACTGTCTTTCAAAATGTGATTAAACTTACTTCTAAAATTCATTTGCCAGTATTTTTCTAACTCTAACTTAAAAGCCTTTTCTTTGAAGAAAGTAATTTATCTTCAGAACACCTCAATTTTCAGCTCAGGTCTCATGAATTTCACTCACATCTTAAACTGTTTCATTTATCTGGGAAAAAGAGCAAGAAAGACAGAGACTTAACCTGTTTAATAGATTGTCAGCAGTACCTACTCTAAGTGCTATTTTCTGCAGAAATTAAGAAAATGAGTTCTAGCCTATGGGGACTAGAAGAAGGGATATATGTGTCTGACTTTCTCTTAAATGGAAAGTGAATTTACAGGGCATCGAGGAAGTACTGGGGTACATCAAAATATGAGGGCAATTTCAGTAAGTAGATGAGGCAGGAAGGTAACCCTGTATCATTTGCTTTGAAGTTCCTAGGGCACCAGAGCGAAAACAAAAAGACAAAACCCTTTGTCCCAGAGAAAAAACAACCAGAACAAACAGCCCAGACTCATCGCATTTAATTACTGAAAACAACAGTACTTGGAAAGGGTAGTAATTTGGCCGCTATTGAAACTGTGTTATGGCATGTTACACCTCTCTATAAGCACAGTTCAGTGATAGCAGTACAGTTCTACAGAATGCCCCCTGAAATCACGCCTGAAACAATGCCAAAGAGGCAGTTTACTGCACTCATGCAGACATTTAACATAAACTTACTTACGATGATTGTTTAAAATAGGACTTTTAAATGCCTGATCCTGATTTACCACAAGTAGACATCAATGCTCTTGCAAAGGAAGCTACATTTTATGTGCACATACAGGCTTGACTTTTTTTTGTAACTAAATGATCCTGGTATTTCAGTCCCTATTTCAAAAACTCAAGTTTAAAAATGTCATATCCTAGTGTCAGCTGAAGGGTCTGCCACAGTTTATAACTAAGTGAAGTCTTTAAATGTGGACAGACCAAAATTTATTGGGGAAAAGAAACAGAGAGGTGGGAATTAACATATCCACAGGCTGGTACCACTGACTCAGGTGACTGAAACTAAAATGCTCCAAGGATGCCACTGAAAACCAAAAGGAAACTGATATCCTTATATGTACAGATTTTGGATGGTCTGGTGGGCTACATCCAAGACTTTCTGCAACTTGACAGTGCAGATGGCATAGTACTAATACAGTATTACAGGCCAGCCCACCAGAGAAACAGTTCCAACTCCACCCTAGACCTGCTCTGTATTAGTGTAATTTGCTCAACTTTGCTCTTCAGCTTTCCTAGTTTTGAAGAAAGGCTGCAGGGTAATGACTAAATCACAAACTAGAGATTAGAAAAAAATACATTACAAAAGTTTGATTGTTGCTGACCTGTATAAGCTGCTCAGTTCTAAGGTGAGATACGTTATATAATGCATTTGCACACTGAAATTTTTACAATTCATATGAAAACTTTACTATTCTAGTTAAGTCTTGCAAGAAAATGTTCAGGTTAGAAATCTTTGTGAATTGTAAAAAATTACTGTGTATTTGACTCTTGATTTTATTCTCTAGAAACTACGTGCAACAACATATTAAGAATTAGTCACGCTATAAAGCAAGAATAACAATAAGAATAAATAGGACTCCTTACAGATGCCTGCATGTGTGCTTATAGACAGCTGCCGTTGAGTTGGCACTAAATATAATTCAGTATGCAACACACCTTTGCTCCTTTTCAAAAAAATGAGTTCAAATGCCAGAGATTATTAACTTCCAACTTCTGGGATCTCAAGACTGGTTTTAAATCAGGTGTTCCCGCTTCCAATTAGGCTATTAATAGCAGAGATACTAAGTGTTTGTTCTTATCTATTTATACTCCTTAGAAGCCAGTTTTTAGTGCCCACGAAACACACCTTTTATTTCCTACAAGGACTCAAGCTGCAGCCCTAGACATTTCCCAAGAGTCCTCTTCGCTCCAGATGTTGCATTACTTAATAATTTCACATCAATTCTGGGTCTTGGTTTTTAGAAGAAATGATACATTGTGAGCAGTGCCGAATTAAGAACAAACTCTTTTCCTTGCTTTATCAGATCACAACGAGACATGGTGAGAACACTGATTAGTCCTTGGGCAGCAAGATGCTTGTGCTGAAACAGACTGGAATTCTGCATAGCCAATTTCTGCACTTGAAAATTACCTAGACGTTTTCTCTTTTGGTCTCGTTAACAGAAGTCCACCAACTTTCTTGGTATTCTCAATCAACAGCACTTCCAGGTCTCATCGGTATGCTTAGAATTGGAATACCTTATTCTAGTCCCTTGGTACTTGTATTTACTCATTGGGAAGAATGGAAAGAACTAAAATTTTTTCATGGAGAGTTGTAATAGTAACAGTCAATAAAGCCACTGCAGACACTGAGACAAAAAACTATTTCATTTTAAAAATGTAAACAAGGAGCCACTAAATAAATTTTATGTAGTTCTACTGAACATGTGTAAAAGTGGATCCAGAATCATATCCATTGGGGGTTTTTCACGCATAACCAGACTAGCCAGCTAAGAAACAGACCCCATCTTCTGTAGGGACTGAGAAACACAGAATATTGAAGAAGCAAGAGTAAGCACAAGCAACATATTTTGGTGACACCAAATTTCTCAGGATTAAAACAGAAAAAAAAATCACCCTATAGAAACACAAATACAAATGCAATTCTTTCCAGTAAATGCAACTCTTGTGAACTTTTATGAAAGAAATATAATCGAAAACACAAACCAGCTCTGTAGTGTATAAAAATGAAATTCTTATAATTCATTCCTTCTTCAATCAATGTGATGCCTACGAGATCGGCAGTAGGAGTACCTTTAAATACCTGTGATGCAAATGTTAACTATTCACATGATTCTTAAGAGTACTGGGCTGCTTAGAGATGCATTAGCACGTCAGGTTAAATGACTGGGAATGATATACATGTCAAAAAGCCTTTTTTTTCAGTGACAACGCCAGCTTGAAAAACACATAACAAGCCAACAAAATCAGGACATGTGTCAGCACCAAAAATTTGACAATAAAGAATTAAGAAGGCAAATTATTTGTCCAAACAAAACAAAGTCAAGCAAACCAGACTGATTTCCTCACTTTTGAGAGAACAAATAACAGCAAAGAAAACCATTCAGAAATATGCAATGTTGAACTTGCTACTTGGTACATCAGACTTTCCGGGGAATGACTAAGGACCACATTTGAAAAATCTAGAAATGCCTGTCAAGAATTTGCCAGTCATGCAACAATCACCTGATTTCCAGGACTGTTTTCTTGGTTTCCTCAGCAGCCTTTTTTTTCTGACAGAATGGCAGCTAAAATACTTCAATCCAAACAACTAATGCTACGTCTGATATGGGAGCCAGAACTTGGGAGTTACTGCTCTCTTTCCAGGAGTGAACGGTGCTTACAGAAATTTACAACAACCGTCTGCTAAGTACAAACTAAAGTCCATTGTTTGTCATAAAATACTTAATTTAAAATCATCTATAATCATGGGTGATGTTTCTTCTTTCTTCAGATACTGCATTTAGTTCAGTAAAAATTAATATGCGGCTACTTGAAACAACAACAAGGCTGTATTTATTACTGATTAAGTCAATTTTACTTTTAGTACAGAAATGTCAGCGTCGCCAACAACCTGCACGCCTGGAGCTGCTAGCCTGCGAGGGGATATCCAGCGGAAAGGCCGAGGTAGGATCAGCACAGCTCCTTTCCCTCCCGAAGCCGCTGCACGTCTCCAGATTAAACGCGAGAAGGTGGAAAAGGCGGCGCTGGGCCGGAGGAGCCGAGGTGCGGAATGCGCGGGCTGTGCGGAATGCGCGGGCTGTGCGGAATGCGCGGGCTGTGCGGGCCGTGCGCGCTCCCGCTGCAGGGAGCTCCCCTTAGGGAGGTCACGGCACCCCCTCCGCAGCCCGCGCCACTCCCCGTGCACACTGTGCCGCGCACCGCCAGGTGGCGCCTGTCGCCCGCGCACCGCCTCCCGCGCCCCGGGGCAACATGGCGGCCTGAGGGGACGCGGGAAGATGGCGGCGGGTGGGGCCGGGCTGCGAGGTGGTGGCTGCTGCTGCGGGCTCTCCAGAACAAGCACTCCGCCCTCGTCCTCCTGATGGCCTTCTCGCCAGGGCAGCCCTTGCCCTTCTGGGAAGTTCCAGCTGCCAGGTTGCCTTGCCTGCAGCTGTCCCTTGTCTAGCCCTCCCCATCGACTTTATCATCGTGTCCTGACAGCTGCTGAGGCTTCTTCCCTACCTACAGTGTAAAGCAGAGAAGTGCTAATTCCCTCAGTTTGTAAAGGGCTGGATTAGCTGCAGAGAAGAAAAAGGAATCACAAAGATCAGTTTGTGCTGGGTTTGGCTGGTAGATGTGCTCAGTAACGTGCCCAAGGTGGCCAGTTCCGCACTCTCTGTGGAAACCACCAGACCATCCGTACTGGCCAAAGCTGTTCACAGTCTGAGGAGGGGATCAAGGCTAACTGCAAAAACCCCAGACCTCTGACCTGATTTCCTCAGTTTCTTTGGTGCTTTGCAACATAATTCAGACCATGAGAATCTGTACTCAAATTAGGGAGCTCCTCTGTACGCCATGTCTGATTGAAAGAGTGAAAAACTGACCTTCATTTTCCTTGTTTGCTCACTCTGTTGAAAGACAAGCTGAGGGAGCTAACATGACCCAAATGCAAACTGGTTATTATGCAGTAAAAGTTCCTCAGACCAAAAAACAAACAGACAAACAAACAAAAAGCCCTAAACCCCACAAACCAGAAAACAGAGGCCATAGGTTTAGAAGTTCTCTTTTTTCCATGGAATTTTTGTAGAGTTAAACTGCAGCACTTTCAGTAGACCAAACTAAATAGGAAAAAACACTAAATAAGGAACATGCACTTCATCTGAGACAAATACAGGTCCAGTACCAAACATACAGTAACTTAATCCAGATGGTGTTGCTGAATGGAGTAACATGACGTGACAATAACATCAGTGTCTTCTATCCAGTTTCTTTGTAAAGATATATTTTTTTACTAAAACACCCATTAGAAAGTCCTTTGGCTATCTTTTTTCCTGGCCTTCTTCCAGAGAAATGTCCCAAAGAAGAGGAAGAATTGCTCAGTAAAGCAAGTATCTCAAAGACAATTCCTAAACCTCCTTGGATGTGCCATGCTTTGGTGTTCCATTGCTGTCCTATTGGTGAGCCAGACTGTTCTGGGAACATGGTTTGCTTGGACGGGGGCTGGTGGTTTTTCCTGTGTTGCTGTTATGAGGACAAATTGCTAAGCAGGGGTTCACATGTAAAAAGCGTTACCACCCCTAAGTGTTGTAGATACATTTTTCTGTGAATGAAGGTCAGAATACTGTTATTAAAATGAATGGTCTTTAATTTAATGGTTTTCAAATACATCAATAACAAAGAGAAAACAAAGGATAATGGCAGACGTCTTACTAAACAAGAGGAAGCAGAGAAGGCAGAGTTACTGAATACCATCTTTCCATCAGTCTTCCCTGAGAAGAGCAGCCCTTATGAATCTCTGACCCAGGAGACCAGGGTACAGGAATATTGGAAGGAAGATTTTGCCTTGGTCGAGGAGAATTGGGTTGGAGAACACCTAGGTAAACTTGACATGTATAAATCCGTGGCTTCTGATGGGATACATCCATGAGTGCTGAGAGAGCTGGTGGACACCTAGCAGTGGCTGCTCAAAATCATCTTCGAAAAGTGCTGGCAGCCAGGAGAGCTCCTGGAAGTCTATAAATCATGGCTGGATATCTCCTGTTGTTGCGTGATACAAGTAAAACCTGAGCAAAGCAACTACATGAAGGGGGTAAACATGGAACTGCAGAGTTTTTCCAGCACCTGGAGAATACTTAACTAGAACTAAGTTTAGTGGTCTGTTCTCAATGCGCAATCTTCACATTCATATATTCTGTTTTCAGTAATATACAGATACTATGCTTAAACTCCTGGAATTTATAAGTTACAGGCTAATTATCTGTGCTCTGAGAAATATGGAATTACAGTCAGAAAAGTACCAAGAAAACAGTCTTTTCTTTATTTGCTGGTAACTGGTATAAAGTCCCTGTACATCTTTTGGAGAAGCAGATGATCATCAAAACAGGGGAGAGACCTAAGCAGCTATGGAAATGCAGCTGCCATTTTTCTATTAGCCATCCACACAACAAATGGTTTCTGACTTTGAGTCCTTCAGCATTGCTTGACTTTTATTACAAGACAATCTCAGTTGTTACATAACTTCAGAGATGTGACTAGTAGGTCACAGAAGCATGGTACAGAAGCATGTACCATGGTACAGAAGCATGTAGTACTCCTTGTATTGTACTTCAAAGACAAACAATCCCAGGAAAACAAAGTAAAGAAATTTGTTATGCCAGGTTGAAGAAAAGATTTCATTGTCTGTTTTATAATGATCGTTTTCTTTTGCTTAATCCTGGTCACTGAAGATGTAAGAAGAATGTAAAATATAAAGAACTGCATACATTATCAGGCTTCTACTTGGAAGTCAGCTAATATGCCTGGAATACAGAGAGTCTGCTGTCTGCCTGACTAGTGAAAAGAGAAAGAAACTGTTGAGAAATGTATCATTTCTATATTTTACTAGATGCTGTTGGAATAAAGTGCAACAGTTGTAAGTGTGACTAAACTTTGTACAAAAGAGTTCATTCTACAATTTGTTAGAATTGAGTATGTGACAATAGCTTCCAGGAATGTCATTCACGAACATGTGAATTGCAGCTAAATCTCCTTTAGGTGAAGTGATTTTTCACTTTCAAGAATGTGAAAATCTATAGTGGACAGCATATTTCAGAAATGGTTCAGCAGAACGCTAAAATACCTTTTTTAGGTAGATACGACCCACAGCTGCACTCCAGAACAGAATTACGGCATTTGCTGGTCACCTGTGCTGTATTTAAGGGTAAAAGGTTTTCCAGTTTTCTTGACTGCAGGTCTTTGTAGGTCAAGTTAGCCATGTCAGTTCATTTTATATGGGCTGTTAAACAGCTGTTAGATGTCAGATTTCAGTTCCTGCTGTGCTAGGCAGGATGCAGCCTGTTGCCCTAGGAGTCACAGGGCAAAAGTACCTCTAATTAAGATGCTGCTTCAAATCTGTTCAAAAATCTTTCTCAGAAAGTTAAGGTTTCATGTTCAGTTGGTCTGTTAACAATGTCTAGAAAATGTCTTCACTCTCTATATGCATTAGACACGCATGTGTCCATGGAGATTTATATTTCAACAGTTGTTTGATTCATACATCCCAGTCTACTTAAAAAAATCCCCACAACTAAACTTGGTAAATACAATGAGTTTCTCATGTGTGAGCAGCGTGACAGCTGTCACACTAAGCAGTGGGTTAGGGTTGATAGTATGAGCTTCAGCAAGTAGAACTTTATGGACATCAGACAGTCATCATACGTGGTTGCATGTTTTATATGTGTGCATACAAGTTTATATGTCCATCTTGTTTTCTTCTGCAGTAGGTCCAGTGCTTGCTCTCCTTTTTATACCATTTATGTACCTAGGAAAGCAGGGAGAAAAGAGGTGTCTTGAACTGATAGACCTATGTGGGACATGGCCATTTCCTGAGGCAACAGTGGAATCACGGAATAGTCTGAGTTGGAAGGGACCCACAAGGATCACCAAGTCCAACTCTTAAGTGAATGGCCTATACAAGGATCAGGCCCACAACCTCAGCTTTATTAGCAATATGGTTAACCAGCTTAACCAATCTCAAATTAAGATGTGTTCCCTTGAAAACACTGTTTTCTTGAACCCTTTTTCCAACCCAAATCTTTCTAACAAAAGATTCCTTTCTGAGCTTTTGTAGTAAATACACAAGTGTATAAGACAAAACTGTATTTAACTGTTTCAATCTTAAGAAACAAACTCCTACATTCATAATTATCAGATCCACTTAGGCCACTAAGCCCATCATGTAAAAATCTAGTTTTCCCAGCCTCATTCATGTTTCTTTTCTCTCTAAACTGAGGGATTTTTCTTTGCCTATCAGTGTTAATGTCATTTTGAGATCATTGCAAAACTCATTTGGAGGAAGTAAGGAGGGATAATGAAGCTGCACATAACTACATAAGAAGGTGTGAAAACTGCATAGATGCGTGCTCAATCAGGCAATGAGGTAATGGTCCTCAAGGTTTCTCTCTAGGATTCCAGGACACTAGAAGCCTTATTAAAGCCCATGCTTAACATGATCTGAGACTCCTTCTCACCTCTGAAGGATTGAAATGTAGAATTTAGTGAGGGTCATGCTGTGGTGTCATACTCACTTGTCATCCAGAATTGCATCCAGCCTGACTTTGGGAAGTTTCTAGCAGTGCTCTTTCTTTACCCAAGTGAAGATATTACTGTTCTTCCTGTGCTGCTGTCAGCCCTGTCTCCCTGCAAAATTGAAAGCAACATAGTAGTTAAACCATTTTATTAAGGACCTGCTTAAACTAAAACAATTATATTGGAGTTGGCACACCATTTTATTAAGGACCTGCTTAAACTAAAACAATTAGGTTTTCCTATTGGAGTTGGCACAAGAGTTCACCAAGCCTCTTTCAATCATTTGCCAGCAGTCCTGGCTAAACATGGAGGTCCCAGACAACCAGAGATTGGCAAGTGTGATGCCCATCTCCAAGAAGGGTTGGAAGGAGGATCTGGAAAACTACAGGCCTGTCAGCCTGACCTCAGTGCTGGGGAAGGTCAACCTGGGTGTCATCACATGGCAAATGCAGGACTACCACGGCATCAGGACCAGCCAGCATGGGTTTAGGAAAAGCAGGTCCTGCTCAACCAATCTGATGTCCATGATAGAGTGACCTGTTGAGTGGATGAGAGAAAGGCTGTGGATGTTTTTTGTTTAGTGAAGCCTTTGACACTGTCTCCCACAGCATTCTTCTGGAGAAACTGGCTGGTCATGGTTAGGACAGGTGCACTCTCCACTGGTTAAAAAATTGGCTGGGTGGCCCAGCCCACTACAACTCTACTATGGTGAATGGAGTTAAATCCATCTGGAGAGCAGTCACTAGTAGTGTTCTCCAGGGGTCAGTTTTGGGCTCAGGGTTCAGTTCTGTTTAATATCTTTATCAGTGGTCAGGATGAGGGGATCAAGTGCACTGTCAGTCAGTTTGCAGATGACACCAAGTTGATCTGCTAGAGGGCAGGAAGGCTCTGCAGAGGGATCTGGACAGTCTGGATTGATTGGCTGAGGCCAATTGTATGAGGTTAAACAAGGCCAGGGGCCAGATCCTGCCCTTGGGTCACAAAAGCCCTGTGCGGAGCTGCATGCTGGAGGAATGTGGCTGGAAATTAGCCCAGAGGTAAAGGACCTGGGAGTACTGGTTGACAGCAGCTGAACATGAACCAGCCATGTGTCCAAGGTGGCCATGAAGGCAAATGGCATCCTGGCCTGTATCAGCAATAGTGTGGCCAACAGGACCAGGGCAGTGATTGTCCCCCTGTACTGGGCACTGGTGAGGCCACACTTTGAGTTCTCTGTCCTGTTCTGGGCCCCTCACTACAAGATAGTTATTGAGCAAGTCCAGATAAGAGCAATGGAGCTGGTGAAGGATCTGGAGTACAGTCTGATGAGGAACAGCTGAGGGAGATGGGCACATTTATCCCGGAGAAAAGGAGGCTAAAGGGAAACCTTACCGCTCTCTACAACTGCCTGAAAGGAGACTGTAATGAGGTGGGGCTCAGCCTCTTCTCCCAGGTAACAAGTGACATGGCAACAGGAAATGGCCTCAAGTTGTGTCAGGGGAGGTGTAGATTGGATATTAGGGATGGTTTCTTCACTGAAAGGGTAGTCAAGTATTGGAACAGGCTTGTTCCAATTCCAAAGGGAATTTATGGGGAAAAGTAAGATAGAATTGGGTTACAGGCTGTGGGATGTGCCTGCAGGAACACGTGGCAGCACAGAGGAGTGCATGGCAGCACAGAGAGGCTTGTCTCTGCCGGACCCTGGGGGGAGCAGGGGTCACACAGCAGACCCCTACTGAGAGGAGCCTGCCGGAAGCTGACAGGTGAGCAGCACATGATCACCCCATAGAAGGACATTCAGAAAGTGTGCTGCTGATGTGGCAACATGGGATATGTCATGTGGTGAGAATTACCATGTAAGGAAATACTGTGCCTTGGAAAAGTGTATAAAACCAGCTCGTTTCTTTGAATAAATGATTCAGATTCCCTGTTGGTCTGGGTCCGTATTTCAATCACTGATAGGAATTGGTTGAGTCACCATCCCTCGAAGTATGTAGTAGACACGTAGATGTGGCACTTGGGGATTTAGTGAAGATGACAGTGTTAGATTAAGAGCTGAACTCAATGATCTTAGAGATCTTTTCTTGAGTGATTCTGTGATCCTATAAAAGCAGTGAAAGATGGAAGGTAAATTAGCATCTGAGGTAGACAGTCTATGAGGACATAGTGAGCAGAACAAGGTGAGAACTACAAGGTTTCAAATCGCATGGGCTAACAAAGACACCAGGGTACACTTACATGAAAACATTCCTTATCAGATTTTCCAAGACTGACTGGGTATTGACCAGCTGTGCCAGAAGAATGTATTGTAAACATGAAGATACCTGGTCTCGTGTTTGAATGGTATTGACTGTAGTGGAATTTATAATTCTGAAAAGTGATGAAATGTGGAAAAAATTACTTTATTATATTATTTATCCAGGTAAATAAAAACTCTGTCTGCAGAAGGAGTGACTCCTGTAGCTATAGAAAAGGAAGAGATAAAACACTTACTGATGAAGTGGGTGTTATCATGTGCCCATTATCTACTGTAACAGAGGTCTGAGTGTAAGCTTTTTTCCTGCAATGCACCTGGGGTTATTTTATTCATTCTTATGGAAATAAATTGGAACACTGTATGTGACTGAGCTGACTCAAGTGTGCAAATGCTTCTAAATCATCTGACTAGCTAGAGAGGGATGTTTCAAGCTGTAACAAGCCTCATCTTGTAAACTGTGCAGTCCTATCATTCTCTAACCTCACAGAACTATCCAGTTTACAGTGTTTTGCCAGGCAGAATAAAGTGATAATTGCTTCTGTTTTTTCTTTCGTTGGCTGTAAGATACAGGTATTTTAGAATATGACAACTGTTGTTAAGACAGGAACATCAGTGAAATGTACAGTGTTTCTTTTTTGTGAGTTTTGCTAATTTAATTGCATTTCTGCTTCAGTAAAGATTCCAGTTGAGTGAAGTACGTGTTTGTATTTGTGGATAAGCTTAAATATATTGAGGGATTGGAATTTCAAACCAATACATTGGTGGGAGGTTTACTTTGAGATGGATATCTAAAAAGCCAAAATTTGGGGGCAAAATTGTTAAAAATAAACCAAAAGAAATTTACAGCAGAAACCCATTATGCTGGTAATGGTCTGCAGAATCTTGTGCAATCACACTGTTGATTGGTGAAGCCTGGCTTAGGTCTGTAGCAAACAAAAGAGGATGCTGTGGTTGGATGGAGAACTCCCTATCACAAAACCCACAGATCTGCCACTTCAGCTGCCCACAATACCAGAGAGGGCAAAGCATCCCCTTGAATGAGCTGCTTTCCTGCAGTCCTAGGTCAGAGTGGCAGCATAGACAGCAGAGGAAGCTCAGTCTTCTGTCGAGTGGGTGTGGGTGTGGGTGTGT